>JAQPPZ010003077.1:0-600000 GCA_028583015.1 Wollemia nobilis
ACCCTAGAGCAATTATAAATCTATGGTATATTTCTCTAATTTTTCTTTTACATTTTATTCTAGGTTATTTACATATGCTGCTATTCAAGTTTCATGTGATTCTGACAAGTTTTAGCTGTTATTTTATCATTTCTCGCTTTCGCTAACATACAGGGAGCATCATCGGATATAGGGCAATCGAGGCCAAATTTATAGAATCTAACCTTATGGGTCATCCCAAAATACCCTGTTTTGTCTAACCCCAACTTTGCAAGTGTTTTGGATGCTTCTAGACGAGACATTTAGGAGGTGGCTTTCTGATAGCTTATGATAGTTCTAATCGTCCCACCCCAGAGCGATTAGAAATTTGTGGCATATTTCTTGACTATTCCTTTTGTAGTGGGTCCCTGGTAATGTTTTCTTGCCTTTGTCCAAATTTTAGCTCATTTTGATATGTTTTAGTTATCATTTTAATCATTTTATGCATGCATTGACCGTAGGCCTTGGGGATCGCATGTTTCTCTCCATCCGTAGGTGCTACTAACCATTTACTATTTCTCTGAATGTAGGATATTGACACCGAAGGGGTAGCAAGGAACCATAGACACATTCATGCAAGTGGCAATGACGTTTGGTTCACCCATTTTCAATGTGGGCACGCGAAAGATCTCAAAGGGGAATATATCATTCATGGTGTAATAAAAATATGTCCGACGCTCCTAGCCCCTAAAAATGGAGGAGACATATTGTAATCCGATTTGGAGAAAATTAATAAAATAAAGGGCCGCACTTTTACACTTGCTTTAAATCTCATTTCAGTTCATTGGTTTTCCTTCTTTTCATGCATTCTCGTTCGTAGGACTTAGCGTTACATTTCCCCTTCGATTTTGCTTCCATATCCTCGTGCTTTCAAAATGTGCCAATGAGAAGGCGAGTGCCTTACTCCCATAAGGAAGGCACCACTAGAAGGTAAGTGCCTTCCTCTCATAGGAAGGTGCCAACAGAAAGCAAGCACCTTCCTCTCGCAGAAGGTAAGAGCCTTCCTCTTCCAGGAAGGCGCCAGTGGTAGTAAGACACCTTCCATATAGGTAAGGCACCCGATATACTTAGGCGCCTTCCTCATAGGTAAGGCGCATTTGTTCTTCACCTATTGACCAGATTTGTACAACGTGGACAACAATGGATGGTGCAGTTTCAACTCTATGTCATGTAGAGCTAAATTGGAGATCGCACCAACGTATGAAAGCATCTTACCAATTCCAGGCGAAGCACAAACCAATCAGTGAACATGCCGCCATTAGAACCAAATTCCAGTTTCAAGCAGACATCGATTGCATTCACCAGACTGTCTTAATTTATTTTGGGATGAATCAACTGTTGTAACCTCTTTGTAATAGAAGTTCTACGGGTGTGTTATATAAACACACGCAGACCGCTATGAGATATATATATTGATATAGATTTATATATAGTTATAGAGACAGATAGAAGAGATATATATTGAAACACTTTGATAAATATATTACAGTTCTAAGAGTTCTAAGCACGCGTTCAGCTGGGAGGAAGCTACTGGATCTTGGGCCCACTCCAAGCCAGTATTTCTTTCCCACTTTTCTTGTGTTTTCTAGATTAGTTTATTGCTTTTATAGGATCGTTTACCTCATTGCTATTTCCAGTATTTGCAATAGATTCATTTTCAGGAATGTGTGAATGTTTTATTTTCATAGATTTAATTATTTTCTTCTTATGTAAATTATTGAGGAGTGCATGAGTGATTGACAACCATTTTGAAAACATCCCCCAATAGTAGAATTAGTAGGACTCATCTCAAGTGGTATTGTAAGCAATCTCATTCTAGACCCTTCACAAGTTTACGAAGCTCCCTAGGTTGATAAATTAAATGCACGGGCATGTGACAAAAGTAGGAAAAATTTAACCTTGTTTGGCCCGCAACACCGATCATGACGTCTTCATGCAATATGCCATAGAGGGGTTCTAGTCCAACAACATATTCAAGGTGTTCTCAAGTAGTTCCCAAGGTGACATTATATTTTATCAAGGCTCCCAAGGCACCCTCAAGAATTGCATACAAGTGTTGGAGGTTTAGTGGACCAGGATCATTCCATTGTGGGTAGTACTACTGAGCCATTGAGGCATTGGACTTACGAAGCCCTAATTTATGAATCAAAGTTGTAGTTGCAAGATGAACATACTTTCTCCATTGATGAGGTCAACGTTGTTCATCAAACCTTGAGTTCTCTAGGAAATAAAAATATTTTCAACATATGAAGGAAATTAATCTCATGATCTAGAAATATCACATAAAGGAGTCACCGGGCGATTGAAATAGATATGGGTGAACCAGAGTACCACCAAAATCTAATTTAATTAAACATAAAAACTCGAGTTTCCCCATAGAGTCGCCAAAAATTGTTGGTGCAAAAATTGTCATTGAACAAGTGGGAGTGTACCTAACAATCCTTGAACAACATTGAATGTCTACCTGGCCCAAGAGATGTGGGGGCAATAAATCTCTAGAGAAGGCCAACTCCTTCGATTCCAGCTACCTATGCCACAAAGGGAAAAAGAGGAAAATGGAATGAGAAATAAAGCAAAGTGAGACCATAGTCGAAACCTACAAGTATGGGGTATGGTTGCATCAAGACACACTCATTAAACATCACTGACATAAATAGCAACATACCACCTAATAGATCCTCTCATCCTATCCTCACTTCTCATTTAGCATAACGAGCAAGGGTAAATTCTAGAACCAGTGGGAAGGTGCATGATATTCAGATAGTAGAATTAGAGTGCTCCTACCCAACTAGATTTAACAAAAATAAAATCTTGATACCTAGGGATGGATGCAAATTCTAGAACCACCCAACCAGATCCATGTAATCTAGATATTAAAATTAAGTGAACAAGCTCAGATACCCATTACAAAAATAAATATCTATACTTAATAAAAAATAGAAGCAAATATAGATTGAGATACCAAATAGTGATATACTATTATTTACAAGGTGAAGAAGAATTACATATGAATTGTAAAGGCTACAGAGTCACCCTTTGGAATGGCAAGCACTCCACTAGTTATAGATAAATTTTTAATATGTTCAAATTTGAGCACTAATGGTGTTCGATGAGAATAATTATTATAGAATGGCTAGAAGATCTACTGACATGCTATTTCTTAGAATAATGGTGACTGTTGAGAATAAATTAGGTATTTCTGCATAGATCTAGACCCTTGATCATTTCTACAGGACCTATTTAAGCAATAAATTTCTACTTTACCCTTTCAAGAAGCTAGAAAGTCTAGTGTACTTCTAAATGCCCTTCATCAACTCATACCAGTGTCTCTATGATCATTAATGGTCATATTTGATTCTTCCAAGAACTCCCTTATGATGTCAGTTGTGGTCAAAAAATCTCCTTCATGCACCACCCTCCTCATATTCTACTCATTATATCTTCATGGGGATAGAAAATTGGGCTCGGTATTTTAATGCTACTTTCCCAAAGTTCTATCCAACTTTGAGGATGAGAACTTGGGACTTGTGACCACTATGTCGTGGTCTAATTTTTTTTTTTGAGGATTTGGTATCCCATTCTTATGCCCAAATTTGAGGTAGGGATTTGGGATCTTCCTTTTATCATGTCCCTTCCCAGTATTTCTTTTGATCCTAAACTTGAATATTTGTTCTACTACTTGTTCACTTGGTATCTGGAATCCACTTCAACCGTTAATTCTTCAAAAATTAGTTGACCCTAAGATGTCATCATTCTCAAAGAGGAAGAGTGGGTGAGGAGACACAAAATTTCACCTAGATTAGCTTCATATTCTTATGGGTAAAACATAATTACAATTAGGGCCCTAGGCCCCTATTTATTATAAAAATTTACCCCTAAGTTACCTGGGATGTGAAGTCATTACTCCTAGTAAAAGTAAATTTTTGGGGTTAACTTTAGCAAAATTTTGTACCTCTATATGTTACATGCCTCCAATTATACCTATAATAACCTAATACTTCCATAATGACTTGGTGTACCACTACATTCCAAAATATCACGTTCTAGAATATTGACCTTAATATTTACACCTTTAATCTACCTTTGTGATTGTTTGAGGAATTCACTTTGGATTGATGAGCAAATTATTCATATTTTACAACTAAATTGCTAGCATTTGTAGGTGGATTGACCAATTCTACTAAGTAAATTGCTATCTTGAGTCAACTTGTCCTTGTCAACAAGTGAATTGACGCATGGATCAAATTGGTTAGTTTTTATAAGTAGATATGCTTAGTTAAATTTTGAGAATTTTAGAATATTTTTGCCACTTGATCTCAACTATTGTATTATCTTTCAAATTTTATAAAATTTACAAATTAGTGCTAAGGTACTCCATGTACACATTACACGGCCATTGAAAATAATTTATATGGAATTATAATATAGTGATAGAACATCTTATTTATTAATACTTTGTTCTAATATTATATACTCCTGTCACCCAAAGTAACAAACTCTAGCATATTACCATAGTAATATATTTTTAAATCAAGACCTTTACATTAGACATGATTGTTAAAAATATATATAGCAGGACATATGATGACTAATATAAAGTGTACTTATGGAAACCATGTCTTGGAAAAATTCTTCTAGCATAGCCAATCCTTTGCATCAAAATATAGGGAGTGATAATTCATCATTAATAATTAAAAACTAAAATTGGTAATTATTGGGAGGAACTTACATGGTGTAGTTAATGGAAAATCTAATGGTAAATCTAGTGTTAACCATATAGAAACCCAACAACTTGGTGGCCTTCGTATAGTTGACACTAGCAAAGCCAATGATATATTTCATGTAGTTACAAGTGGCACACCAATATAACTTCATGCTAGTAGTGACATCGAGGCTCTTTATGTCATTGTAGCATACCTATGTGGGTTAAACAGTGCTCCCCACAATTTTACTATGGATCCTTAGTATCCTATAAGCAATGGTTATAAAATTCTATTGATATAAACTTGCTTACCCATATGAACCCTATTGTGCTAAGAAACAATGATGTGTCATAATTGTAGGATATGCATGACTTTAATTCCACTTCCACCTACTTGTTTCTATAGAAATTGTTTAGAAGAAATATTTGTTCTCCTATGTTGTTTGATTTGGGATGGCTTGAGAACTTTACCTTTAGGTGATAGTCACAAATTTGTCACTTCTACGACAACTATGTGATTGCATCCCAACTTATTTTCCAAGTCTAAAGTCCTAATCCTTTACTATTCCCTATAGTGGAACTTGTAATTTATGATAATGTCCTTTTACAAAAGGCTTTATATGTGAGGTAGTGGTGCCCTCAACAAAGTTGATGTAGTATAAGGAGTCCTCAAATTCCTTGGGCATAATCTCACAAAGAAGAGGTTTCAAATCATTTTTCTCAAAGAAGGACCAAATGATAATTAGCATAGATGCTAAAATGGAGGATCCATAATCATGATGAGGAACCAACAATGTGTAAGCTAGATCTTGTGACGACTAAGAAAATATAAAATATTATGGAGGATGTTGTGTTGTAGGGTGACCCTATGTTGTAGCAAATTAGTAATTTTAATATGGGCCAATTATTAAAATTTATGAGTAGGAGCGACATCAATCACATGGGTAGAAGTGGAACTATAGAAAATGTTATAGGTCTTTATTGAACTAAGGAATTATCCTAAGTTCTAATTTAAGGTTTGCATCCCAATTCTAGTTTTAACAAAATTGGAACAGAGTGTCGTGTTGATAACTCATACCAACATCTAGACTTAGATCTAATCCTCAATATCCTCGTAGAAGGCTCCTATGCTAACCTACACTAATGTTATGAAGAGTAAAGTTTTAAAAATAAACATGCAAGAAATATTAAGGGTGTGAGTCATTAAAATAAAATAGATGCTTAAACTATAACACAAAAATTTATGTGATCAATCAACACACGAGAATTTGAATAGCATGAATGTTCTTGTATTCATTAGATATGAGTTTGAGAAGCAAATGACAAGATGGGATAAAAGAGAAATGTTATAATCACCATTCATATAACAAGCTAGAAGGGTGGTTCCATTGATGGAATGCATAAGGACTTGTCAATTTATTATAATCTCATGAGGTCAAAGCATAATGTGGGTTTCATAGAGTATAGTTATAAATTTTCATGACTTAAAAATGAATACAATGGAATCCTAGGCTCTATTTTTAGTAAGAATTTACCATTGATTTACTTAGAGTGAGAAATAATTACTTGTAATAAAAGAAATAATTTGGGTGAATCTTTAGCAAAATTATATAACACCAAATGCTAAATTCTCTAAAAGGTTTACAAGGCTTATAAAATGACCTAGGGTGCTACTACAAGCTAAATGTTGCTCTCAAAATAGTTGTCTTAGGATCCAGGTATTTACTTTTACCTCCTTGTGACCTCGTAAGTTATCCCCTTTAGTCAATGATTAAATTGCTCACTTTTACAAGCAAATCACTAGTTGTTCCGAAGCAATTAATTCCCTAAAGCCAAAGTGCTCCTAATCCAATCAATGCCTTTTGCAAGCAAATTGAACTTCAACCAATTGAAATCTATGCTAGACGTAGGAAAATTTTGGAGGACTTCATGATGAATTTACTACTAGAATTCCTATTTTATGCTCCTTCAAAATTGTAAATCCCAAGATAGTGTTGAGGCAGTACAAAATTCCAAAAACAGTTAAATAAATAGATTTAAATATACCCATATATTTATCTAATAACATAGTGACATGTGAGGATGAATGAATTTATTTTATGATATTCTTTTCATGTCTCATTTGATATTGTTTTCAACTAAATTCATCTAACAATGAATTAAAATTATATTTCATAAATAGTTTTAGGAACCTTCAAATGAAAATAAACATAATCCACAATAACAATGCAAAATGAATGAAAATATGAAAAATAACATAACACAAATGCTTAAGAAAATAACGGATTGAAAATACAACTTAAATTGCTCAGGAAGAATAGAAATTATAGGCCTCTTTGATGGGGCAACCTCCTTGGAAGCAAAGCTTTAATACCATACGATACATGAGATGATACATTTTTTTTCCACTCGTTTCTTTATATAGAATTGACATCATCATAATAAATCCTACTTACAATAAAGTAATTGTTACATGAGTATCCTACTTACACCACTAATAAAAGTAACTATCACATCATAATAGGTCCATACACTCTAGGCACCCAAGGTGCAACACTACATAATGATTTTTATGTTAGGATAGGAACATGTTGGTCAGATATCTGCCTAAAATACAAATCATGTGTTTGTGCACCATAGACACAACCAACATTGAAAGGCCTGAGGAAAGAAATGTCCTTTGAGCTAATCTCTAGATAGGGCTAGCTCCCTTACTAAATCCTACACCAATTTTAAGTTTAGAGTTGTAGAAAAGAAATTAAAATAATAGAAAGAAATGGGAAATATGGCAATAGGCCAAAGGATGTAGGATTGGGGACATACTAGTAGCAATAATTTAGATAAAGCATTATGACAACATAGAATAGAAAATAAGGCAAAGAATCCACTTATGATTTCTCAGAGATAACTTACAGAGTTGCATTCTAGTACTCACTCCCTCACTAGCAACATCTAAATCTAGATACAAAATTTAAACTTAGCAAATAGTAAACATGAATATAAAATAGAAATACTTAATGCAAAAAGAAATCACACATAGAAATCATTTGCAGAATCAGAAGCTAGGTTCCTTCTATTTATGCAAAAAACTTGAAAAGTTCCTCAGAGAGTGTCTATCCTTCATTACATTAAAAATGTCTAGTATTTATAGATATTTTCATCTTTGTTAATTTAATACACAAAAGACAAAATGCCTCTGGATAAAGAACTGGCAAGAGAAATATTCTCCTTGAAAATCCTCAAAAATCTTCCTTCCATAGCAGCGATCCAGATTTTAAGGGAAATTCCTAGGAAAATAACAAGTTTGAGTGTCGATGCACAGAAAACTACAAATATGGTCATTGACTTGATACCTCCATTGTTCCTTGGAAATTTGCCCTTGTCCAAAATGTCTTGGAACTCATGAAAATCACCCTATGATTTTTAATCTTGTAGCCTTTTCGATGTGAAACCAAGAAATGTAGTCACTCTTCGTCTCAATCATTAAATTCTCATCATTTGTCTGATCTGGGTGCCTTTGAAAATTCTTCTTTGATTCTTGAAATCGATTTCATCCAAAATAGAGAAATAGGTGAAGGTGGGTGAAAATGCTCTATTTAAATTTCTTCACTTCTTTCTTATCCATGCTTCCAGGTGGAGAGAGTGCCCACAAAATAGCAACCTTTATAGTTTCTCTCACCCTTCACTTCTGAGTCATGCTTTACATCATTCCCTATAATTTTACCCAACACACAACCCATGATGTGATTCATTTTAAAACCTTTGCATTGTGTTCACCCCATAATCGTGACAACAATCATCCTTGAGAAAATCTAGGCAAAACACCTTTGATACGCCTTCATTTTCATTTTTAGTGCTTCTAACCATCTCTATGTTGTTTCATCCCAAGGAGGGACGAATGGGACTTTCACCTCTCACCTGGGGTGAAAGCGTTGCTAGTTGCTTCCTTTTAAATACCTCAATGCACTTGTTAGCTTCAAAAAGTGACACAAAGTTTTTCACTTATCTCAGGCCAAAACCCATTTTCTTTAAACTTTGTTGGCACGGGATTTATCATCGATGCCTTCCAGTTATGCCTTAATATCATGTTCGCCCCCAAGGAGGGGAAAATGGTACTTTTATCCCTTCCTTGGGGCGCATGCCTTTTATTAACTTTGGCTAATGCCACTGACTTATGCTATGATACTGTAAACCTTATTTCACCCAAAGGCTTTTAATTCTTCAATAGTTAGCGCATCTTTACATTCGCCTCTAGAAGAAGTGAAACCCCTTTCAATAATTTTCATTTTTTTAAAATGGAACCCATGCACCTCTCTTTCCGCATTATGGTTTCACCCGAAACAACCTTCAACCTATTATAATCCTGAGACCTGTGTTCGGCCCGAGGAGGCTCACAAACATCCTTCCTTGGCACTATGGTTTCATCCCTCAAAGAGGTGAATAAGATTTTTACCTCTCTTTTGGGGTTAATATGGGTTTGACTTGTCAACCATTTATTTGCATCTTCCATCCACTTGCATTTACCTCAAAATGAGGTGATTGGGACTTTCACCTCCCAAGAGGGACGAAAGCATCTTCGAAATACTTCTTGAGATAACACCTGGAATTGAGAATTTGTGTGCACATTTTTCCAATATAATTAATTATTTGTACCTTGGTGCATTAGGATGTTTTGATATTATTTTACCTTAATAATCATGGTGTGAAACATTTACTTTTATTTGGCTGTGCTTTCATCCCAAAGGCAAGGTGAACGGGGGTTTCACACCCTACTTGAGGTAAAACCCTCGTTAACTTTTCCACTTAATGACTTGCTATCTATCATTTATTTTTTTATGATGCTCATCCCAAGGAGGAGCAAACTATGCTTTCACTCCACCTTTGGGGTGAATGTACTCCATTTTGTTGTCATCACACCTCAACCTTGGGCCCACCATGAGCCTTTCCTTAAATGTTTTTTGCCCCAAGGAGGGGCGAAAGGGAATTTCACCCTCACTTGGGATGAAAGTCATATTTTCCATACTTAACATTTTTCTCCTTTTAAATTTATGTTCACCCCAAAGTGGGGTGAATGGGTTTGTCGCCCCACTTTTGGGGTGAATGCATTTTTGCTCTTTCCTTTGCTTGGCAATGAGGTTTTCAAGAAAATAAGGACGTATTCACCTCGAATAAGGGCAATAGGGATTTTTGCCCTTCACTTGGGGTGAAAAGGTTGTTATATCCATTTTACCCTTAGTCTTTAAGCAATATTTTTGTTGACGTATTCGGGCAATTTAAAATGATTTTCCACACCATTTTCCACAACCAATTTACCTTGTAGCACCCATTATTTCCAAGCATGAAACCCATGAAAAATAAAAAGTAGTTTAACACACAAAAATGAACTGCAACACATTATAGAAAACATTGCAACATTGATTTACTGTATTTGCCACTTTTACAATAACACTGTCAATCAAAATTTCATCAAAAAATTTAATGTGGCAAGATGCAAAACTATTAATATTTTTGGTGGCTCTTGGGATATCCAACTTGCATGGATGCAAGCAATCCTAAGCCTTTAACCATTGAGATCTTAGTGGTCCTTCTTATGGGTTGCCTTGGCTGGTGCTTCTTATTCAAACATATTCCCCTATGCCTACTCATCTATTGCTTGCTCTGCTATGGCCTACTCTACTGTGACCTGTGCTACCTATTCCTTCAAAATTTCATAGGTGACTTCATAAACTATAACCACTTTAGCCCAAGCATCTGTGGTAAAAAAAAGGAACACTAAGCGATTCATAAATGTACCACAAATTCTAGATATCCTCCAAGCTAATGTGCTTAGATCTCTGAGCCAATTCAAACAAGGACAACTCCATGCGGGTGAAATTTTTCATGAGTGACAACACTTATTCTTTTGTGATTGGATCTTCCCACTTGTCAATTTTTGATGTGTTCTACACAAAATTCTTCCAGGATACTTCTAATTGTTCCTTTGGTAGTGGCTCACCCCATTCATTTGTAAAACTTGAGAATCCCATATAAGTGAGAGCATAAAAATGAACCATTAAAACAAAATGCTCCTTCTCAATCACATTAAGTAATTTCTTGCCCTCTCTCACTAGGTACCACCTATGAAAAAACTATGCAACATAACCTTAGCGGTAGACCATACCCGATCCATGTCACTCATTGGGCGAACACGCATACTGGACTAAGCTAGAGCTTGAATATTTACTACCAACTCCAAATGTGGCTCTAGTAGCTCCTTTGTACTCTCTATTAACTGTTGGTCCAATTGAATATGTATTCAGGTCTCAAAGGGATATTGTAGAACCAATATTGCTTTCATCGTTAACTTTTCATAACTTTGAGCCAACCGAAGGTGGGCCTCCTTAATTATATTCTGAGAGAAACCCGAATCCTATGTAGATTTCTCTACTAGTTGGTTATGTATGGAATCTAGTTGGATATTCATCGCTTGTGCCTATTGCTTCACTACATCTTTTACCTCCTGGTTGGTGTCTTCTTGTTGTTGCCATCGTTCTATCTCTTTTGTCATCTTCTCCTACTACACTCTACTCTCTATCAAAGCTTATTCAATCTCAGTGATCTTTGCTTTGGCATCATAAAATATATGCTCGTCGTGCAAGTAAAATAAGCTCATATCAACAGGATCGAAGGTGACTTTATTAAGTGCTTTAGCTAGAGAAAGTACCTATTTTCTCCTAAGACTCTTTAGCCACTATGACAAACTAATATGATCTTGAAAAATCTTCTCGGTAGCTGGTAGTTCGGGTATTACCTCAGTTTTGAGCAATGCCTGCATCTCCAAGAATAAGGTAAAAGAGAACAAAGCCTGTGAATGGTCTGGTTTGAAGGAATAAGAGGAAACAAAAATAAGAGGGGGAATCAAAACAACATAATGGATGGAAGCACCAGGCTTAGCTATAGTTATGCTCACTCATGGAGGAGCTTACATACTTATAGCTACCATGGAAGTATTGATAGGAATTTAAAGTCAAGGGATGCAAAAATGGGTTCAAACCTGATGCAAATGAACTAAAAGGAATGGAGGCTAAAGAGAGAGAAAGATAAGAAAGAGTAGTAGTTACTTATGGATGAGAGGTAGGGAGTGAAATTGAAACAAAAGGTATTCCAAATGGAGGGGCAATAGATGTAGGAATTGAAGGAAATGAAGTGATAATCACTACTTGCTCCTGAATGGAAGAAGAGGAAAGAGGAGATGTACCTTCGAGAACGAGTATCATGTGAGCCATTGATGAAGGTGGTTATAAAACATGTTCTTCTTGTTGCTTTTTTGCTTCCACCTTGAGATCTACGATCTCTATTTGCTGGTACAACTACTACTCTGGAATTAATGGTGGTTCCTAAGAAACACTAACTTGAGCAACTAATATTGTCGGAGTAGGTTTTACTGCAGATTCAAAAATTGTGACCATAGGTATTGTAATAGTGGATGAAGGAACTACACCAGTTCTTGGCCTCTTTGCAACCTTTGACAAGGGTAATGTCTCTTCTATGCTTTGCTTCTCCCACTGAGATCTTCTTTTAAATACAAATGATTGTTCCTCTTCCTCATGTGTCACTTCCTCAATTGTTGGTCAATCCTTTTCGACCATACTTTATTTATTGTAATATTTCTAAAAACTTTGAGGTACGACCTTGGAGAAAGTGATAGGTTGATAGATGTCAAAAAATTCATCATATGCATCGAAAAATGCTTCATCTATCTTCAACCCATAAGATGATGTAATTTTTCCATAGTGGACCCTCATAATCCACCAATTAATAATTTTTCCTCAGACCATGTAGGTAGTTGTTCTTTCATATGGCCAAATAGTCTCAGTGGAGGAATATGTTCTCTATGCACTATAGGGTTATATTAAGCCTCTTGTTCATAAAAATCATGCCATGATGGAAGTGACATCATGGATTCAATATGCCACTCCAAATTGTGCCCTTCAAAATTATTGTGATTTTACTAAATATCTAGCTTGGGTAGCAATGAAAATGCTTGGCCTTAATTATTTCCAAAAAATGACCCAATGGATCATATCTCCATCTTTGTGGTAGTTCCACTAGACCTAGGTCCTAGAAAGCCTTTGTGAGTAATTTTTTCTAACAAACATGGTTCACCTTGATACTGTCAAATTTAAATGGCATCATGCATGTTGTTCTTTAACCACACCCTACTCCATAAATATCATTCACATAATTATTTTAGTGCACCATATCCATTGCAAAAACATGCTCGATGGTGAAATATGGAAGCAGGAAGGGCTTGCCCATGAAGCCAAAAATTCTTACAACTACACCTTGAGTCAGAAAAATATATCATATTTTTTGGCTATGACAATCACTCTCTCATTGCCTATGGTAGCCTTTCACTCTTGTCGTAAATCAACTCAATTGTGGGGCCCAAAAATAAGTGGTTAAAATTATAGAATGGATCTCTTATTGATAGAGTAGGAGTCCACATATAAACAGGTAAAACCTTGTTTTCCTCATCAAATTGTTTAACCACTATAAATAAAAATTGCTAATGCAAATGGAAAAGGAAATACCAGATAAGGAATGAAGAATAATTGAACAAAGTTGCCTCTCTCGTATTCAAATTTTCCAACTAGATGTGCATTTTTTGATATATAAAATCATCCTAGTCAAAGTAAATCAGGTTCATACCAGCCCTCATTGTTGTCAAAGCATAAACTCCACTTGTGATATGCACTATGCAAGTGTCACCTACCATTTATGAATTGTGGAATCCATAGAGTGACTAGCAACCCATGCAAGCATTGAAAAAAATATTTGGTCTCTTAAAATATGAAAGTGGCTTGGGTAGATTTGGAAACTACCCTAGCTGTGGCTCTGAGATTAACTACATTTCATAAATTGATGCATTACCACAATGGACACATATTTCTCCTCTTGTTCATTGATGTGCAATTTTTTGGAGATCATGTCTAGGGGAGGCTTCAACCCACAAGCAAATGCTTTCGTCACTATGTTGGACAAGATGGAAAAAGGCATGTCCCCATTTGCTCTTCGAAAAACCTTGGTAACCAGGTTATAGAATCGAGCAATCAACTTCACTAGCTTCAAGCAAGCGTGTATGGGTGTGCGCAAATACCAAAATAACTATGCATAAAATGACACTATTAAAGGGCTCTCCAGCATCAACCCTTTCTTAATTGTGAATTCCACATCTTACTGAAGCTTAATGACACCCTTATTAGTGATGATGTAGTCTTTGATTTCTACCATTGTGTCAAAGTACAGGTCCAAGTACACATTTTCATTTCTTTGGGCTTTCTTGGATTTTTTCCAGCCTTCTAATTTTTCTTTGAATACTTGGGTTCTGTGGCATCTATTACATCTGCACTTCTCTTTCCCATGGTGTAAATTCTGGCAACCTTGAAAGTACTCTACAATTTCTACAAACAAAACCCACAAATACACCAGCAAATTTAAAATTTAACCTTTGGATGATTTTACTTGTTATATTTATAAAGTGCACCTTCAACTATCCCAGTAAATGTAGTGAATCAATTTGGTGAATTCGGAAGGTCGTGCACCTTGGTCATCTCACTCAACACGTCTACCAATTCTTTTAATAAGTATTAACCTCCATTTGCTGCAATATATTTTTTGAAATGTGTGCTTTCACCACATTATGCCCTAAAATAGTGTGACCTGACTCCCTAACAGTTGCTTTGAAAAAATAAATCCTCCACAAATAAGCCAATCAACGCCTTTTCGGGAATACCAAGAGATTTTACCCCTTGAAAATGCCAAAACGTAGCTTTAAAAAAAATCTAGGTGAAAACATTTTGCTTGGGATGCTCTGAAAACGTGCAAAAAATTCTACTAGCACTAAAAATCATGACATGCCCAAAAATCCATCTGAGGAGCTAATGTAGACAAAATATTAAGAGTCTTGACATACTGTCAATCTTTGCAGCTGAACACACCACTAGAAAATTCACAATATTTCTTGAAACCAAGCAAAATCTGATTTTTCATTTAACAAAACATATTTAACAGCAACAATTATAATAAATGTAAACTATTATGAAGATGTTCAGTTTTATCCTCTACCCACAATGATTTAACTATCCAGAATTTGCTCAATTGCAACAACAAAATGATTTTCAATTTGCTTGTTGATCAATACATAAAAAAAAATACTGCCAAAAGCTCATTACAGAGCTGCACACACCATTAAAGTCTGCTGCAACAATAACTAAAATAAAACCCCTGAAAACACTTGCAAAAACTAGGAAATAAAATTCACACACAATAACCAACTTCTTCTCATCTCAAAACCACCACTAATTTTTTTTTTCAGATCTTTGTTTCCTATTGTCCAAAACCTCTGTAACACTAGTAAAACATGGCCTTTTCTCTACTGCAACTTCTGGAAAAAAAACTCCCCTTTCTTTTCCCTGTGAAACTACTTCAAATCTGTCCTCAACCATTATGGAATCTCTCCACTCGAACCTGGCACCTAGCTCCCATATAACTAATGTAACTTCTACCTACCTAAAAACCGTCATTATCCAAATGTATTTTTATTTATTCTCCAGCTGTACTTGTACTTGAGCATTGGAAATTGCCCAGCCAATATTTTTTTTAACACTTTACAACTAGCCAATATCAAGAGCCAATGTCTAGGAAAAAGTAGGACCCGAAAAAGCAAAAATCATGAAAAAGCAAAAAAAAAAGAAAATATTTAATTTCCAACCCCAAACATTTAATTATGCCCAACTATCCAGGAAATGAAGTAATTTGGGGGCCCCGGGATGCTCCTGCATCAATCTCCCTGGGTAGAAAAGGAATGCTTCATAGAATATGAGCATTCATCTGGCAATGCAACACCCATTTTGATAAGTTCAGAGGCTGCCATCCAAGTGGATTCTTCCATCTCCTTACCCTTCCAACGAACTAAATATTCTTTGTATTCTTTACCCCGAGTCTTCTTCACCACTCTTGAGTCCACTATGTCTTTAATTTCTTCTCTTTGCACTGTTGGTAGTTGTTGTTCCCAATTCACTGCAGCTGGTAAATCTGAATTCACACCCTTTTGAACACTTTTTTCCCCTTCATAAAACTTATAAATATCAGCTACATTGAAAATTGGTGAGATATCAACATCGGAAGGCAACTCCAACTCATAAGCATTAGCTGAAAACTTTTTCAGAATTTTACATGGCCCAATATTTTTGCTCTTTAATTTATTGTAAGTGCCCTATGGGAATATTTCCTTCCTAAGGTGTGCCAAAACTAAATCTCCAACCTCAAATTTCTGCTCTCTCCTTCTCAAATCTGCATGTTCTTTGTATTTTTGATTAGTTGTTTCCAATCTCTCTTTCACCTCCTTGTGCAACTCTTGTAAATAACTTGCAAAATCTTCAGCTACAACACTCTTTCTACCCAAATCAGCACTATCTCTCAATTCATGCACACCTCTAGGACTGAAACCATAGACAATTTGGAAAGGACTTTTACCTGTACTTCGATTTGTGGAGTTGTTGTATGCAAACTCCGCTTGTGCAAGTACCACATCCCATTGTTTTGGCTTCCCATTAATCAAGCACCGCAACAAGTTGCAAAGACTTCTATTGACCACTTTTGTTTGCCCATCTGTCTGAGGGTGATAAGCAGAGCTGAAATTTAATTGGGTGCCTAACTTCTTCCATAACGTCCTCCAAAAGTGTCCAACAAACTTTGTATCTCTATCAGAAACAATGCTTCGTGGCAAGCCATGTAATCTCACTATCTCTTTGAAGAACATATTAGCAACATGAGTGGCATCATTTGTTCTCTTGCACGGAATGAAGTGTGCCATTTTAGAAAATATGTCTACTACAACATAAATGGAATCATGGCCCTTTTGATTTTTGGGCAGCCCAAGCACAAAATCCATACTTACCTCTTCCCATGGTTTCTTCGGTGTTGGCAATGGCTGGTATAATCCGGTATTTTGACTAGATCCTTTTGCATGTTGACAAATTTGACATCTCTGCACCATATCCTTTACATACTTAGTCATTCTTGGCCAAAAATATGCTTCACTCAGCTGCCCCAAAGTTTTATCCACACCAAAATGTCCACCAAGTCCACCTCCATGTTTTTCTTGAATTAAGTTTTCTCTCATTGATCCCTTCGGAATACACAATTGATGTCCTTTAAATAACAAGCCATATTGAATGAAATAGTCCAACCACTTTGTTCTATCACCTTCAATAGGAGATTTACATGCAGCCCATGCTTCACCAAAATCTGAATCACTCTCATACATTTCTTTTATTGTATCAAAACCAACAACATTAACTGTCATTTTATTCAACAATAAAGTTCTTCTACTCAATGCATCAACCACCCTATTAGATTTACCACTTCTATGCTTAATCACAAAATAATAGCTTTGAATAAACTCCACCCATTTCATATGTCTTTGATTTAGCTTACCTTGGCTATTTATATACTGAAGAGCATGGTGATCAATGTAAAGAACAAACTCCTTTGGCAGCAAATAGTGTCTCCATTTTTTGAGAGCTTGCACAATGGCATAGAATTCTTGATCATAGATGGAGTATTTCCTCTTGGCCTCATTTAGCTTCTCACTAAAGTATGCTATAGGTCTGCCCTCTTGACTTAAAACCCCTCCTATGGCTGTCCCACTTGCATCACAATCAACTTGGAAGACTTTATTGAAATCGGGTAGTGCTAGAATGGGTTGTTCGGTTACCTTTTCCTTTAAAATGTTGAAACTTCTCTCTATGGAAGCTGTCCATTTAAACTCTTTTCTTTCTCCCTTCATAGTTTCAGTTATTGGAGCACATATGCTACTGAAATTTCTGATAAATTTTCTATAAAAACTTGCCAACCCATGAAAACTTCTTGCTTCAAACATACTTTTTGGTGATGGCCAATCTAATATTGCTTGCACCTTAGCTGGATCCATCTTCAATCCCTCTTTAGAAATTACAAAACCCAAAAATACTAGCTCCTCTTTCATGAAGATGCACTTTTTAAGATTAACTAACAATTTTTCTTCTCTTAATCTTTGCAAAACAGTCCTCACATGACTTAAATGTTCTTCTCTTTCCTTGCTAAAAACTAAAATATCATCCAAATAAACAATCACAAACTTACCAAGGAATGGTTTCAGCACTTCATTCATTAATCTCATGAATGTACTTGGTGCATTAGTGAGTCCAAAAGGCATGACCAACCACTCATACAACCCTTCCTTTGTCTTGAATGCAGTTTTCCATTCATCTCCCTCTCTAATCCTTATTTGGTGGTACCCACTCTTCAAATCTATCTTGGTAAAATATCTGGATCCACTCAAACAATCCATCAAATCATCCATACGAGGCAATGGAAATCGATACTTTATGGTAATCTTGTTTATAGCTCTGGAATCTGTGCACATACGCCATTCTCCATCTTTTTTTGGTGCTAAAACTTCTAGAACAACACATGGGCTGAGGCTTTCTCTTATCAAACCTTTGTCTAACAATTCTTGAACTTGTTTATTTATCTCCTCATTCTCCTTGGGACTCATCCTATACGTTGCCTTATTCGGTAGGCTTGCACCCGACACTAAATCCATGCAATGGCTAATACTTCTAACTGGTGGGAGTCCATCTGGAAGGTCCTTCATCAAAATATCTACATACTCTTCCAATATCTCTTTGATTTCATGAGGTATTTCTTCTTCTTTTTCTGTTGTTCCAACTTCTTGTAGCTTTGGTATCATGGCATAGCAACATTCTTCTCCTTTTAGCTCCCTTAGAAACTATTTTCCAGTGATGATACACACCCGAGTATCGCTGCCCTTGTCTTATTTTTACTCCTTTAATGGACTCATGACATACTTATTTCCATATTTTGTGATTGTGTAGGTGTTTGCTGCCCCGTCATGAATAGATTTTTGATCATATTGCCATGGCCTTCCCAATAGAACATGACAGGCATCCATTGGCATTATATCACATAGAATTTCATCTTTATAATTCCCAATCTGAAAATTAACTAAACATTGTTCACTTACCAATAACTGATGTCCTTTTTGCAGCCAAGTTACTCGGTAAGGATTTGGATGCTTCTTCCTTTCCAACTTTAATTTTTCTACCATTTCTTGTGACACCAAATTATCTGTACTTCCATTGTCCACTATAATGCTGTAACATTTTCCTTGAGATTTGTAGATAGTTCGAAATAAATTTCTTCTTTGAGTGGGTTCTATGGGCTCCTTTTCAGGTTTAAGAAGTATTCTTCTCAACATAAGAGACTCCCCATATTCTGGATCTGCACTTTCTGACTCAGCTTCTACTTCTATTGCCAAGGCTTTTCTAGTATTTGATTTCCTTGTATCTTGTTGCACTAATGGACATTCAAAAGCTCTATGTCCTTCCTCTCCACATTTAAATAAAACCCCCATAAATCCTCTTCCTCTTCCATATTCTCCTCTTCCCCTTGATGTCTCACCTCGTCCTCTCATAAAATCTCCTCTTCCTCTTGTATTCCATCCAAAATCACCTTGTGACCAGCTAGCTTCTTCATATTTCTGTGGTTGTCCTCTTCTAGTGTTTGTGCTTCCTCTACCTCTATTAGATCTTCCCCTTCCTCTAAAATTTCCTTGTTGCCTTCTTGTCAATTTTTCTTCTACCCGGAGAGCACAATGATAAGCTTCTTCTATGGTCTTCACCCGAATCATACTCATTTCATCCTGAATTGAAAATTTCAGCCCATTTACATATCTTGCTACTTTCTCTTCATCATCATAAACATGTCCAACCCTTATACTTAACCTGTAAAATTCTTCAGTATAATCTGCTACACTCATATCTTTTTGTCTCAAATTTTGTAAATTCTTCAATAGGCTGAGGTTATAATCAGATGGCATGAACTTGGCCTTCAATTTAGTGACCATTTTCTCCCAAGATTTGATTTTCTCCTTTCCCTTTCTTTGCCTTTCGATTTGTAAACTATCCCACCAAAGGGAGGCATGCCCTTTCAATTTCGTACATGCATATTTCACCTTCTTATTTTCTTCAATGCCCTCCAAATCAAAATATTTTTCCATTTTCGCTATCCAATCTACAAGCTCTTCAGGTTTCAAGCTTCCGCTATAGTTAGACACTTCCATTTTGGGTCTACTACCCAATTTTGATAATACCTTGAAGAATATCTCTTCCTGTTCATCACCCCTTGCTACATCTTCAACCTCTGCAATTTCTTCTTCCTCTTCTTCACTTACATCTTCTATGGGTACTCCCCATCTTTGAGATGTTTCAACAACCTCTAATCTAGCCATTATCCCTCTCAACATTTCCATCACTGCTGGGATATCTTCTCCCCTCTGAGCTCTCCCTCTACCACGGCCTCTATGAGCCATTTCTCTCAACTTCACTTCCACAAAACCCCTGCTCTGATACCAATTTAATGCAGACCAAAGATTAAGAGTCTTGACAGACTGTCAATCTTTGCAGCTGAACACACCACTAGAAAATTCATAATATTTCTTGAAACCAAGAAAAATCTGATTTTTCATTTAACAAAACATATTTAACAGTAGCAATTATAATAAATGTAAACTATTATGAAGATGTTCAGTTTTATCCTCTACCCACAATGATTTAACTATCCATAATTTGCTCAATTGCAACAACAAAATGATTTTCAATTTGCTTGTTGATCAATACATAAAAAAAAATACTGCCAAAAGCTCATTACAGAGCTGCACACACCATTAAAGTCTACTGCAACAATAACTAAAATAAAACCCCTGAAAACACTTGCAAAAACTAGGAAATAAAATTCACACACAACAACCAACTTCTTCTCATCTCAAAACCACCACCAATTTTTTTTTTTAGATCTTTGTTTCCTATTGTCCAAAACCTCTGTAACACCAGCAAGACATGGCCTTTTCTCTGCTGCAACTTCTGAAAAAAAAACTCCCCTTTCTTTTCCCTGTGAAACTGCTTCAAATCTGCCCTCAACCGTTATGGAATCTCTCCACCAGAACCTGGCACCCAGCTCCCATATAGCTAATGTTACTTCTACCTGCCTGAAACCTTCATTATCAAAAATGTATTTTATTTATTCTCCAGCTGTACTTGAGCGTTGGAAATTGCCCAGCCAATGATTTTTTTTTAACACTTTACAACTAGCCAATATCAAGAGCCAATGTCTAGGAAAAAGCAGGACCCAAAAAAGCAAAAATCACAAAAAAACAAAAACAAGAAAGCAAATCTTTAATTTCCAACCCCAAACATTTAATTATGCCCAACTATCCAGGAAATGAAGTAATTTGGGGGCCCCGGGATGCTTCTGCATCAAAAGCGAAATCACTTTGATGGTGCACTTTGTTTCCTCTATTTTTGCTTCCGAAAGTGCCTTCAACCTATTTGATTTACTTCCATGGCAAAAACCCTCCTTATAAAACAATTCTTTGCTTTTCTTTTTTGCCCCATATTTAGAAAAGCTAATTAAAAAAAAATTAATCCTTTGCTTTTTTCCAAAAAACTTTTAATGTTAGAGTTATGAGCAAAAGCTTTTTGCTTTTTTTTCTTTGCCTTCATTCCAATGTAGTTATTTAAAATGCTAGAACATGCCCCATGTTTTAAAGCACGTCGTTTATGTAGTTTTGCTTCGATGAGAGGCAAATGAGAGTTTTTCCGATCTTGGGGAAAAAATGCAATCAACCACTCTTTGCTTTTGTCTACCACGATGCACCATACTTTTTCTCAAATTGGGATGAAAAAACCCTTTTAATCATTCTTATAATTGGTCGGTGTGGGACCCACGCAAAGCCTTTTTATAATATGCTTTCACCCCCGAGAGGGAAGAATGGGATTTTTGCCCCCTTTTTTTTTAACTTAACTATGATTGTTGGCAATTTCACTGCTTTTTTCTTAATGATGCTCACCACTAGATAAATTCATGCAAGTTTTTCGTTTCCTTCTCTCTTTGTCATTTTTTTATAAATCTGCTTTTAAGTTTGGAATCATCAAACACATGCTAAAAAACTTAAATTCATTAACTTCGTTCGAAAACCATAATGTATCTTTGAAAAACCTTTTTGGAACGAAATTATTTTTTAGAGAGAAGAAACATTTTGGAGCGAAAGTAACTTTCTTCTTGAGTGCAGCCTGGCATTTTTTCAGCAGAGTTAACTTCATACTTTCACTTTCTTTCTTCTTTATTTTATATATTTTTATGAACAGTAAAAATACTTACAAAAAATAAAATATATACATATTTACATACTTGCACCTTCGATCATCTCACTGAAAATATACCTTCATATGAAGGTCATTAACTGGAATCAAAATATCCCAACCATCCATGTCTTGGAGATGATATGCATTCACCGAATTCAACCCTAAGACTTGAAATGGACCCTCCCATATCACGTTAATATTGCGGTGCTTTCCAGGCTTAGATTTGTTCTCTTTCCATTTTAGCACAAGATCTCCAACTTGAAACTTGTGTTCTATCATCTTCTTGCCAAACCACTTCTACATGATTTTAGCATGTTCAGTGAAAGCAACATATGCCTTTTCTCTCTCGTATTCTAACTGTAGGAGTTGGGCTAACATTGCACTCCTGGGATCATATTCGTCATCTTCATCTTTGAACAACTACAAAGTCTGGAGCACTAGGAGCTTGATGTGTATGGATAAAATTGATTCTTTTCCATACACTAGGGAGTAAGGAGAAGTTTTAATAGACTTTTTAACTGATATATGATCCACCCACAGAGCTTTATTTAACAACAAATGCTAGCTTCTTTTATTGCTTCCAAGCATCACTTTTTAAGATCCAAAGTAAATTTTTGTTCATGGACTCGGCTAAGCCATTTCCTTGAGGATAATAATTAGAAGAGGTCTTCATATAAATCTTGTACCTACTTTCAAATTCGGTGATCTTTGCCCCAATAAATAAAGTCCCATTATCAATTACAATGACATCTGGTACATAAAAATGGGTAATCAATCCTTTGAGGAAGTAGATGACTATAGCTTGGTCTACTTTCTTGGTCAGAATGGCCTCTGCCCATCGAGTAAAGTGATCGGTCACTGTTAGAATATATTTGTGTTTGGTGGAGTGAGGATCAATGAATCCAATGAAATATAAACCCCATTGTTAAAAAGGAGCTACCACCTAGATTAGATGCAGGGATAGAGATGCTTTATTATTCTTGCCAATATATCGTTGATAATTATCGCATATTTGGCTCACCTTATGTGTATCTAAAAAGAGGGTAGGCCAAAAATACCTAGCTTGAATGATATTCAAGGCCATAGGCCTTTCTGCATAATGTTCGTCATACAAGCCAGAATGGAACTCCTCCAAGATTTTCTATTTCTTGGATTCTCTAACACATATGAGGAGTACACCATCTATGTTCTTGTGAAACAATCTACTTGGCAACAAAATATACTTAAGGGATTGTAGCCTAAACCTTCACCTTTGTGAGGCATCAATATGTGAGGGATATTTTCCAGAAGTGAAGAATTTGACAAGGTCCTCTATCCAATCACGATTACATGTAGCTTGGTTAACAAAATTACTTTCCTTGATGACCTTGCCATGTACTATTGCTAGTGATATAGGAGCTACACTTTTGGCTAATTCTTGACAAAGTGCTCGACCGTGAACTAACTTAGTTGACCAAATCTCCACATCATATTCCTGAATATTAGAGACCTAACCTACTCTTTTATCACCCAGTTCTCCCTGAAGGATGAAATTATTGACATATAGATTAATGATATCAATGACTTTCTTGCTCTGTGAGGTGAAATTCCAGAATTTATTTAAGGATTTCATGACAACGTACACATGCTTCTTAATAAAGTTGTACTTTTATTGGTGTAGCAAAATGACTTGACTCATAAAATAAATCGGCTTCTCATCCCCTTCATATTTCTTCTACGTGAGGACAATGACATAAATCTCTTGTTTGCCCACTACATAAAGGATAAAGGTCTTCTAATAATATAGATTAATCAACACTGGCACTTGGGTAATTCTCTCCTTGATCTCTCGGAATGCCTGACTTCTTATTTCTGTCCACTTAAAGTATGCATTCTTCTTCAAAAGCTCAGTCATCGGCTTTATTGCCTGAGCAAAATCAGCAATGAATTTTTGAATGAATTTTATTTTTTCAAAGAATGACTACAGGTCTTTCTTATTTACTGGGAGTGGCAATTTTAAGAGAGCTTCAGCTCTCGTAGGATCAATTTCTAGTCCTTCTTGTGAAATCACATGCCCCAAGAGTTTTTCTTCTTTGATATAAAAAATGGATTTCTTTGGGTTAATAGAAATTCCAAATTCTTAACACTTTTTGAACACTTGTCTCAAATGAGAGACATGTTCTTCCCTACGATGTGATAAAATAGTCATGTTGTCAAGGTAAATTACAATAACTTGATTCGACAACTCATCAAAAGTGATATCCATAGCTCTCTGGAATGCGACGCCAGCATTGAAAAGATCGAATGACATCCTTTGATAGGTGAAGGTGCCCCACTTTGTAGTAAATGTTATTTTGTGTTGGTCCTCATATTTTACCCAATTTTTTTAATATCCAGAGAAACCTTCAAGTAATGAAAACCTCTACACTCCAATGACTACATGAAGAATCTAATCAATCTATGGCAAGGGGTAGTGATCTTTCAAAGATGCCTAGTTCAGATTTTGAAAGTTCACACATAGGTGGACAAGGGGTAGTGATCTTTCAAAGATGTCTGGTTCAAATTTTGAAAGTCCACATAGAGGTGGATATCTCCATTCTTCTTCTGAAATGGAACCAAATTCACCACCCACATTGAGTGCTTGATAGGATAAATTATTTTTACCTCTAGCATTTTTAACAACTCTGCTTTCATAAGAACTTCAATTTTTGGATTAATAGGCCATTGTTTCTACCGAAAAGGCTTCACCCCCTCTTGAAACTCGATGGTGTGTTGGATAATATTTTAATCATATCCTTTAAGATCATGGTAGCTCCAGGAGATGATATCAAAAAATTTATAACACAGGTTTTTAATATCCTCAAGCTCATTTGGCGTACAATGATGACTTTGTCAGGCTCCAATTGCATTTCTTTGTACTCTTTTACGTCCACCCTGATCTTGTGTTTCTCTACTCTATCATTTTGATCAAACAAGCTCTCAAGTGAAATCAATCCCCTAGGAATGTGATTATTCTTTAGTTGAATTATTCCTTCCACTTCCTCTTTGGCTAGTATTATTTCTTCTGCATTAGCAACTTCTTTAATAAAAAAATTAATAATATGTTTGTCACTATCAAACACCTACCAATATATATTTTTATCAAGGACTGAAGGACTATAAATTACCCTCATGGTGTTTGGTCTCCTAACCACTTGCTCTACGGGAGATAAATTAGTACCAATGTAAGCAAATATGTTTGCATGATTATTCTGTTCTCGCAGAACCGCTTGAACATTTAGTACCATAAAAGACTCAAAAAAATCCCATACCTTATTATGGTAGGCCTTTAAATTGTGTTTCTTTGACACATATTTATTTATGATCTGATTAACAATGAGCTTAGAATCTCCAAAAATTTACTACTATTTGATTCCCAACTTCTCTACTTTCTTCAGACCAAGGCATAATTCTTCATATTCAGTGGTGTTATTCGTGAAACTCCAACTTAACAAATATGAGTAGGTTTTATGTAACCTCAAAGGAGAAACAAGAACAATTCTAGCTCCTGTGTCGTTATTACATCTTACACAATCAAAATATAATTTCCATAATTGATTGGAAATCGGGTCCCAGGAGTCTGAAGCTTCTGCTTTAATCTGTTCAAGCATGGTTATGGTGTAACAACCGATTTTAGTTTCCACCATTGCATTTAAATCCATCAATGAGAACTCATATTCCAAGAAAATCTCACCAAGAGCTTCCTATATCAGGTCCACTTCTTGCAGTTCTTTTGTCATCATATTAATTATGCCTATGGGCTTCTCTTCTTCTTCAAGTCTTTCTATGTAAAACGTGGAAGGCTTTTCATTATAGATTCAAATTCTTCTGCCCCTAAAAGGAATCTCCAAATGTGAATAATCCAAATAAATGTATCCTCTCAACTTTTTTATGAATTCCCTCGAGAGGCACATGCTGAATTATGGTTCTAGGTCGACTACCACCACTTCTTGAATAACGGTGATCTACAACATACTAAGTAGAATAATGGGAATATCCTTTATTACACCCACCATTTTGAATGGAGCTCCATCCAACTATAATATGCTTGGACTGCACCTCTTGTAATAATTTCATGTAGGAATCAAGATTTGAAGGTGTAAGGGGTGTTGTAAAAGGTAGAGGTATTGGTGGAGAAGGCAATGCTAGGAATGGGACTAGGGTTGGCAACTACGGAACAACTAGTATGGGTAATTACAAAATACATAGTATAAGGAGTTATGGAAATAAAACTAGAGCAATTTGAGGTAGAATTGAACTCCATGAAGGAATGGGATACATAGAAGGCATAGGCTGTGAAAATGCATTAGAGTAAAGATGTTGTGGAAGATTAGGAAGAATGGGTATTGTTACCTTTAGAGGTAATTTACCAATAGAAATCAAATCTACCTCATCCTTCTACACCTACATGTACAAATTTGGAAACGTATTGACATTGGCCTATTGGAAAACCATACCAATGTCATAGTTGAAGGATTGAATATAGTAAAACATGGATTTCTCATGAGTGGGGCAAAGACCATCAAGAACTATTTGCAAACTTCGAGTGAACTTGGCATTGAAATCCACTATTTCCTCCTACGGATGTCTTTGGATGTTTGTAAATTGATGCAGCAAAGAAAAAAGGTCAAATTTCTCATGAAATTTCTTGATCAATAAATCCACCAACTGGTCCCAGGTGGTGATAGCAGCGGGCGACAAGGACCAATATCAATACGACAACTTCCCTCTAAATGACAACACTAGTAATCTCACCATAATCTCTTTTTCTACGATGCCATGTATTGTCACCAGAGAAGCCGCATCTTGGATATGCTCATAGACAGTCTTACTTGTATCATCATAGGTAGGCAAAGCCTTCAATGTTGCTTGAGGAACTATATTTTGTGCTTGCATATTTAAGGATCCTGAGCTATTCCATGATGAAAACTGCCTTGGTGGCTGTGATGGTGGATTTTGAGCCATATTGACTGAGGGATTTACTTGAGTTGGAGGAACACTAGTAGCAGTACTAGTTGGACTTGAAGGGATAGAGAACACACCAGCTATCTGTGAAGATGTTATGGGTGATGTAGAAGTTGGTGTAACTAGTCTAGGTTGTTCTCCTAATTTTTGGGTTTCAAGTTCAAAGAACTCAACGATATTTTCAGAATTATTGGTCTTCGATATTGTGATCATGAAATACAGATTTCATTGACTTCAAGTTCAAAGGCTTTTGGGTATAGTTGAGTCGCCATATGTTTTATATTAACAATACAAAGGTGAACATCAAACCTCAATACTATTGAAAGTGGAACCTTTGAATGTCCCATCAAGCGTGACAAAAACTATTGGTCAAATATCTGCCTACAATACAATATATGCATTTATGCACCCCAGACACGACCAACATTGAAAGGCCAGAGGAAGGAAATGTCCTCCAAGCCAATATCTAGAGAGGGCTAGCTACCTTACTAAATCATAAACCGATTTTAAGTTTAGAGTTTTAGGAAATAAAATAAAATAATAGAAAGAAATGGCAAATATGCCCATAGGCCAAAGGATGTAGGATTGGAGATAGACTAGCAGTAGGAATTCAGATCAAGCATTATGGAAACATAGAATAGAAAATAAGGCAAAGAATCCACTTATTATTTATTAGAGATAACTTCCAGAGTTGCATTCTAGTACTCACTCCCTCACCAGCAGCATCCAAATCTAGATATAGAATTTAAACTTAGCAGATAATAGCCATGAATATAAAATAGAAATTATTAATGTAGAAAGAAATCACACATAGAAATCATATGCAAAATCAGAAGCCAGGTTCCCTTCTATTTATGTAAAAAAATTGAAGAGTTTTTCCGCAGAGTTTCTATCCTTCATTACATTGAAAATATCTAGTATTTATAGAGATTTTCACCTCTATTCATTTAATACACAAAAGACAAAATTTCCCTGGATCAAGAACTGGTAAGAGAGATCTTCTCCTCAAAAATCCTCGAAAATATTCCTTCTGTAGTAGTGATCCAAATTTTAAGGTAAATTCCTGGGAAAATAGCAAGTGTAAGTGTTGGTTCATAGAAAACTACAAAATGGTCATTGACTTGATACCTCCATTATCCCTTAGAAATTTACCCTTGTCCAGAATGTCTTGGAACTCATGAAAATCACCCTATGATATTTAATCCCACAGTATTTTCAGTGTGAAATCAAAAAATGTAGTCACTCCTCACATCAATCATTAAATTATCATCATTTGTCTGATCTCGGTGCCTTTTAAAAGTCTTCTTTGATGCTTGAAATCAATTTTTCCCAAAACAAAGCAATATGTGAAGATGGGTGAAAATGCTCTATTTAAATTTCTTCACTTCTTTCTTATCCATGCTTCTAGGTGGAGAGAGTACCCACAAAATAGTAACCTTTATAGTTTAGCTCACCCTTCACTTTTGAGTCATGCTTTGCATCATTACCTATAATTTCGCCCAACACACAACCCACGATGTGATTCATTTTAAAAAATTTGCATTGCATTCCCCAAATTATCGTGACAACAATCACCCTTGAGCAAATCTAGGCGAAAAACCTTTTATACGCCTTCGTTTTCAAATTTGGTGCTTCTAACCACCTCTATTTTATTTTGCCCTAGGGAGGGGCAAATAGGAATTTCGCCTCTCACCTAGGGCAAAAGCGTTGTTGGCTACTTCCTTTTAACTACCTCAATGCGCTTTTTAGCTTCAAAAAGTGATACACAAATATTTTCACTAATCTCAGGTTGAAAGCCATTTTCTTTAAATTCTGTTGGTGCAATATTTATCATCGATGCCTTCCAGTTATGCCTTAATATCACGTTCACCCCCAAGGAGGGGTGCATGGGACTTTCGCCCCTTCCTTGGGGAACATACCTTTTCTTAACTTTTGTTGACATCACTGACTTATGCTACAATATTTTAAACCTTATTTCACCCAAAGGATTTTAATTATTCAATAGTTAGTGCATCTTTACATTCGCCTCCAAGGGAAGCGAAACCCTTGCAATATTTTTCATTTTTTTTTTAAATGGAACCCATGCGCCTCTCTTTCCACATTGTGGTTTTGTCCAAAACAACCTTCAACCAGTTATTGTCCTGAGACCTATGTTCGCCCCGAGGAGGCTCACGAACATCCTTCCTTGGCGTTGTGGTTTCGCCCCTCAGAGAGTGAACAATATTTTCACCTCTCTGAGGGGCGAATATGGGTGACTTGTCAACCATTTATTTGTGTGTTCCATCCACTTGTGTTCGCCTCAAAATGAGGCGACTAGGACTTTCACCTCCCAAGAGGGGCAAACGCTTCTTTGAAATATTTCTTGAGATAACACATGGAATTGAGCCTTTACGCACACATTTTTCCAAAATAATTAATTATTTGTGCCTTGGCACATTGGGATGTTTTGATATTATTTTACCTTAATAATCGTGGTGTGACACGTTTAATTTTATTTGGCTATGCTTTCACCCCAAAGGCAAGGCGAATGAGGTTTCACCCCCTACTTGAGGAAAAATCCTTGTTAACTTTTTCACTTACTGACATGGCATATGTCATTTATTTTTTGATGATGTTCACCCCAAGGAGGGGCGAATGATGCTTTCATCCCACCTTTGGGGTGAATGTACTCCATTTCATTGTCATCACACCTCAACCTCGATTCCACCACGAGCCTTTCCTTAAATGTGTTTTCACCCCAAGGAGGGGCGAAAGGGACTTTCGCCCCTCACTTGGGGTGAAAGTCATATTTGCCATACTTAACATTTTTTCTCCTTTTAAATTTACATTCACCCCGAAGTGGGGTGAATGGGTTTGTTGCCCCACTTCTAGGGTGAACACATTTTTCCTCTTTTCTTTGCTCGACAACGAGGTTTTCAATAAAACAAGGATGTCTTTGCCCCGATGAAGGGCAACAAGGATTTTCACCCTTCACTTGGGGTGAAAAGGTTGTTATGTCCATTTTAACCTTAGTCTTTAAGTCCTATTTTTGTTGACGTCTTAGGGCTATTTCAACTAATTTTCCACACCATTTTCCACAACAAATTTATCTTGTAACACCCATTATTTCGAAGCACGAAACCCATGAAAAGTAAAAAGCAGATTAACACACAAAAATGAACTGTAACACATTATAGAAAACACTGCAACATTGATTTACTATATTTATAGCTTTTGCAATAACACTATCAATCAAAATTTCATCAAAAATTTTAATGTGGCAAGATGAAAAACTACCAATAGGTCCTAACATATCCTCCTCCTTTAAGAAGTTTTGTCCTCAAAGCTTAAGGTAAGAAAACTACTACTAAATTTGATGGAGTGGTTCCTAGTTGGTATCTCTTGGCCACAATCCCTATCATTGTAATAAATAATTTGTGATTGTATGATTGTAAAATATACACATCTAACTATCTATAATACTTTTGCATTCCAAGAAAACTGAGCCTTATTTATCTAATTATGGTAGTTTTGATTGAACCTATGTGCATATGCTAATGACCTTCTTAAAAGTAGAGAATAAAATTGGATATATGGAAGAGGAGATCAACAATTCAAACTTGTAGGCTATGGGATCAATCCACTATAGCATCATATTTGGTCCATAGAATTTAACTACTAGCTTTTGATGACCATAAATTTTCAATGACGATTGCTTGTATGGTTGCAAATATATGAACATATTTTCAACATCAAAAATACATTCTGAATGGTGTTGATCAGGTTGCTATCGCAAATAATTTTGTGCCATAGAAAAATTATCTATGAGATATTTGAGAAGTTGTGCACATCCCCTCAGAGTGGAATCTATAGCTTGAACCTTGTAACTTCCTTGAACATCTAACAAAATTGATGGTAAAGAGTATCTATAGACCATTTCGTATAGTGTCATCTTGGTGGCAAAGTGATATGAATTATTGTACAACCATTCTTCCAATGGAAGACATTTGACCCACTAGGCCAGTTTCTCAGATGCAAAGCAATGAAGATATGTTTCTAAACACTTGTTAACAATTTTTGTTTACCCAAATGTCTGAGCATGGTATGTTGAGCTCATCTTGAGTTGTGTACCTTGTAGTTTGAATAGTTCTTGCCAAAAATAACTCTTGAAGTTGGGGTCATGATTAGAAACAAGGAATTTGTAGCATGCCATGAAGGTAGAAAATAGAATGAATGAAAATTTGTACCACTATTGAAGCCTTGTAGGGACGGGCTAGAGGATAAAAATAAGCATACTTAGAGAGATGATCCAACACCGTAAGAATGACTACTTTGCCTCTAGACTTGGGGAGCCCTTTAATAAAATCCATGGAAATGTTTACCGATATAGTCTCCAAAATAGTAAGAGGATTAAGTGTGCTTGGAGTGCATATAGTTTTCTCTTTCATATGCTTACAAGTATTACATTCTTCCACAAATGTATAAATATCTCTTTTCAAGCTTGGTTACGAAAATGTATGTTTAGCCTATTTATAAATATTTAAGAACCCAAAATATTATGCAGTTGAAGAAGCATACATTTTATGTATTATAGATTTACAAACTAGCAAATTTGTACGAATAACAAGATGGCCTCGGTATCTTAGATATTATCCACCCCATGTATAGCTTGGCTGAGAGTTAATATCATGTTAAGTTATTAAATTAGGGCTTGCAAGTAGAGGCTAGGTTCACCTCTTCTTAAGTTGTTGGATCCATTGAGGAAATTGAGTTGAGCTAGCACACAACATACCCTGGTTCTTATGTTGGTAGGATAGTACATCAACAACTACATTTTCTTTCACTTCTTATAAATTATGTCATAATCATATCCTACTAGTTTGGTGATCCAATTTTATTGTTCAAGCATGAATATACACTCCTCAAAAAAGTATTTTAAACTATGACGATTTATTTTGATTAAAAAATGTCACCCAAAAAAATAAGGCCTCCAATGGTTGAAATATTGCCATCATCTCCTTCTCTTAGGTTGATTTAACTAAGGTTTTATCTAATAACACCTAAGGGAAGATGCAATATTTTCATAATCATAAAAAAAATATCCTATAGTATTCGGTGAGCCTAGAAACCCTCAAATACATTTATTTTATTTATTTTTATACAACGTCATCAAAAAGTCAACAAATATAATTTACTATCACATCCAATCAAACATGTGCTTACCCTCTTCCAACTATCAATCGCAAATGCGATGACATCAGCCTTGACATCATTCCCCACGCCATGGAGTTCCAAACCTGCCTCTCATTGGGCAGATCAACATACATTTGAGTTTTGGCATCTCCATGCTATGGTTTTTGCTCTAGAAAAAATTGGAGTTTTGGCATCTTCAAGGTTTTTGCTCTATAAAAACCATTCTCTCAAACAACTCAGTCCTCACGGCCTCCTCTGCCTTTCACCCCTTCATTTCAACAACCATCACCCATCGGAAAAAGGTCTGGAAAATGGAGGAATCGTCTTTTGAACAAGGAAAGATTGCGGGGCAAAGAGTTATTGACGAACATGGGCAGGTCTTTCCCATGGTTCTCCTCCCCCATCACAACCAACACATTAACACCGTCGAATCCTTTGTCCAAACCATTCGAGAGAACAGAGAGTGGATCGACCACCGGCTGAAAGAGGTGGGAGTTTTGATCTTCAGAGGATTTCCCCTCAAAACTGCATCCGACTTCAACGTTGTTATGGAGGCATTTGGGTGGGAAGACCACAAATATACGGGCGGAGCTTCTAGAACAAGGGTCCAAGGAAGAGTTTACACGGCAAACGAAGGTCATCTGGATAAACCGATCCCATTCCATCACGAAATGTCTATGGTAAGTCTCTCCACCTCAAACACAAACTCGTTACAAATTTCTTAAACCTGAAGCTAATTTTTATTTATTTATGTAGTTCGATGAATTTCCCACGAAACTGGCCTTTTTCTGCGAGATTGCGCCCCCCGAGGGCGGGCAGACCGCAATTCTATTGAGCCATAAGATTACAGAGAAAATGGAACATAAATTTCCAGAACTGGTTAAAAAAATGGAAAAAGAAGGGTTGTTATATCATACCAGACTTTCTCCGAAAGATAATCACCAAAGCATCTCAAAGGGCTGGCAAGCCTATTACGGAACGGAGGATAAAGAGGAAGCGGAAAAGAGGCAAGCAACGAATTCAACATTCCCCTGCATGAAAAGTTGAAACCTTTCTTTAACCTAAAAAATAGGTCACACTAACCCAAAATTATCATTGTTTTAAGGATGTTATATAACTTTCTTATTTCGAATTCTAACCTTAGAGCTTCTATTGGCATTCCAAATTCTGCCTATGATTGTGATTTGGTTTGCAGGGCTACAAATTATGGGATCAAATCCAAGGTGAGTTGGGAAGGTAACACAATGGTAATTCAGAGGGGGCCTATCGTGTCAATAAGAGATGTGGAGGGGAAGAAGAAATGCAAAGCCTGGTTCAATCTATTAGCGGTGTTGTTTGTAAGAGATCCAGAGATACCCACTATGCTGGGAGACGGATCTCTCGTTCCTCGAGAGGCCATCGAATCTTGCATTGAAATGATGGAGGACGAGGCCGTCGACGTCAAATGGGAAGTTGGAGATGTGGTTGTGATTGACAATCGCTTTGTACAGCACGCAAGAAGACCCTCTAAACCACCCAGAAGAATACTCGCTGCCTTCTGCAAATAGGACAATCAAATCAAATTCCACTCTTCTATGTATAGTTTTAAAAAAATAAATAGGAGTTATGTACCTGTGAATCAAATATTTTCAATGTTTTTCCAAGGAATAGCGTAACGGTTTGGGCTTTGGTTTTTCTTCAGAAGATCCAAGGTTCAAACTGTGGTATGGGTAAGTGTGTGAGGGGAGATCCAAGGTTCAAACCGTGGCATGGGTAAGTGTGTGATGGGAGATCCAAGGTTCAAACCGTGGCATGGGTAAGTGTGTGAGGAGGTGGGTGGGTAAGGTTCAAACCGTGGCATGGGTAAGTGTGTGAGAGGAGATCCAAGGTTCAAACCGTGGCATGGGTAAGTGTGTGAGGAGGTGGGTGGGTGTGTTTATATAAAATAAAGAAAAACTATTTTCAATGTTTAAAGTTTCCAGATATAAATATCACTTTTATTGCTTCCATTAAAAAAAATATATTATTTATTTATTATTTTTTTTTTTATGACTGGATGGGTGGGTTTAACACACCCCAGAGTTACATATCCGTATGCACGTGAGGGGAGGGATTTGAACCTGGGACCTCCTTTTAATTATATTTATTCTTTAAACAAAAATTATTTTATTTTATTAAAATTGTCTTTGTTTCTAAGATTGAATCATTGATATTATCTTATTTAATACATAATTTTTTTTTTTTTTGAGAATGCTTATTTTAAGATAAAAAAAATCCTTAAAAAATTTTAACAAAAAAAATTTTATTTTATAAAAATTGTCTTTGTTTTTAAAATTGAATCATTGATATTATCTTATTTAATACATAATTTTTTTTTTTTTTTTTTTGTAGTTAATTGCTTTTTATTTTAAGATAAAAAAATATAATTTGTTAAATTATTTGTTATCTAGTTTTCTTATTTTTTTTTTAATGTTGGTCGTTTCATCATTAAAGCGCATGATTACATTGAGCGAGTGGATGAACACACCTCCATAGGGCCCCTAATAATTATTACATAGCATATCCGCAATATATGTGAGGGGGCGATTTGAACCTGGGACCTCTCCAACACGAGAGTTTCAACTACCCACTTTCTCTCCAACTCCCCCACATGGTATTTTCAAGATACTACCTTCAACATAAAAATAATGTTATGTTTAATTAATTTTTAAGATCATTTTTCTTGATAGCATTATTAATTATTTGTAAATCCTTTTGATTGAAATATATTTTCATCATTTTTTAATAGAAATTTGGATTCATGTAAGAAGCTCCCTAACCTTTTTATATTTATTAGTTGAAGTTTCATCTAGGAAGTGAGGAGAACTTTGTCTCTTTTATTTCAAAAATTATTACCTTTGTTATTTTTTTCCAAAATTTTGTAGGAGGCACCTTTAAAACCAATTTTCATGAACCTAATTTTTGTGCATTTGTATTTTACCATAGATTGACACAAATCCTTAGTTGTTAGCTCTATTATCACAAATCCTATAACAAAGAGGCTATCACCTCTTTTTCACACTTCCTATGATATGCATCATGCCTAAAAACGATTTGTGAGAGAGGAAATAGTATGATTCTAAATTTGATTGTGATTTTAAGATTTGTTTTTAAAAATTCTATTACTCATTTCAATCCATAGATTCCAAAAAATAATTTCAAGACCACTTCTCCATAGAATGCATAATTCTTTAACTTTAAAATAATTAATCCAACATTATATCACCTCTTTCAATGCTAAAGGAGCTTTCTAGTATATTCTCATATTTTTAAAGGAATAGAATTAAATAGTGTAAACAAAGGGACAGGAAAGAAGTAAATGGTTTGATGTTTCTGCATCATTCTTACAAAAGGCATGCCTAAAATTTGATGATATCCTCTTCTAAAGTGACCAAACATCCTTCTAAAGAAAATAATTTAAAATAAGAAATCATGATTGCTCCAAATCCTTATATTGCAACTTGACTGAATATCCACGTATTTTGATAGATTTGAAACAAAGCTCATCCTTCTACATAAAAGTAGGAAAACATAACACTTGAAGCATTTTTTACTCATCAAATATTTAGTTGAGATCCTCTTCCTTAACCAAGTTGTTAAGAGAAATACCTGACCTAGAATTGTTGCTCACATCAATATATTAACCTCCACAAGCCAAGAAGACCCAAGTAAGTGGTTGTCATTTTATTTCACAAATAAGAGGATAAAGATTCAACGAAGCATCAAACAATTTTTTTGTAAAATTACCCTCATTGATTGACTATGTGATATGTATTGATTAATTGTAAAATATTTGATATGAAGTTTCATGGTGTTAAGCTCTAGGTAGGGTTCATTTTCTTAATAATTTTATCACATCCATAGAAGCTATATATTTTTTAAGTAACAATTTTCCCCTCTTCATTTGATATTTGAATAATATCCAACCCACTTTTGTCCCTCATGCCAAACTTATAAGTTAGCAATTTAGCAAGCTTGACCCTTAATTATTATTTTCTTTATAAATCCCATCCCACTTACAAAAATAAAATCTAAATTTTTTCTTGCATCCTTTCCAAAAAAAACCATTTGGATACTATCAAATTTAAATGTTATACCTTTAATACTCTCTTTATCTATCTATACGTGTGTATTTGTAGCTTTCCGGTCAATTTTTAAAACTTAGCTTTCCAACCTATCATACAAGATTACATTCTATTGAAATTTGAGTCCAAAACTCTTTTTTCTTTCTTTGTCAATCAAAGGGAGACCCAAACATATTGATGATAATTTTTATTGAAAACCTAAAGTATTTACAAATAATCCATTTTACATTTAGGATAGTGTTAGTAAAAGGAATTGTATTTTTTATATTATTAACTAGTAGTATGATGGTCTTTTCATAGCATGATAGTATTGGTTTAGATTCCATGTCCTCATTGATAGAGGGATTACCCAAAAAATTATCATCAAAGAATTGGTATGAGATGTTAAGAGACCATTTTTTGCAACCTAAATGATACATTAGGCTTAGACAAAAAATCAATATGACAATATTTATAAATTAGTAGATGTTCATGATGAAATATGTGGTACTTAAGATTCTCTTGCAGCCACAACTAAGTTTTTGTTATGTTTGCTATTTGGGCCTATGTAAACCTTGTAAAAGGTATTTTTCGGAAACTCAGTTGTAAAAAACTTGTTCACTTTCCCATAGCAAACCTGTATACCCATAGCATAGAAGGGTATGATATCACTCTAGGTGAGATAAGTTAGTATCTGACATGAAATATTAAAGCACTCAATTTTATATTAAACTATTATATTGTATTATCTTTTACAAACTACAAACAATTGTTAATTCTATTATAAATAGGGATCTTAATGACAATAGTTCTAAAATAAAAATTTTAAGGATGGAAAAAGCTACATAAAAAACTCAATTGAGTTACTCATCATATTCCCCTATTGAAATTATTACATACCCCTATGCAAAATGCTCTTCGTTCACTACCCTGGCCAATTGGCTCTCATCTCATAGTCCTCTTCAATTATTGGTACCTTATCATTTGTGGCACATACTCCCGATGATCTACAATTTTTGTAGGACTAAAATGACATGGTTTACTACTCATGCCAACCATGAGAGGTTTAAAGAACTCTTTTTCCAAATATGTAGTAGCTTCATCCTAACTTGAGATATATTGAATAATAATTTAGAAAGCATGAATGACTATATCTCCAATGAAAATGTTAGGATTCAATCATGTACACTTAAGAAGTATTAAGTTATACAAATAAAGATCATAGAATAGTTTTTGTTTGTTAGGAGTTAACAAACGATAACCTAATTGAAACTTTATGTATATACATTATCTAGAGGTTTCTCTTGTTTATCTACTCTATTTATATCTTGAATCATTCCTCCTTTAGATATAATCAATAAAATTTATTGTAAAAGGTTTATAAGTAGCCATGTCCTTATTTGATGCAATAATTATTGAGAGAAACTTAGTCAAATTCTTAACTTGTTTCTTCTCCTTCCTTGATTTCCTAGTGACTATTTCTAGCTTAGCCCTCATTTTTACAAACTTAAATTGCTACACTCCCAAGAGATGACCATAACATGATTTAGTGGCTTTAATATCTTTCTCTTACTTGGTAAAGGGACTTACATTTCATTGTAGGATTCAAATTCCTTCTTCTACCTTGCTATATATCCTTTAGAAATTACCAATAGTAGCTACAAACTATGGGTATCTTCTGCTTGACTCTTCTACTTAATAGTGTTTGTCTTGGCCTACACTAGTTTTTTTCATATTCTAAGGGTTTTCTTAGACTTATTTGAGGCATATACAACTATATATAGAGAAATTTATTGGGGATTATCTCCTTCCAATTCTTTAAAAAGGTTATATAGTCTATCATTCTTCATCAATTTTATTTTCAATAGACTTTGAACGTTGTTGCTCCTCCTACTATTCTAGTTGTATTTTCTCTATAATAGAGGTAGGTCTTGTCAACCCTGATTTGAATGATGACTCACATGCCCTATGATATGCATGTAATAAAAATACTTGACCTATCATGCCAATGTGTCCCAACTAACATAATTTCATTTCTTAAATGATTATATTGATCTTGATGGAACAATTAATCATGTATAGGATAGGGTCGCACTCTACGAAGTATTTGACTATAAATTTACATACTTGGGTAGTTGTGACAACTATGAGTAGATGAGTGGAAAGACACATGGAGATTTGAATGAGAAGTTACCCACACACATGCAAAAAAATGATGACTACATGTAAAGAAATGATGACTACATGTAAGTGGCATGTGGAGAAAAAGGATAAATTATAGGGGTATTCCAAAGTAAGGAAATAATGGATGGTAAATACAAAAAGAAAAATTCCAATGTTTGCAAATGCTCAATATGAATACAAAGCAATATTAATTATAGAAAATGAAATACTTTTACTTAAATTACTTGGAAATATGATGAGTCAATGTAACTCAAACCAAGATATTAGCACAAACTATTGAAAATCAATAGGGAAGATTTTGTTCTCCAAAGGAGGGATTAGATAGTAAGCTATAATTTCTATCATATTATCCTTAGTACACACATGAGTATTCAACAAAGTTTATTTTTTCTCAATGTGTATAATCTATAGTTGCTCAATGCACATGACTAATTGCAAGAAAATCATCTTCCACCAGTGAAGGTGAGACCTAAACATGATGTGTTTCATAAATTTATCCTTGGTTAATAGTATTTTATAGAGTTAAATTTTATTAATACTAAGCATGAGAGGAATATTATCTTATTACCTTATCTATTTATAAACGATACACCTAATTGGAAGGTGGATCAATAGAGACCATAAAATCCAATTCCTAATTTTCAACTATTTAATTGATAATTAAGGCTTGGTGGATTCTCATATGGCCAAATAGATCTTTTCATGTGCTAAAATTGATCACAATAAGTTACATAATATTTTTCCAGTAGAGTTTTAACTCTCCTTAAAAAAAAATTCTTCATAAGGCTCATTGTGATAAGCTTTTAAGATATTGTAAAATTTATTTTATTGAATACATCACTACATCACTTTGATCCGATCTAGTCTTGAAGTGACATTACTCAATCCAAATGTAATGGGTACTTTTCATGATTGAGTAATAAGTCTCCTTTGGAGATTACAACCAAGTAATCTGCATAGTTTATGAGAATATTTAGGATCTACTTGAGACTAATTTTTCCTTTGGTTTACATATAATGGGTGGTTTAGGATTCCTAAACACTCTTCTTGATAATAGTTATAACTTATTACCATTAAGAGTATTTCTAGAATAGGGGGTATCCTATTGAATCCTAACTATTCAAAACTTATCCTATTTACTATTAGGGTTTGATGTTGGTTGGGAAAGTAACTCTAGTTGTTTTTTTAGAAGTTAAGGATTGGAAGAATTAGGTGTAGTTAAGTAATATTGTTATGGTTGGGGTGGTTGGTGATATTTTCAATTTAGAAGAGAATACTATATTTTTGTATGTTATACCATTGTTCATTGGGATATTGCTATTGGGACCAAGGACTTTGTTGATTCATCCAAGGATTGTGATTTTGAGAGGGTGGCCATGAACCCCTTTTGGAAACCAAACATTAAAAAAATTAGGAGAATATAAAAAGGGTTGAGCTCAAGGACTCATACCTTGAATATTTTTTCAGCTTGCCATGGTTTTCTTGAGTTGGCATAATATACCTCTTATACCCCTTGGGTTCTAATTTGGCATATTGCTTTGATTCCAAGTAGCATGGGATAATTTCTCATCTTATAATCTTGCTAGAAATTCTATAGACTTTGACCTTTTCTAAGGATATTTATGTTTTGCATGATTCTTTGTGCACCTTGGATAAAAGACTACATAAACCTTCTCCACTTCCTCCTACTCCTTGGCTTGAAATGTGTCCAACTAAGAGGCCAAGGAAAAAATATTTGTCTTAATATATTTAAGGGCATTTTAAATTTAAAATACAATAATATGAGATGATATTTTTGCTACTAAAGTAGTGCCTCCTATTATTTCTACACCTTTTCTCATGGTATATCTTGAGTAGTTCCAACAAAAAGTCCAAGCATACTTAAAACTTAACTAATAAATATCTCCTCCTTCCATTAGGTTCAAAGATTCTACACACTCTTCCAATATTCCTAATAATAAAATGACCTTCAAGGTCTTTGCATCAAAAAATGAATGTTTAAACAATAGAAGAGTAGACTAAAATATCTCAATATAATCTTCTAGGGTCTTCTCTTCTTTATGTCATTCAATAGATCTCATATCTTACTTCTCTAGATTTGTAATATCTTTATATTTTTGTATAAATTTTATCCTCATAGTGTCCCATGTGTTGGAATTCCTTCCATCAAGCCTCATGGATGAGCATAAATTTACATCCTTGAGTGTGTATGAAAAAATATAAGTTTATGTGCATCTATCTTGTAGTAATAACTTATATACAAAATTTTAAACTTAAAAAGAAAAGTATAGACCTTCTATAATCAACCTATGAAATAAAAGAAGCATGAATGGTGGTGTGTTCTTCATCTTGGATTCCTCTTGAAATTCTTGGATAGGAAACTCAAGGTCACCATGGTATGTATTTATTCTACCATATTTATGATATCTATTTCCAAGGTGTCTAGTAGTTACTCCTTTGCAAAATATTAGCTTCAAAAGGTTGGCCTGGTAATATAATTGAATACTAAGCTACCTCAAGTGGTAAAATTATTGTTACATAATATCCTCCTAGCTCTTCAACTATAAAATGATTGTTTTCTATAGGAGGAATAAGCTATTCAGGTAGGGAATCAAGAATAGGTCTAAATTTAACAAGAAGTCCTTCAGATAATATTATAGAATTAGTAAATCCCATAGTCTAGTCTATAGTTCTCCAAAACCTTATGACTTCTCATTATTTTTCTTCTTCTAATTAGGTCATCCATATGAGATGGGTACCTTTCTAGCTCTTTTTAATACATTGATTATTGTACTTTTTAGAAAATATCATCATTTTTCATCCTTAGATTGAGATATACAACACACATGAAAGCTTTGGAGATATTTTTCGCAGGACTTCCCAAACTGTCGAACTCGTTTCGATCATATATCACTCATTCGGACTCGGATTGAGCTGAAATTTTGAGGGTAGATGCCTGAAAAACCCTAGAACGTCTCCACCAATTTTCATATCATTTGGAGCAACACATATCATAGCACATCCCTATGTGTGAACGACATATTTGGCAAGCGGCTATGCGAGGGTTTCATCTGGGTTGAGTGCAAGCAGCTCCAAAGGTTGGTTTTTAGGGCCTTCGGGCCCTAGAGGCCAATATTTTTATGGTTTATTCTCAATATTTTGGCAGGAAATGTTGAAGTGGATACAATATGGGTTAGAAATTTGTCTTTCAACAGATCATATTGTGAACTTGAGTGACAACGGCTTCCAATTTGCTGCACAAAAGAAAAGTGAAAACCATACCTTTCCACGACATTAGGCAAGGATAAAGAGATCACGAAACAAGTTTCAAGCATTGATCAAAAAATGGCTCATATCTCAAGTGAACGTGCAAGGTGCACCCACAAAATAATCTACGTGAAAACCCCTATCAAGGGTAAGAATTTGAAGACTCAATCCCAAAAATGAATTTTAGGGATGCCCTTCATGGTGGACAACCTCACCCAATGCTAATATCAATATTAGGGATCCCATAAAACTCTAAGAATACCTAATATTGATCCCAGAAAATAGAGTCGATTTCTTAAAGCGCGATGGAACTCCTATTGTTAAGCAATATGGATAACATCAGAGCATTGAAGATTTGGAAAAAGAGGACTAATTTGTCGTTCATGGGTTTTCATCCAGTTTATCCCCAAATTCGGCTCAAAAACTAGAAAACAAAGGTGAGTTACAAACTCTATTTATCCAAAGGTTATTTTCTTGTTTTATTTGCTAATAATGAAGATAAGAGAAAACTTTCAAGGGGTCCTTGTTTGGAATGGGGCTTTTCATGAAGCCCCGCATACTAAATAAAGCCGAATAAGAGATGCCTTCTATTCTCCCTGTGGTTAGACTCTTTGCCTCCCTATTGAATTTGGAATCCTACTATTTTTTCTTCAATTGGAAACCTAGAACAATATATTATTTTAAAACCAAAAAGATCACATTAGAATTTGGGGAAGTACTTGGGAGCAAGTAGACACCAACCCCAATAAAATTCAAAAAAAGAAAAAAAAAAAAAAAAAAAAATGAAGAATTTCCAAATATGTCCCAAGTAGAAAAATAATAAACAAAATATAGAAACACATTAAATATAAGGACAAAAAAAAAAAAAAGAGAAAATACAGAAAAACAATATTTCAAAGTCAAAAATTAAAATAACGCCCAAAACCAAACCCAAAAAAATGCCGACCCCCCAAAATAAGTCAAGAAAAGGGAAAAAAAGAAGATGATTCTAACAAAAAAAGACCAATCAATCTATGAAAAAAGTAAAACTAGAAAGTAAATTAATCCCTCCCAACTAAATAAGCCACTTGGATATTAGAGACCAAAGAGTCTCAAAAAAAAAAAAAAGAAGAAGGATAGAATAAAGTGCCCCCCAAGGAGGAGTTTGGGAGCAAAAATAGTATTCACCATATTGTAGTGTTTTATAATATCTAATCACTTTTTGGAGAAAAAGAAAGAAGATTTACATATATCTCTCATTTTCCTAAATCTTGGATCAGAGCAATCCCCCGATAGAAAATGGGGAAAAAAAAAAACGAACCATAGAGAAAATATATTGCAAACCTCCATCTTGTGGTATCCAACCCAAAAGCCCAAACGGGCCACATAATGGAGAGATTGGATAGGTTTTTGCTCTCTAAAAATTCCTTAACCCAGGGCCACATCCAGAAAGTGAAGCTCTATAATGTTAGCATTGGCCAAGGTGAAAAAGAAAAACAAGTACATCATGACAATGGTTGAAGGAAGGTAAACCTAGGCATGGGATCAAGGAATAGAAAGAGATGGGGGAAGATGGAGTCCTCCCTCCTCCAGCTCCTAAGTCATCCCTCCCGAGGAGTGGTTGTTTGCGAGGATCCCGGGGGAGATCCTTCCCCTCACCCGCTAGGGTTTTTTTTAGGCATTTTGGTTGGGATCCTCTTTTCCCTTAGCTTCCCCCCGGGTTGGTTATTCCATGGATCCGTCCCCTTTCTCTTGGAGGTATGGTTTAGGGTTTGAACTTCCCCTTTTCTTGTGATCCCCGCCTGGACGGATTCTCTGTCCCCGATCCTCTTCATTTTCCCCGGTGGGTTCCTTGTGGTGCAACTCTCCACCGATGGGTTGGATCCCCGATCTCCATTTTCGGATGGTTCTCGCGGGATCCGTTGGGGTTTCTGGAGGGGCTTCCCCCAGGGACGTTGTGGTGTTCAAATTTTATTGTAATTTTTCCATCTTCTCGAGGTGGTTTAACTCCCCCGTCTTTTTTTTTTTTCCGAGAGTTTCAGCTAAAATTTTTTTTTAGTTTCCTGCCATTTCTAGTATCGTTTGGGATCCTTGTTAAACCCCTATAAATACAAACTATAAAAAAAAAAAAAAAAAAAAAAAAATCTTATAGGGCCCCCGGGGAAAAAAACACCCCCCCCGGAAAAAAAAAAAAAAAAAAAAACTAGAATTCAATGCCTCAAAGGGCAAAACACAAATTTTTTCCACAATCTCTTCTACTAAGTTTCACAACTTATTCCCTAAAACATATTGGGTTTTTAACTTGGGATGCATGACTCTATTGTTGTTTTACTCCAATATTTTTACACGCCCTTGTACCATCAACAAAGCCTTCAACAAGTAGTTTTAATCAAAGACCCAGTCGATGGTTTTCCTATGGTTCTCCAAGGTTCGTATCCTTCTGTTTTAGGGTGGTGGAACACCAATAAGAGTTCTCTATTTATCTTTTCCAATCTCAAGGTTGTCTATAATTTTGCCTTTCTTTATGTGTTCTTCTCTCTCGGTGCCTTGTGTTCGAGAGGGTTTTGGACCGTGTGAGTATTAGGCCATCCATTCCATGGTTGCAAATCTCCTTCCATGTTCATTTATTATCCAAACTTGAGAGTGGCACTTCCTTTCATTTGGGCATGGTTCGTTGTGGTTGTGGTGTATCTCTCAATTTCCTACTTGTTCTTTCAGCCTTCTATTACTTCGGGTATTGGCAAGGGACCCTATCCCCTTATTTATTCTCTTTTGATGCTTGGTAGGACTATCCATAGAACAAACCCTTGAGGGAGTTACCATCTCATGGAGCTAGACCTTCTCTCTCTTCAATTTTGGTGTCCTTTAGTGCATGTAGTAGCTTCATATTAGCAATCTAGCTATTTCTATCGAGCAATCTGTTATTTCTTCACAGAAGACCATGGTCTTGGATAAGCTAGTTAGAGCCTCTCTTCCACTCCTATTTAGTATCCCAAATCAAGAAATATTGGAATTGTTGTTGACGTCAGAGAATTGAAGTAGCCAACAAGTGGCTTCTTGGGGTGTCCCTGGTTCGTCCTTCAAGCTATTCCTATTTATGTTTCTTCCATTTTGAATATTCCAGTTTTCTTAGATGATAACCACTCTTGAGTGGTAGGTAATGGGCCTTGTGAGGGATACTATGTCTTCCAAGAGTGAGGGGTTGGTTTATGTATTCAATTATCACAGCTTAGCTCAAATTTATTGAGATTCATACCCCAATGCTCTTTGGGCCAATAATCTTCGTGCTAATTGTTGAGACAGTCCTAAAGACCTTGTTCGCTATCAACTTCCTACCAAAGTTCTCCCATTTAGAGTCTTAGGTGAGGATTTGTAAAGAAAAAATTTGGATCATTCATAGGTCAACATGCAAATTTGGTAGATTCTGGATGTCACAAGCCTTTGATACTTCCCGATTGAGGCCTTGATGGAGGAGCTTCACCGAGCTAATGGATAAAGGTGGTTATTTTGTCACCAACGTAATTCTGTTGGTAGTATTGTCCTTATTGGCTCCTATTCAATCCCAAGGCAGCAGTATCCAGGCATCCTTCATTGGTCCCTCTCTTGGTCCCATGAAATTTGTTTTGGATGGAACAACCCAGGTGGTTTCTTGCTCAAGGTTATTTGACCTATGCCATAATAATCCCAACCATTCTTCTAACATTTCTCAATGTGGGCTCAAATCTCGCCTAAGGTGAGGTTCTTTACTTTTATGCATCGTAGGGTCTATGAGCAACTAGAGCGTGGTTTTCATGGCCCTTTTAGTGTGAAATGTGTGAAGAAAGTAGATATCAACCATATTTTTATTGAGTGTCTTAGCCTCTATGGAGGAGTGGCCACTTACTTGGCTTACAATGGTCCAATTTTTACTTTGAACAACTTGGAGGATTGCCTAATCAGGGTGTTGTCTTTTTAGGTTTGTTTGGTGGTTCTACCATTCTTCCTTGGAATATTGGAATAAAACACAAATTTAATCAAGATAGGAAGGATATTCACTAATTGGCAAAACCAAGCCAACTTAGTTGTTCCATCATCTCCTTAATCACCCCCAAACCCACCAAAAGGGATCAAGTGATGCAATTTGAAGATTAAACCTTCTAAGGGCAACCATCTAAAGGGAATGAGTATTAGTAAATTGGATAGGAATAGAAATGGAACTCCTCCTAAGGATTTTGGAAAATAACGATGGAGCCTCAGAGGGAACCCTAGAAAACCAAGGGGAGGAATTGTAGACTTTAAGATGGCTTCCTAGTTTTACTTTTGCTAAGAATTTGGGTATTCTTTCCAATAACCTGGAGGGTATGGTATCCTCGGAGGTCTTAAGAGGCTACTAAGGTTGGATGGGAAAAGTGTGTTGAGTCAACTCTCAACTATGTTAATATCTTGAAGACTTCTAAGAATCATAAGGTGGATTGGAGAATAAAAGAATTATTGAGAAGATTCATTTAATCCAGATGGGATTTTGAAATTTTATTACAATCATGTGGTGAGATCAAAACAAGAGTGTTGATCTTTATCTAATTGGGCTTGGACAAAGGTGATCTTACTTGTTATGCCACCCTCCTATATGGTGGGATTATTAAATTAGGAAGCTCTTATTTCTATCATTTCTTTGGATGGATCTAGTTCTGAAGGTACCTAGTTTCTTCTTGTTTTTTTTTTTTTTTTCTTCTCTTTGGTTCATTTAGTTTTTTAGTTCCCTAGCTCATTCTATTCTTTATTTTGTTTCCTTTGTTGATTCTTGCCTTATAGTCTTTTAGTCTAGATAGGTCTTTGTTTTGTTCATTTTTTATTTATTTTTTTTTTTGTTTTTTTGTTTTTAGTTTTTAAGGTGGGTGGGTTTTTTATTTTGTTTTGTTTTTGTGTTCTTTGTGTTGTTTTTTGTTGTTCTTGTTTTTTTGTTGTTTTGTTTTTTTTTTTATGTTTTTCATTATTGTTCTTGTGTTTTTTTTTCATTCTTGTTCTTGGGTTTCTCTTTGTTTGTGTTATTTCGTGTTTTTATGGGTGAGTTTTTTCTATATTTTTTGTTTTTTTTTATTTTCTGTTGTTGGTTGTTTTTTATTTTTATTTTTGTTTTATTTTTTAATTTTTAGGTTTTGGTTGTGTTTATTTTTCTTGTTTTTTTTGGGTTATGTCTTTGTAGTGTTCTGTTGTTTTTGTCTTGTTTGTGTTTTGTTATGTGTTTCTTGTGTTTTTCTATGTGGTTTGTGTTGTGGTTTCTTTTATCTTATTGTGCATTTTTGGTTGTGCTTTTGTTTTTAACACACTCAAGGAGCATGTTTTTTATTTTATTTTATTATTTTTGTTGTTATTTGCTTATTTTTAATTGGGTTTGTGTGTTTGTTTGCTCCTTGAGTGTGTCAAAGGTGGTAGGCCAGGTTCGATTCTTGGGCGTTTTTGGCGGAATAGATACCCCTGCCTCCTTGGGTCTTACCCGAAAGTGGCATCCCTTTTGGGATGTTTTCCACAAATAAAATATATATATATACACAACACACATGGATTAATATGCAACAAAAATAACTTGGGTTTAATGCCTATCATCAATCCAACCTATAACTATAGTGTATATAAAGTAAAAAAGCTCTAAAACGACTATAATATTAGCCCCTCCCCATCAATAGTTCCAAATGTGATGAACACTAAGTATGTTAGTCCATGTAGGTAAACTTCTGAGACACTAGACATTGTATATGCATTACAAAAATAAAAGATAACCTAGTCTATATGCTCCTATGGATAACCTCTAGATCTTATTGAGGTTGATAACACACACTTGGTCATTCCAAGGACTCCAAAAGAAGGAAATAAATTATACACACACACACACACACACACACACACACATCACACACACACACACACACACACATATATATATATATATATATATATATATATATATATATAGTAGAATTAAAGAATACAATTCAAAACTATAAAAAATTAAAATTAATGGAAACTATAGAACTTAAAGATTGGGCTAGAAATAAAATGAAAACTATTAATTCATGCACCATGCATTTACTTACAAAAATAGGAAATAACACAACTAAAATATAAATGTGTTAACTAACTACAAACAAGAGAAATATAAAAAGAATGCTCATGGGGGTTCTTGCAAACCATACTATTGGAGTGATCCCTTTATCCAAGAGTAGGGATAGTCCCCCTATAGTGTGGAAAAAAATATATATCTAAAATGAAATTATTGTAGATCTATTTTATTACTATTGGAGAAAGTACATAATAGGAATTTTGTTTGATACTCTACTATTGAGTGATGATAAATATTGAATTGTTCGTCTTATTATTATGGCTTCTACTTATTTCTAACCTACCTTGCACTACATACAATAATTTAAAGGAGACCATGTAGTTTCTCTAAACGGATTGACAACTCTTAGTGATGTAGTTGAAACTCTCATGGTTAAAATTAACTATAAATAAGAAATAATTATATAAGAGAAATATAACTTTGTATTTCATGCAATTGGAGAGTTGATGCTCTAATTTTTATTGTATAAAATTTTTACAAGGGAAATAGAAAGATATACCAGATTTGATTCCAACTGGCACAAAAATCTAATTTCTATTTCTAACAGTTTGATTACATCAACAATACCAAAAAGAGAGTTAAAAATGTGTTGCATATTCCTTTAATTTTAGAGATATGACAATATTGTAGATGGTAACTAGAATATCTTCTTTCCTCTATGATGTTGATGTACATGACAACATAAATAGATTTTAATATGGATTTATTACCATTAACATAAACTATATTTTCATAGTTTGACAATTGCACCCTCCTATAGTTTGGTCAAGGTGACTTGCAAACTCAATTTAAATAACATGTTTAATTTCCCATAGTAATATGTAGAGGGGGTGTAGACACCTAAAATGCATCATGTCGAGGCAACTACGCATATTGTACATGCTAGAATACCATATGGAAGACCTTGGACAAATACCAAGGTATAGAAGTGGTTTTAACCACTCATTTGGGCACCTTTGCCTAGTCAGTGCTAGCCACTGCTGACACCCACAATTAGCAAAGTTGACCACGCTTGTCGGCCACGGTCAGGCCTCAGGATCATTTGGCCTTTGACCAAGTCAAATTTTGTTCCAAATGGCCAATTGATTGTGTATTAGAGTAGTTTGAGAGAGGAAGGTTCCAGATATTTCCATCCAACAAACTCTAACTGCCCAATCTTGATCTTGGCTTCCTCATGAAGCTAGGACATAGCCCTCCTGGGTGCTATAAGAACCCCATCCAAATTGGGAAAAGAGAGAGAGAAGGTTTTAATTGTATGTGGTGAAGCCCTATCGAGATAGACACTCACTTGTGTTCCTTGAGAGAAATCTTTGTTATTGCAATTGAGATATCAAGATGACAATTCAAGCCATGGAGGCCCTAGGAGGCTAGGAGAGCCAAGAAAATCAATTACACCCATTTCAAAAGTAATTGGAGCAATTCAACCACTAAATCTGTTAGAGGACACAAAGGTGACCCTTGACCATCAATTTGGCAAGAGGATTTAGTGGTTTAGCCATTGAATTTGTGGACAAGCACACTTCAATCTTAACCGTAGCTGTCAGGCGCAGCTAATAGTGCTCACAACGCCATAGAGCCATGGTTAGGGTTTCATCCCTAATTTCCTTGCTTTCTCATTTTATGATTTATTAATGGCATTAGATTAAGCATAATTTAGGTTTAATTTCATTATTAGAGACTTATGACTGGTAGAATCAACTTGTTTAATTGTCATGCTTTCAATATTGTAACTAGGATACTAATGGATATTTTTCATGCTTCCATGCTTTCAAATCCTTAATTATATCATTAGAGAGATACATATGCTTTTCCTTTATATGATTCATAACATATTTTCATGTTTTTCATAGGTTTATTAGCTTTCTTGCATTTTCTTGATTATATTCTAGTAATATCATGTGTTCATATAATTTCCTCAAAAAGACTTATTAAGAGATGCATACTTTATTACTAATAATTATTGTTTTTTATTGCATGCAGGATCAACAGGGTTTTGGGATGCAAGGCAACAAATGCCTCTAACCGTGGATAAGAAGGTCATCGAAACCTTGGAGTAGTTCGTGTCATTTTGAAAGGTATTTGGAATGCACCTACCCTTGAGGGGGATTTCAAAATATTGTAATTGTTGTATCAAATGGGTATCTCTAATAGGGATAGATATGTAACTTGACTTGATTTGGGATTAATAAAAGACCTTGGTGTTTTGTTCTTTTCATTCTTCTCAATTTGTGCATGCCTATTTGTATCATTTTTAGAAATTGTAATATTAGGTGCAAGGCTTTTTGGATTCTATAGAAGGTGATCATGGTGGGAAATCCTCATTAAATGCCACAAAACACTAATTTTTGGGTTTTGTGATGACAGGTGCTAATCGTGGTTGATAGTCACAGTCAAAAGTTGTCATCGTTGTTGACACCCATAGGCAATAGTATCAGCCACACCACAGAGCTACGATCAACATCTGACATGCCATACAACAGGGAGACAAAGCTTAATCAAATGAGGATCTGAGGTAGGATCCATTTTTCTCTAATTTTCCCTATTCTCTATCTGTGTTTTTTTTAGAATGATCAAAATACTAGCATAATTAGGGAATGCGACAAGAAAGTAAAATGCATTGAGTCCCTAGGTCTTTTCTTAGGTTTCACTAGTCGTTGCTAGGAACAGCGGACCTCTGAGTGCAGTTTGCCCTAGTCTCCAATGATCTAGGACTTTTGTATCCTAGTTTTCTTGCATGAGGCCCATCTAGTGGCCATTTCATCATCGTCATTAGTGTGCATTTTATTTAAAAGTCATATAGCTTAATCATGCATACTTCTAAAAGTTAAACGTTATTTTTAGTTTGCATAGCATGTAGAAGACTCATGAGTGTTGTTTTATACATTTAATTTCATGCAAAATAAAAGGAACCCCACACACCATGACATACTTAAACGCTTGTGATTTGGAAGTCACATCCAACCACTAGTAGGGTTCAACAACGATGGTGGTGATTTCCATCCGTTGGACCAAATCCTTTGAACCCTTTGTTACTATACCAATACCGAACCCAAGAACCATTCATAGCCCAAAAAATTTGCATGTACTTCTCTTCGGAGGGTATAACATTGATTGGGTGATATTGGGTGAGGGTCTGGAAGTACTTGTGCTCCCTACTTAGGTGTGGACTTTCATTGTCATACTTTGGGGGGATTACGTGACCTAGAGTTCATATCTAGGTTATCAAGCTATGAGCATATAGGTGAAAGCCCTTTAACAACTGAGTATATCATCAACGTATTGAAAACATGATGAGAGTTACTTATTAATACAACAAATTGTAAACACATCAAACAGTTTAGGGTTCACTTTAAACTTTAAAAGAGATAATCACCATTGTTTACTTTGTTTTCCTTAAAACTTACATAAGAGATAATATAATACCATCGTGTGTACACGGGGAGGTCGACCCAAGAGTAGATCCGAGGTCAAGGCTGAAGCTCCACCCAATGCACAACAAGATGCGCAATGCACTCAATCACAGAATCCTCCTAGACGTCGTTCGACGAGTATTACAGGGGATAATTTTATGTGTGGGGATCATGTTGAGAATACCCCAATATGAGGAACTATTAGGCACTCCTAAATACATATATCATGGCATGGAGCTTCTCAACATGGGTTTTCTAGATATATTAGCATTTACCATGACCATACTCCACATGCATCCACAAGATCTGCTGAAGATTTTATCATTGAGGGATCCATATTGGTACCCCTTCATCCTATAGCTAAGGGATGTGTGAGGCCCCCAACATCTAAATATAGATGAGCTCATAATTTGCTCATCTAGGGGTAAAACAAGAGGGTCGCTTTCGAGCATAGGCCCTCTCAAAATCTCAATAAAAGTGAGCCTTGTAGGATCACCATAGATATATCTAAAGTGGGAGCTAATGGTATGCCACCTCATGAGACATGGTGTAGTCGATAATTATTTGGTCTACACAAGATCTTAGGGTAGCTAGGTTACAAGCCTACTCCTGTGCCTTCTCATCTTATCAGCGTGTGTAGTGGTAGTACCATTAGGACTATTAGAGAACTTGGAGAGTACTCCAAGTGTTCTTGAGATATGTGTACCTCTACATTTCATGCAATAATAGCTTATAAACAAAATCTAGACGTGAATGACATATTCACATACAAGGGAAAGAGCATGGCAAATCATTCCATTGGAGGACACACCCACAAATCCACTCGGATAGAGCATACACACTATTGGTCACAAATGGTTGATAATATGGATAGATCTCGTAAGCTGATGTCTGAGCAGAAATGTCAGATTCTCCAAGATTAGTTGGAGGATGTTCGTGTGGAGCAGGAATGCCTAAAAAATGAGAATACTTAGAGGCAAAGGTTCATGAGACAATGCTTATATGAACAACGCATGTGTGAACAATGCATCCTTGATAAAAAGGAGCATGTTAAGGAGGATCGACTGGACAGTGTCAGGTTGTATCCCCATAGTGAGCATAGGGATCCCCTTGATAGGCGAGCTACTTCACAACCTGATTTGCACCATGAGCATATAGACATTTGTACTCGCCATGCAGTCCAGCACAAAGATCAGTGCCTCACATCCAAAAACTATGGGCATAGGTAGTATGCATAAAAAGTGGGAGAGGAATTAGATCATGAGTATCCTAAAATATCCCAAGTTAAGAAGGAGGATGACCCTATTCCTTTGCCTTGATAGAAGAGGAATATACCTCCGAGGTTTACTCCAAGGTATTCCATAGAAGAGGAGTTCTTATCTTCGTAGGCTTATAAAGTCCTAGTAGAAAAGGTCAAAGCTATAGAAAATCAAGGAAAAACTTATCAAAAGCAAACCTTGAATAAAATTCATAATGAAACTTTATGTCCATCATTGCCTAATACACTTTATCCTGAGCATTTTGAAATGCCTAAACTGGAGAATTTTAGAGGAGAGGAGGATGCTCAGGAGCACGTTACAAGATTTTTAGATGTATGCTTTTATATTGAAAGTAATTATTCCTTACTCCTGTGAACCTTTGTCATGATCCTCTCAGGTTTAGCCCGAGAGTGGTTTAATCAACTCAAGAGGTACGATATAACCAATTTCAAACAATTGGTTGATGTATTTCTTGAACGCTTCTCCTTTGGCATCAAGAAGAAGGTGAACTTATCTGATCTGGCTGCATTAATGCAATATGATGACAAACCAGTTATGGATTATGGTAAATGATTGAGAAAAATGATGGTAAAGTTATCATTCTCCATCCCTGCTACCGAATTAACTTGCATGTTTACAAAAAGATGCACCAAGCACATTTTATTATTAGTACAATTGCAACAATACCAGACCTTCGAAGAGGATTTAGCGCAAGCCAAAGTGATTGAGGATATCAATTTATAGGAGGGTAACTTGAAGCTTAGAAATAAGAAGGAATGGAATAAAAGAAGCACTGAGAAAAAAATGGTTAAGCCAACCCATGTCAATCAGGTGGCTTTGAACCTTCAAAAATGGGATAAGGGGCAACAACAATGAAATTATCAATCCCAACCTCCTCATGCACAATATGAGCAGTGCAACAACTATCAAAAGGGCAAGAATAAGGAACATTGCCCACCTCATATGTTCACACCATTGTCACAATTTATGACTACGATATTCAATCAACTGTGTGAGGCCAAGGCCATACACTTGCCAAATATAAAACTGTTGGACCCTAATAAAACCAAACCAAAGGGGTATGGGGATGAGTTATACTGCATCTTCCATAGATCAAAGGGACACGACATTGAAGTATATTGGAGTTTCAAATATTTAGTACAAAATATGATAGAAATAGGTGAGCTAATTGTGGATAACCCTCAGGAACCAAATAATCAAAATATGGAAATTTACAAAAATCCTTTGCCTAACCATGAGGTATCGAGGAATAATATTGGCCAGGTCAATCAAACGTGCATCAAACCACCAACCCATGGTTTCATATGAATGGTCAATGTTTTCACTAGACATGCGAGGTATGACAGACCAAATCAACCTCCAGATCCCATCAGAGTCCAAGCTACACCTCCTCTAAGGCTAGCCCAAAATGTGTCAGGCCCACCAACTAGATCAGTGGTGACAATCAAGAGTAGGTTAGTCAAAAACCTACATACAACTCCAACAAAGTTATCAATTTATGAGCTGATTCAGTAGTCTCTCAAGAACAAGGATATGCTTATGGACATTCTAAGGTCCATAGAAGTATAGTCCCAGGATCCAAAAGTGTTCACACACTTCGTGGGACACGTGCAACAGCGCCAATAGCCTATAATACAATTTCACAATTATGAAGTCAATATGGTTTCCATTTTCATAGTGGACCCGTCGCTCCATATCATAGCATGTGTAAATCACAAACCTTTCAAGTGGGTGTTGATTGATACAGGATCATCAATCAACATTATCACGACCAAGGTGTTGACATTGTGAAGTTGCCAAAATCACATATTATACCTTCTATTTTTACCTTGAGAGCATTCAATGATGCATTGTGCTCAATGATAGGTACCATAGTTCTCCCAATCTAGGTTGGACTAAAGACCAACCCTGTGATGTATCACATGATTGAATGCACCATGCAATATAAAATCCTTTTAAGGAGACCTTAGATACGAGAAATACGTTGTGTCCCCTCTATTATCCATCAATGTATCAAATATGTACATGAGGGGCAGGTTCACGTGGTGCCTTCCAATGAAGAACCATTTAAATAAATGAATCTAGTAGACTTGCAGGGGTATTTTATGCTCCCCTCAATGCACCTAGACATACAGCTTGCATCGATGATCAAGGAGCCAGGAGGTAAAATAAGAGAAGTGTGTGCTAAAACAAAAAAATTTGCATCCCAATGATCGAAGCACACAACAATTACTTCTAATAGATTATCAACATCCATGATACGTCAAGATGGTGAGAAGCTAAAAGCTAAGATGGGCAAAAAAGAGAAGCTAGCACCCAAACTAGTTGTGATCGAGGTTCCTACTCCCATGGAAGTAGAGAATGCTTTAGTAGGGTCATCTGTACCATAGCTGATCATTCATTTGGTTAATCTTGTATTGGGGAAATATATCATGAAGAATATGAAATTTACTCTGATCATTGAGACAACACAAGACATGGGCCGATCAAAAGCCCATCATTTTCCTATAGGTACGGTGGTACCACTAGGGGTACCTCCTGACCAAACTAATTTATCTATGGATGGCTCAATCAGCTTGCATCTCACACTTCCATGGATGAAGATGATGATGAGCCATTCATTGTGAATGTTAATTATCTTTCTAACCTAGAGTATGCCTTGCGATATTTTGAGCATTACCATTGGCATGGTTACAGGCTTATATTGTTTGAGCAGGGGCGTAAGAGGCCATATGAACCTTAGTATCAGTTTTCTACGAATAGGTTTGGGTTAGGGTACCATATTGGAGGATATCCTAAACTCCTTGTGGCATATTTAGACTGCCTGTACCTTAGTCTAGGGGGTGAAGTCAACTTCAATCCTTATCACCCTAATCCCACCTCTTTTTGGAGGGATAACTAGATAGTGTCTTATGTCACTATAGGACCACCCAAGACATATCACGAAGATATCTTGGTGGAGACCGGTCCAGAGCACATACCAAGATAAAACTTGGGTGAAAAAATCCATGCAGCGGTCGATGACATAGCCCTACATATTCATATCACTAGCAAAGTGTTAGATCCAGAGTCAGAGGATCATTCTGATGAAGAGAGTGCAGATTCCATCTTTGAGATAGGTGGACCAAGTTACATATATGAGTGATGACGATGGTCAGGCCTCAAATGATAAACAATTTGAGGATGAAACTAATTTGGCTTATTTAGGCCCTCTTAATTTACGTTATTTGTTACCTTCAAAGATAGTCATTAAGGATAATCAATACTTCATAGATGATAGAAGTTATCAAGAATGGGATTTCATGAGGCCCCACCTTCCTAATTGCTCGATTCCAATCGGTAGTGGTGAAGGTCTCCATTACGACAATGATGACAAAGAAGAAACATATAGAGTCTATTTGGGGCCTCTCTAATGACATCATCGTAATGCATCGTACACTGCAATAGATATGTGTAGGGATATAAATATTCATCCACACCTCAGAGGAAGACCATCTAGTTTGGATAGGATTTATAATATGGTCTTTCCTACTCCATAAACATTCAAAGAGCTCCTTAAGCCTAGCAATCATGTTCTCGAGTCTGTTCATAGACTGGATCCAGAGATCCCCATAACCCTAGAGCCACATCTCGAGGATGGAAGTTTTATCAATATAGAGTCACATGCATGTGGTCCTAGAGACATGATCCATTCCATAAATATGATCTCCATTGATTTGACCACTCCACTTCACAACCCAACTGATCCTTCCAAGTCGTTGCACCTAAATATAGATGTTATTGATTGGGATCACATTGCCTCATAACTAGAGCCTAAATATTTCTTCCCTAACAAAGAAATGTTGCAACCTTTTCACTTTGCTCTAGGTTGTGCACATGATGTTCATTATGCTGAGGATGCTTCCAATGCGAAACCCATAAACCCAGCAAATGACATCCATTTGATCGCTACGCCTCATCAACTTGAGGAGGGATCCCACATGTTATTAGAGGAAAATTTTGAAGTGGATATTAGTGATGATCCCACCAATCCAAGGAAGGTTAAATTTGGATAAATTTTATCTCCTGATGAGTGTGCCAACCTCATCCCTCTACTAAGAGATACCTGCTCTCTTTTCTTGGGTGTACAAGGACATGCTAGGTCTAGATCCAAAATTGGTTACTCATAACCTTTTGCTAGATATGTTAAAGAATCCAATCAAATAGAAACTCAGGAAGATGCATTCAATAGTAATAGTAATGGTGAAATATGAATTGCAAAAGTTTTTGGATGTGGAGTTCATCATTTCCAGTGACTATCCAAAATAGGTATCAAACATGGTACTCATAGGAAAACCTGATGGAAGGATTCGTATTTGTACGGATTTCAAAGACCTCAATAAGGCAACACCAAAGGATTCATTCATGTTGTTGAACATAGATGCTCTCTTAGATGCAATTGCGGGTCATGAAATGCTCTCCCTAATGTATGGATTTTTTTGTTACAACCAAATTTAGATTAAGCCCAAAGACCAACATAAAACCATGTTCATAATGCCATGGGGGATATTTTGCTATAAAGTTATGACCTTAGATCTTAAAAATGTTGGTGCCACATCTAATCGGGCTATGAAATATATATTTCATGACTATATGCATAAAATTTTAGAGGATTACATTGATGACTTATTCACAAAGTCATTACTACATTTAGAGCATACTGAGGTCTTGAGAAAATTCTTCGATCGCCTGATAGAGCATAATGTCAAGTTGAATCTTAAGAAGTGTGTATTTCATGTAACTTCAAGAAAACTCTTGGGATTCATCATTTAAAAGTGAGGAATCGAAGTTGATCCAATAAAGGTAAAGGTAATTTTAGAAATGTGTCCACCCATGAATATCAAAGAATTAAGAAGCCTTCAGGGCAAGGTAGCATCCATAAAGTGATTTATCACACAATTATCAGATAAATGTTGACCCATGAATTGATTTCTATACAAGGGGGTTCCATTTAATTGGGATGATGACTATCAAACAACCTTTGCTTATATTAAGCAATACCTAGTGACATTGCCAATACTAGCTCCACCAAGACCAGACGAGCCATTTCTGCTATACATATCGGTGACTAATTTTACATTAGGTACCATATTAGCCCAAAATAATGTGCAAAACAAATAGCAAGCCATATATTACATTAGACGAACCTTGGTGAATTATGAGCTAAGGTATGCATATGTGGAAAAATTATGTTTGGCAGTAGTGTTCGCTAAAAAGAAATTGTGACATTATATGTTAAGTCATACGACATATGTCATATCAAAACAAAATCCTTTGTAGTATATGATGAGCAAGACATATCATAATACATGTACTACAAAGTGGATCATGCTATTGACAAAATTCGATCTGGAATTCATTAGCCAAAATTCCATTAAGGGATAGGTCATAGCTGATCAGTTGGCTGAGGTGCCTCTTGAAAATTGTAGGCCCCTCACCATTGAGCTTCTTGATGATGCAATTTTTGCCTTATCAGAAGCACCAAAACACGAAGAACCAGATAACAAAGTTGACATGACCTTTTTCTTCTACGGTTTGAAGTGTGAGCAAAGGGGGTGGTGCAGGAATAGTGTTGTTCACGCCGCAAGGTGCTCCTATGCCCTTGTATTTCAAGTTGGACTTTCCTTGCACTAACAATAACATTGAATACAAAGCCCTAATTTTGGGCCTCCAAACAGCTATCACCATGAAGATTAAAATGTTAATTATCTTTGGCAACTCCCTTCTCATTTTTTATTAGGTGAAGGAAATTTTTCAATGTCGATGTACCATTTTGAAGTCTTACAAAGATCTTGTTGATACATATTTATCTCAGTTGGAATGCTACAAAATCAAGGTAATCCCTCATTCATCGAATAGATTCACAAACACTATGGAATCTATGGGATCTTTAACCCCTCAAAATCTGTATATCGATTTACTACCATCCATGTAAAAATGTTGTCACACTCTACTGTGCGACATGAAGCTTTGGATAACAAAGAATCGATCAACATGATTCAGGTAGAACCGAACCATGAATGGTTCTATAGAGTAAGAGAATTTCTCAAGAGAGCGCCTTGGGGGTCATTTATCTTGCAAGGTCCTATAGAGAATGGTACCACATTCACCATAATATTATTTCCTAGTTTGCATTTATGAATGTTAAACTATAGGGGGCATGTTGTCTTGTTAGTTGAGGTCGAGGTTTATCAAAGCTGGATGTTGTAGATATACAACTTCCTTACGCTTAGTGTAATCTCTTAGGGATTTTCGCATGTCTCAAATCACACATTTAAATATAAAGTGATAAAGTATCTCTTGTTAGGAGATATTTTGTATCATAGAAGCTAGGATGGAGTTCTCCTTAATTGTCTTGAGCCCCAAGAATCATATTGGGTAATTTTGTAAGCTCACGATGGTACATGCAGTGGCCATTTTAGCGGTATGGATATCGTCAAGTGCATCCTTCACATGGGTTATTACTGGCCCACTATGGAGAAGGATTACAATGTGTATGCCAGGAAATGCATTAAATTCCAAAATCATGCTAATCTTGCACATTTGCCATCACAGGCCTTATAGCCCATTCAAGCGGCTTGGCCATTTGCTCAGTGGGGTTTAGATCTCATAGGTAAGTTCTCTCCTCTATCATTGGGTTGACATACATTTATTATTATGGCTACTAAGTACTTTACTAAATAGGTGGAAGTAGTCTCATTAACAATGACAACTGGAGTGCGTATTGCTGAGTTCATACTCACTAATATCATAAGTTATTTTGAGATTCCATCCAAGATAATTTTGGATAATGGAAAACCATTAAAAAAAAATTGTGAGAGACTTGACATTTAAATACAAGATCAAACACAGTTTTGCGACCCCATATTATCCGCAAGCAAATGAGCAGGATGAGGCCTAAAAAAATATAGTGGTATCCATCTTGAAAAATATGGTATAAGAACATCATAAATACATCTAGTTGCCCCTTGCATTATAGGCTTATAGGACTAGTATTCGAACTCCCATTGGGGCATCTCTATTTTCATTAGTATATGGCACTAAGGCCATTATGCCCTTAGAGTTGGAAATTCCAACGTTGTGCGTCATATTGAAAGAGTTCATCGATGACGACACTATGTAGCAAGATCGCCTAGATCAATTGACTCTACTTGATGAACATCTCATGAATGCTCTTGAGCATCTTTGTGTTTATCAGGAGATCTTAAAATGAGCTTACAATGATAAAGTCCATTTGAGAGACTTTGAGGTTGGTGATCTTGTGCTAAAAGAGAACCAACAAAACTCAAATTTACCACCAAAAATGTGAGATAAATTTACGGCTAATTGTTTAGGTCCTTATATCATCTCTGAGAAGATTGGACCTGGGACATACCGCTTGACATCGTTGGAAGGGTTTGAAGAGCTTGAACCTCTCAACATACTTCATATTAAAGTGTTTTATGCCTAAATCCATAAAAAGGCCCCAAAGGCATTTGTAAGCCCTTTGGTCATTTAGTAAAAGGCTCCAAAGGCATCTGTAAGCCCTTTGGTCAAATAAAAAAGTTATTAAATCCATAAAAAATTTGGAAAATATCAAAATTTCAAAAACAATTGCACATTGCATTTCATTTGCATCATGCATTTGATTTTATATTTGTGTTCATTTAACTGCATTGCATTAGGCATATCCATCTGTCACACTTGCTTTAGGATAGTTTATGTTTACAATCTTACAAACGACATCACATTTGTATTTCAATCATGCATATTTGCACTATCATTATCATATATCACCCTTGTGAGTAATTGTGTTTATCAACACAACCTTTCTTGTTGCTATGAAGAGTATACTAGGGTTTTTCAATCATTCAACCATACCTAGTGATCTTCTCAAGAGTTTTGTAGAAAGCTTGCTTTACTTTTATATATGAGGTCTAATTTTTATAGCACTTAGCATATAATAATCCTATCACTAATCTTATAGATGAGGTCTAGTTTTGATAGCACTTAGCATATCATAATCCTATCACTAATCAAACACATTTAACAATCCTAATTAGGGTAAGGAAGGACGAACACTACAAAAGTGGTTTGGGTCACCTTAGGTGAAGGTTTTGTTACTTGATCATTTTGTGAGGTGCAATGGTCTAGGGTAGTGGTCTTTGGAAAAAGGACAAGTTTACCCCCTACCCGAATCAATCCCTTGCTTACAAATTAAGGAGAAAAATACCTGAGTGAAATTCCAAAGTTAAATCCTCATAAATGAAATCAAATCAGTATCAAATCCCTTGCTCAAAATAGAAAATACAAAATAAACAGTGATTTTCATCACTATACAAAATAAACAGTGATTTTTGTCACTATATATGAGCAAGTATCCCAATAAATTGAATAAAAGAATGGGGTAAGCTTGAATCCTTGGAATGATCAATGCTTGAAAGCCATAGAGTGAGCCTCAATCTCAACAATAGGTTGAAAGAGTCTTGCCTATCATTGAAAGGGTAGTTCTAAGTAATTTACGAGTGAGCTAGCTTTAGGTGGCCCAGATTGCCTAATGGTCTAGTCTGACTAAAATATAAACCTAGAATTGGATAGACATTTGAAGATCCCAAATATTAGAAATGGGCTAAAATAATACCACCTAACATTGGGGTATTCTTATACCTTATCTAATATACTCATTTGCACACATAGGGATAATGCATAGTTAGGGTCTATCCTAGCGAAAGCCTTTATTTTAGAAGTATAGTTAGTGTAAAAATTTTGATAAGTCAACTAGGGTGTTTGAGTCTCATAGAAGACCTTAAAAATTCCCACATAGCAACAATCAATTTTAATGCAATCATCAAATGTCAATTTATTTTATGGGAGTTTGTTTATTAGAGATATTTGTAATATAGGTTAGATACCGGGTGGATGTTAGAAATGATATTTAAATGGCCACTGACTATGTTATTCATATTATTTTAATTTACAAAATCTCATGAATGGAAACCATTCATCATTGCATCTCACATAGGGGTGTATGATTTATCAATTTTCATAAAAAGATATAGCAATTACATTCATGATTGTTATACATTCTATGGTGTCATCCATAAGATTGTTAAACCCATATTGCATTCATACATTATGTTTTAAGTGATTAACACATACATGTTCATTTACATAGCATTCATAATAGAAAAAAGTTGTGCAATACATACACGACATAGATTATGTCATAACAACATAAGTTAAATGCGTACAAGTACAGTAAATCAAACATGTATTTTAAACAACATATATTTCATTCATATATATTCATCATAAGTAGTCCATCTACACATGTATATCATTGCATCTAAAATCATACATCCATTATACAACTAATGCATATCATACATACATCACATCATATAGCGTAAAATAAAAATTGCATCTAAACATTGCATCCATATGCATCTCATAAAATATAAAAATAATTCAAATAATAAATTGCACATATAATGAGTCTCAAAGTCAGATCATATATATACATATATATGTGTGTGTGTGTGTGTGTATCAAAAAAATATATACATCATAATGAGGAGTATACTAGCATGTGTCCAAAATGCTCGCAGGCTACATCTATGTAGGTCCTCGACCTTACACACAAAAATGGTACAATAACATCTATGATATCTGTACTAAGTAGTAGCACTTGTGCCCTCACCATGAGAGGCTCTGTTGTCACCTCCACCATCCTTATGAGTCCTCCTTGAGCTAGAACCAAAAATCCTCTATGACCTGTGTGATCTGTGACTAGAGCTCACTAAGGATTGGCTTGTCTCTCGAGTGTGAGTCCTCTAAGACCATGAAGTTGTGGGTATCTCTAGAATCTCACCCTTGAGTATTCCAATCGCTCCTCTTAGAGTAGAGATGTAGGCGGTACTTCATGCTCCATCATCTATGTGCGTCTGCACTAGGACTCGGAGTCTCTTGATCTCTACTTTCGAATCCAACCTTGCTAGTCCCTATGTTGCTAATACTGCTAGCACTGTTGGTACTAATGGAGTAGCTAGAGGTGCTAGAGAAACCTATGATGATGAGGGATCTGACCTCCCACCCTGGAGTGTAGTAATCTATGTCATCATAGCATCTATCTATGACTATAGGAGGATACACTGACCTGTAATCCATTGTATATCTGTATTAGTTGAAGTGATATTAGTCTACAGAGCGGTCTTATCCTCCTCGTAGCTATGCCACTGTGCCTTACCTATTGTTATTCAAGACAGCAGATCCCACACCTTTACCTGTAAGGTGGCAATGGTGGTGTACTGATGTAAAATCTACATCTGTAGAGAGCCTACCTAGTTCTATAGGCTAGCAACCTAGGTCCTGAGCTACCCAATCTCACTATCAGGTGTGCCCTTGCACTCCTTGACATCATCACCCTCCTCCTTATCTAGAGGTACCTCCTCTATAGATCCCTCACCCCATCCACCATCAATCCTCTAACGAACTCAATGATCATGAGGATCGACCTCTATGCCCTCTGCACCCTCTACAACATCATCATCTACCCTACCTAAGGGGCCATCAAATCCCTGCCATACCCTGAGGGTCCACCAAGTGTCATAGTCAGGAGTGGTCCCTGCATATGTCAAAACCGACTTCTGAAAGTCATCATCCTCATCCTCAAATGGAGTCCCCCTGGTCTAGGTCAAGTCCCTCTCTAAGGTGAGGTGATGGTATATGGTAGGAAGCTCTAGAATGTCCTACCTAATCTCAAACTATCGAGTGATGCGGGAGAAGTAAAAGAACTCTCATACCTTAGACTTGCATCCGAGGAGCCATATATCTATGCATACCCTACGCAACCAATCATCAACCTCCGTCCATGGAGGGCAGTATAAGTATGGGTACCACTCAATATGATCCACATGTAATGTTGCAAATCGTCCAATATAGTGAGCTAGATCCCCAGTATGATACCTACTCCAGAAGCTCTCCTCTCAAGGCCATTATGTTGCATAGCACTGGCATACCTCCTTAATGACACCAATCTTGAGGGGTAGGCCAATGGGATGCTTGATCTTGATGTCTTGCCACCCCCAGATCTACAATAGTAAGCTACAACTGATGCCCACTCTGCTCCTCTGGGTAATATGGTACAACTCATTATAGAGCTATGCTAATAATGCACTCCCCTAGGATAGGATCAGGGGATGGTCAGTCGGACTCGCTAGGATTTCCATCATCCTAGCTAGGAGGTTCCACAAGAACCTCGTTCCATATTTTTGGGTAGGATGATCTACACAATCAGGTACATGAATACGACTGCTCGATCTATGAACACCTACTGTCTATACCAATGCTCAATGTGGACCCCTTTGTGGTTCGAGTGTTGTTGTGCTACCTCATTGTGGAAACCAAAAATAGGATCAAAGACTACTCTCTTCGCATCGATTAGTGAAGATGTGATGGCCTCGCTATCAAGTGGGAGTCAGAAGATGCAGTAGACATCCTCCAGAGTGATGGTCATCTCACTTGTAGGTAGGTGAAAGGTATTTGTCCACGCATCCCAACATCAGGCCAATGCAGTCATATAGGCTTGATCGGCCCTGATGTAAGGAAGGTGTAGGACATAACCAAATCCTACAGCCCTAAACCAATCCTGATCCGCCTAAGAAAGGGCACCGCGCAAGTTACGAAGGATCTCTCACTCCCTCATCCTCGTAGTCAGGGTCTAATAAAAAGGAGGATAATAAAGTAAAATAAATAAAAATAAAACATAAACATCTCAAAATGATCTTGAAAATATAAAAATAAAATAAAATAAAATAATTCAAAATATCAAAAAAATTTGAAAAATGCACTTTAAAAAAAAATCAATTAAATCTGATAAAAGTAAAAAAAATTAAAAAATTATGCTAATGTTGCAAACTGCAGATCAGACCCATGGTCATGGAGGCGATCAAAATTTTTACCATTATATTTTGAATCTCATCGTGGCTGATAGTTGCGGCCCCCAATTTTCTAATTGGGGACCATGCCTGCTAGCCGCAGCTAGCAAGTATGACATTTTTGGGGTCATTTCTCACCCCTGTATCCCGAGAAAATAGCATAAAATAAAAATAATAAAGTAAAAATAATAAAATAAACCCCTCCCCTTAAGCTAACCTAAGCTAAACCTAACTAGGGTAAGGTTTGTTACCGGTGATTTAATGAGATTCATTTAACCCTTTAATTAGTGAGGTTAATTTTAAATCGATAAAATAAAATTGTCAAAGGTTTTGTGTGCTTCTACCTTAGTCGCACTAGCTCCTCCATGTTGAGTTGCCATCGTTCCAGGTGGTAGTGATGTTGAGTTTCCAGCAGCACTTCGCGTTAGAAATGTTGACTCACCTCTTATAGCGCTTATAAATTACTACCTGTCAACTTGAAAATAATATCAAAAATGACAGGAAATTTTTTAAATATCTCTTATTTTTCACTTGATCGCGGTTGACACCCATGGGCACAAAAATAGGGTTTGTCGACCACGGTTGACACCTGCGGGTTCAAAACTAGGGTTTGCCAACCGCGGTTGACACCCACGACTAGAAAATTTTGAAAACCTAGCTGTTGTTGCCAAGCACATCTAGCAAACCATAATAAATGTTGAAAAATGCCACCGTGGAGAGTTGTTGAATGCCAAATTAAAAATACCCACATGACCAAAATTGCAAAAAACATCACAAAATAACAAAAAAAATCAGATAAATCAAATACAAATGCACCTTGTATTTAGTCATTTACCCTATACACTTGGTGGTTGCAGCGACTTGCGATCCATGCAATCCAGTAAGATGAGTAAATTACCATAAGGACATTTGGAGCAAAATTTATCATTGGTAAAGTTGTGCTAGGGAGGACTGCAAAGGCACCACATCTCCTAGCATTAAAATTTTGACAGAAGGAAGTTCACATTGTGATTCAACTCATGCCTAATTGGAATTTTTATCATTTTGAATCCCTAAGAAGGCCTTCATGGTTGGACCACTCCACGGGATAGAAATATTCAATTACTATTAATAGTTGCAATCATAGCTGATTAGGCCTAATCAATTATCAAATGCTAAATCTTATTTTGTTTCAAAGTAATTCATAGTGGTCAAGTGACTTGTTACTTCATTTAATTGTCCTACCCTCATCGACTCATCGCTTGAGGGGGTAGTCATAATATCATAATCATAATCAATGTCAACAAAAGATCCCTTGATCGTAGATCTCTTGATATTGTCAAAATTGCATTCATCTTACGAATCATTTCCAACGACTATCATAAGCTTACCTTTTGTTGGGGAAAAAAGCAAATATGACAGTTTAGTTTGTAGCTCTCTTCCTTTCGGTTATATAGGCTCAAAATCCTATTATAGCACCAAAGCTACCCAAATTTCGATGACGAGTGCAAGCTCCTACAAATTTAAGCCTTCCATCTAGTTGGAAGCAATGATTCTAGGATGTGCATCCTTTTGCTGGACCCTAAGCATCTAATGTTGATCAGACTAATGATCATCATCCAACCTATGACATCATTTTAGGAGGTCTATTTTTTTCAGCATTGTTCAATCTCACAATGCATCTCAAAAGGGACATCTGTAGACACCTAAAACGCATCATGTCGAGGTGACTACTCATATGGGACATGCTAGAAGACCATATGGAAGACCTTGTACAAATACCAAGGTATAGAAGTGGTTTTAACCACTCATTTCAAAAACCTTGCCTAGTCAGTGCTAGCCACTGATGACATCCATTTAGCAGAGCTGACCATGCTTGTCAGTCACGGTCATGCCTCAAGATCAGTTGGCCTTTGACCAAGTCAAATTTGGTTCCAAATGGCCAATTGGTTGTAGATTGAAGCAATTTGATAGAGGAATGTTATGGATATTTCCATCCAACAAACTCTAACTACCCAATCTTGATATTGGCTTCCTCATGAAGCTAGGACATACCCCTCCTGGGTGCTATAAGAACCCCATCCAAATTGGTAAAATAGAGAGAGAAGTTTTCAATTGTATGCGGTGAAGCCCTATCAATATAGACACTCACTTGTGTTCCTTGAGAGAAAGCTTTGTTATTGCAATTGAGAGATCAAGATGACAATTCAAGCCATGGAGGCCCTAGGAGGATAGGAGAGCCAAGAAAATTAATTATGTCCATTTCACATGCAATTGGAGTAATTCAACTTCCAAATCTATTAGAGGACACAGAGGCAATCCTTGACCATCAATTTAGCAAGAGGATTCAATGATTTAGCCCTTGAATTGGAGGACAAGCACACTTCAAGCTCAGTCATGGCTGTCAGCCGCAGCTAATAATGCTCACCACACCACAAAGTCATGGTTAGGGTTTCATACCTAATTTCCTTGCTTTCTCATCGTAGGATTTATTAATGACATTATATTAAGCATAATTTAGGTTTAATTTCATTATTAGAGACTTCTGATCGGTAGAATCATCTTGTTTAATTATCATGCTTTCAATATTGTAACTAGGATACTAATGGATCTTTTTCATGCTTCTATGCTTTCAAATTCTTAATTAGACCATTATATAGATACATATGATTTTCATTTACATGATTCATAGCATATTTTCATGTTTTCCATAGGTGTATTAGCTTTCTTACATTTTCTTGATTATATGCTAGTAATATCATGTGTTCATATAATTTCCTCAAAAAGCCTCATCAAGAGAGGCATCCTTTATTACTAATGCTTCTTGTTGTTTATTACATGCAATATCAACAGGTTTTTGGGATGCAAGGCAACAAATACCTCTAATCATGGAGAAGAAGGTCATCGACACCTTGGAGTAGTTCGTGTCATTTTGAAAGGCATTTGGAATGCACCTACCCTTGAGGGGGATTTCAAACTATTGTAATTGTTGTATCAAATGGGTATCCCTAAGAGGGATGAATATGTAACTTGACTTGATTCAAAATTAATAAAATATCTTTGTATTTTGTTCTTTTCATTCTTGTCAATTTGTGCATGCCTATTTGTATCGTTTTCAGCAATTTCAATATTAGGTGCAAGCCTTTTTGGATGCTACGGGGGGAAAATGCATTCTTAATTAGATTCTTTGTGAGTCGAGGTGACCATGGGTTTATGTTATCAATACATCAAAAATGGTCTTTAAGGGTGGTATTTGACTACCCTTAAATACCATTAACGATTGTTATTCATCCATCGTCTATGATGGTATCATACAAATTTGCATCATATGACGATGATTAATAATTACCTCAAAACACCACCCTCTTAGGATCTAAGACAACGGTTTTAAACCATTGTCTTAGATCCTAAGAGGGTGGTTTTAAATCACCCTCATCATCTTAGACGCTAAGAGCATGGTTCATAACCACTCTCTTAGGGCCTCCCCTAAGAGAATGATTTTTAATCGCCCTCTTAGCTTTAAGAGGATGGCTTAAAACCACCATCTTAGGGCCTCACATTAAAAAAATAAAAAGGGATAGTTCATAACAACCTTGTTAGACCTAATAGGGTGGTTCATAGCTGCCCTTTTAGGGGAGGACCTAAGAGGTCAGTTTTAAACTTCCCTCTTAGGGGAGGCCCTAAGAGGGCAATTTTAAACTTCCCTCTTAAGGCCTTACATTAAAAAAAATAAAAGAGGGTGGTTTAAAACCACCCTCGTAGGGCCTCACATTAAAAAAAGGTGAATATGTTATCACCAATGATATTTTGAAAGCAAAACACACAACTTTTGCAAGTATAGTACCCACATACCTTCGAATGCACACATTCAGATCACAGAAAACCAATTATTTTTTAAAGACACAAACTCCTTGTAAACCTTCAAATGCACATATTTAGATTCTTCACACAATGACTAAACTCACAACACAAAAAACTAGTTCTTTGAGACACATATTTCTTTTTCAAACCTTTGAGTGCACACATACAAGCACAGAAAACCATTTGTTTTGAAGACACATATGTCTTTTGCGCACATTCAAATTTCTCTACACAATGACTAAATTCATAGCACTTAAAACCAATACATATCCTTTGCAAACATTTGAATGCATGTATTCATATTCTTCATACAATAACTAAAATCACAACATAGAATACCAGTTCTTTTGAAAAACACATTGTCTTTCTCAAACCTTCGAATGCACACATTATTCACATAATGAGTGAATTCAAAACACAACAAACCAGTTCTTTTGAAAACACACAAAAATTTGAATGCGCACATTCACAATGATTGAATTCATAGCCCAAAAAATATATTCTTTTAAAAACACACAATCCTTCAAGTTAACAAATTTAAATTTCACACAAAGACTAAATTCATAGTCTGAAAAACCATTTATTTTGAAAACACACAATCCTTCGAGTGCACACATTCCAATTTCACACAATGATTGAATTCACAGTCCAGAAAACTAGTTCCTTTGAAAACACATATACCTTCAAATGCACACTTTCATATTTCTTCTCACAATGATTGAATTCACACACATAAAATCAGTTCTTTTGATTTATTTTTGTGATAGAAGTTTAAGAAATTAAATCTTTTATTACTATGGCTATTATCTTTAGTGCTGAGGTTGATATATCATGGTTTTAGTTACACCTCCTTTCCTTATCCAAAGGAGTAATTCATATGCTATTAATGGAACTTATTCTAATGGCTAGAGAGGGATACCTATCACATTTTAGGAAGTGAAACTATACCATATAGAAGGGATAATACCAGGATTTCACTTATCATCGATTGAGACATTTATTTAGTTTGAATACAATTAACAAAGCACCTATCATATTATGTCAACCTCTAGACTTTTTTTTAGTTTAATTCTATTAAATAAATATCAATCATATATAAAAAAAAAAATAATACTTTTCTTATAAGCCGTGAGACATAACCTGTACTAGTTTATTCACGTCTCACTGCTAGCAGTGCTTGCCTTTGATCTTGTTCCATAGTTTTAAATCCAAATAGAACACGTACTAAACATAAATCATAAAAAAATCTACAATGGTGAGGAACATGCAAAATCTATGATGTTTCCTACTAGAAAGCTTTACAAAAATAAAGCTAAATCACAACCTGGAGAAGAAACAAAAAATATATAATTAAATTTTCATCCAGTATTAGGTTTCATATACAAAATATAATTCAAAATCTCATTCATAATGTTTTATAGACAATATATAAAAAATAACTGGTATAGTGGTATATGTCTTAGATTTTTATAGGAAAAACTTAAACTATACATAGTTCTTTAAATTCCTAATGAGAAGACATAAATGTTGTCAAGTTTAAATGAGAAGGGAAGGCATTGATATCGTAGGAAGTCAATAAAGAGGATGTCAATGAGAGTGGAAGGGATGAAGATATGGACCTACATAAATATGGAAGTAATGATAATATAAATATGGAAGAAGATGATAGAGATGGAGACAAGGGTAGCTATGATATTTTGAAATATGATAGCAAATATGGGGGTAACAAGATGCAGTAGGGTTTGAAATTTTATCATAACTCCTTGTCAATGTCTGAAGTAGATGACTATGAAGTGATGCAAATGAAATTTGGCTTAGCATGATGAGATGTGATCTATTTTCTACTACGAGCCATTGTAAGAATTAATTTGAAGGTGAAATAAGTCATCTGTGACTTCCCTGATGCAAGTTCCCTCCACCATAGAGGGGATTCAACCTGGGTATCTCCCATTCATATATCGACAATAGTTAAATACTGAACTTCCCTCTTAGGGTCTCACATTAAAAAAAATAAAGGTAAACATGTTAAAATATTGACTGTTCCATATAACATTGTGATGGAAAATAGTTAAAAAGACGCCATACCTTTTGTCATACCTACAATCATACAAAAATCAATGATTTTGAGGAAGTGCATGCAAAAATCTATGATGTATGCATATTAGAAAGCTTTACAATGGTAAAGCTAAATCACAACCTGGAGAAGCAACACAAAATAATAAATAAATTTTTATTCTAGTGTTTGGTTTCATATGCAAAATACAATCAAACTCCCATTCATAATATTTTATAGAAAATACATAAAAAATAACTGGTATAGTGGTATATGTCTAAGATTTTTATAAGAAAAACTTTAATTGTACATAGTTTTTTAAATTCCTAATGGGAATACATATATGTTGTCAAGTTTAAATTTTTTTTTGACATGTTGATTTCATATATTTTATACATGATCTATTCCAAATACTTGCAAACATGATCTATTCCAAAGAATATGAGTTGAGATCTAAGATATTTTATACATGATCTTATTTCAAAGACTCACAAAATTGAGTACTTCAAGATTACATGTAAAGCATGACAAATAACTTGTTGAAGATCAACTTTATTCATGAAATATGAACATGTTAGAATATTGATTGTTCCTTATAACATTATGATGGAAAATAGTCAAAAAGACACCATACCTTTTGCTAGACCTGCAATCATACAAAAATCTATGATGGTGAGGAAGTGCATGCAAAAATATATGATGTCTGCATACTAGAAATCTTTACAACAATAAATCTAACTTACAACCTGCAGAAGCAACACAAAATATAAAATAATATTTTCATCAAGTATTAGGTTTCATATGCAAAATACAATTCAAACTTCCATTCATAATGTTTGATCATAGTATCAAATACAACAAGATGTCATTATGCCACCAACTGCATAATGTTTCTTATCACAAAAATTAAAGTCATATATCAAATAATAAAATGAATAATTCTCAAAAAGATATACAATATACACTACTCCATGTTATCATAAAGTACATTTTCAAACATTAATGCTCAATAAAATAATAACATACTAGGTTGCTATCATAATATGAACATATTACCATTGATATTATCATGATTATATCCTCAAATAAATACCCTTGATCAAATGTAATACCATCAAAGGATATGAAATGGTTACCATAAATAAAGTGCATTATATCAAATGCTTCCAAAACAAACTTGCTTTAGACACAAACATCCATTAGACTATAGAAGAAAATAAAATTATGGGGTATTTAAACATTGTGCAAGTCCCCACATAATACATGAGAATGTGAACTAATTTTAGATATCCCTTGCCTCCCCTGAACCTGCATTTGGGTACTTTGTACAACTTAGGTATACTGGTCGTGTGGCATCTTCAAGAAAGCTACAACATTCATCAATAGGAATTGTTCCATAAGACAATTATAACTCAACATCATTATCTTGCAGTTCTTATCCACTCTCTGAGCAATATACATTGAACAATCTGTATGCATCATTGACCATTCAATGATGTTATCTTGTACATCTTCGATAATTGGAATCTCATAATTTGAAAAGCACGTGTTCAATGCATATTTATAAAAACTAGAGGGTTATTCTCCATGTAAAATAAACTTAGTATATGTATTTTCAATCCTGTGCCAAATCATGTGGTCATGAACCTCTGAAAAACCAAGAGTTTCCATATTTGAGCAATTTCGACATGGACATGTAGTTCTTTCAAGATCTATTAAATTGTTTCTTGTGAAATCTGGGAATTTATGAACCCCATGATAATAGTCCTCACTATTTCTACAAACATACCCCTCCAAAAAATAAGAAATTATAGTTATATAGGTAGATATGATCAAAAGCACAACTTTTATTCATTATTGGAGATAATATAGTTGAAATACCTAGCTAATCCTAGCCAAGATTTGTCCATGATACTTGATGAAAGATCTTCTTATACTTGGTATCTTCCACCAATTGCTACAATACACCATAGTCAATGATAAAACCATGATTAATTGTAATATGTTTAGGTCAACCAGTATTGAACAACACTATCAAATTTCAACTACTTACTAGTGCGTGAGGCCTTTGTCACTGACTCCTTATTTATTGTGATAGCTTCAACTACTTGTGGTGTTTTACTTCAATTTGTAACCAAATTGAATGGGCCAATATTTAAAGCTAGTGGTAGGATGCAAATGTGGCTTTGTCATTTCTATAATAAAACATTTAAATGGAGCTATTCAAGAGTAAAGCAACAAGTTGTATCATTATAGATAAAATTGTGTTGTGTGGATGTCATTGTGTCTGTATTTGTCATATGGTTGCTTGAATTTGATATATGCATGTGAGTTGGAAAGCACTTGTATATTGTATGCAATATTTTATATTGTACTTCTATCTTATTCTAAATCACTGGATTTACTTGATTCCCAAGACCTATTAAATAAATTCTAGCAAAGTAGATTATAAAACTAATTTGCAGCTACATAGAGATGCGTAGGCCTTGGTTAAACTGTAGAAAACATACATAGAAATATTGTTTACAATAGAAAGTATACTAATGGAAAATATAAAATAACTTTATACCTGAAAACAGAAATATAAAAGTAAATTAAAAAGCTTCTATCTTGTAACAAAGCATACCCTTTCTCTTTACATGGTAGAATATTCACACAACTCACTACAACACAACAACAATAATATGGGAAAGTAGCTCTAAAATTTTATTAACTTTAGAAATTCATACAAAAATTATCTCCTTCAAAAAATTATTAGTCAAACAATGGGAGGGTTTATTTATATTATCAGTCCCTCAATAGTTTATATTAATTTTAGAAAACACTATAACAAATTTTATCTCTTATCCATTATTGATAGCTAAATCTATTCTTATATCCTATTTCTACTCATATTTGATAAGATATGCAACTATTTTACTATATTTTAACAATTTCAAGTTTAAGTATGTCTAAGTCTTCTAACAACATTCCATATATCTAAAATAAAAATATAGTAGGCATATTAAAGAATAAAAATAGATATATGAGAAGAGAGAAAGAGAGTCCAGAGATGATTGATTCAAAGCAAAAAAGTGGAGGAATTAGAGAAATCAAATATACTTTGCCGAGAATTTTAGACCAGATTTCAAGGATCATTTTACTGTGGAAGAGAACAACATTGGAGGTTTGATTTTTTAAGGATCATTTAATTTTTTTAATATATGTGTGTGTACATGGAATGTATGTTTAAATTTTCGAAAAAAAACACACACTAGAACGAGTTTATAGCCTGATGAACAAGCATAAAAAGTGCTTGGGTTTATGACATTTCATTTCCCTGCTTTGATGTACCAACTCACAATGCTAATGGTTGTTATCCTTCAAAGAAAGATTTCAATTGGTTTTAATTAATAGGCCAACATTTGAGGATCATGTTTAAGCTACAAGCATGTTTTGATTCAATTGCATTTTCATCATCTTGACAGTTAAGAAAAAAAATGTGTAAGCCTAGATTTTCACATTGACAGACCTCATCTTCGTAAATTGCTTTTTGCCCATAAATTTATGAGATCTGACCTTATTCTCGACTCTCATTGATTTAATTATTTGTATTTCTTGCTACACCCACCATTTTTTGCACACATCAATATCATATAATTTCCTACCATGTTATATTAACCTCATCTCACTTGGTTCATTGGTATACATCAAATCATAAATTCAAATACCATTGGATTAGTTTCATACACCTTATTCAAACATCCAATATGGTCAAGACTATCTCTCTTATAAACATTATAATATAGAAACTTGTTGAGCAAGGTGCAGAAACAGTATTGTCATTGTTGTCAACATAGTCAGACAGATCGGTTGATGTAGTGGACAGGAGTTAAGAGGTTCTTCAGAGCAGTGGTTTTCCAAAAGATAGAACTGGCCCATATGCTAAAAATCAAAAGAAAATCACAAGGAAGAAAACTATCGCGATATCGCAACATGTTGGAAAGAAAGAAAAACTGTCACGATATCGTGACATGTTTGAAGAAAAATAGGAGAGAGAAAAAGGTGTCGCGATTTCGCGACATGTTCCATTTTCGCGGGCCAAAGCAAAGAGGAGAGGAGAGAGAAAAAGGTGTCACGATTTCGTGACATGTTCCATTTTTGCGGGCCAAAGCAAAGAGAAAGAGGAGAGAGAAAAAGGTGTCGTGATTTCGCGACATGTTGCATTTTTGCGGTCCGAAGCGAAGAGAAAATGCAAGGAAGAAAAAGTGTCATGATTTCGTGACATGTTCGGAGAAACAGCGCAAGCAAGCAAAATTGTCGCGATTTTGCGACATGTTGGAAGAAAGAAAGGCAAGTAGAAAAAGTGTCACGATTTTATGACATATTGCAAGGAAGGTTGTATGGCCGAAAAAGTTTCGCGATTTTGCGACATATTGCAAGGAAGGTTGTACGGATGAAAAAGTGTCGCGATTTCACGACATATTGCAAGGAAGGTTGTATGGACGAAAAAGTGTCACGATTTTGCGACATTTTGCAGAGAGAGAGTCCGAAAGAAAAAGTGTCATGATTTCACAACATATTGCAGGAGAGAGAGTCCGAGAGAAAAAGTGTCGTGATATCGTGACATGTCGGGTTTTCATGACCCGAAGGCAAGAGAAAGTGCTAAGGAGAAAAAGTGTCATGATATTGCGACATGTCGAGTTTTCACGACCCAAAGGCAAGAGAAAGTGCTAAGGAGAAAAAGTGTCGCGATATCGTGACATGTCGGGTTTTTGCGACCCAAAGGCAAGAGAAAGCGCTAAGGAGAAAAAGTGTTGCGATATCGCGACATGTCGGGTTTTCGCGACCCGAAGGCAAGAGAAAGCGCTAAGGAGAAAAAGTGTCACGATATCGCGACATGTCGGGTTTTCGTGACCCGAAGGCAAGAGAAAGCGCTAAGGAGAAAAAGTGTCACGATATCGTGACATGTCGGGTTTTTGCGACCCGAAGGCAAGTGAAAGAGCAAAGGAGAGAAAGTGTCACGATATTGCGACATGTCACATTTTCGTGACTAGAGGAGAGAGAAAGTAAGAAGGTGAAAGTGTCGCGATATCGCGACATGTGTTTTCGCTGGTTGAAGCCGAGAGGAAGAGCAAGGAGGTGAAAGTGTCGCGATATCGCAACATGTTGTGTTTTCGCTAGTTGAATCCAAGAAGAGTAGCAAGGAGGTGAAAGTGTCGCAATATCGCGACATGTTGTGTTTTTACAGGCAAAAGTCGAGAAGAGAACAAAGAGGCAAAAGTGTCACGATTTTGCGACAGGTCACATTGGCACGAGCAAGAAGAGAACCCATCCGAAATAAGATATGTGATAGTTAACTAAAGTTCCATGACAGTTACAGGAGCAGTTGTAGAAGTAATACATGCAACTAAAATAAGAAGAGTTAACTAAAGTTATACAATAGTTACAAGTGCATTTACAGAGAAAAATCATGCAGCTAAAATAAGAATAGTGAACTGGAGTCAGAACGACAGTTATAAGGTCAGTTACAGAGTGAATGCATCGAGCGACGGTTAAACTAAAAGTCATCAGTCGAAGACCAAACAAAGAATCGTAACTATTTATAGGATGCATGAAAGAATAATGTGAGATAAAGGAAGTTGAATATAGAACTTTATATTAATAAGCTGCATGTGAAAATATGGAAGCTAAAAATAGAATCGAAATTATGTTATAAAAGGAGGTCTGCATGGAGAATTAAATTACCACTTAAAAGAGAGAAAAAATGTTGTACGAAGAGGGTTGGAAGAGTGCCGCAAGAGAGAGTTGAGCAGAGTCGTGAGAGCCGTAAAAGTGTAGCAAGCAGAGCTTTCAGTGTGAGGTAGTTTGGTGAATAGTGAGAGAGGTTGGGTTAGCAATAGACCAGTCAAGGTCTTGAATAAGTGAAGGCATTTTTATGTCAATCTTATAGCTTCATATTTGCAGACCAAGTTGGTGCTTGGAATTAGGGGTTGGTGCTCCTTTTTTTGGGTGCAGATAAATTAGGGGTTGGTGCTCCTTTCTGTGGGTGCAGATAAATTAGGGGTTGGTGCTCCTTCTAGTTTGTGCTGGTAAAGTGATTGTAAACTTGATGTTTTACAAAGACTAGATTTGGACGGTAATCCAAGCAGTCATTTTTTAGGAGTAGCCAAATTGGTGAACCTCATTACATCGTGTGTTGTGGAATGCTCTCTTGTGATATTTGCATTATCTGATTTAAATCTTCATTGTTTCAGTATTAAGATTTATAGATTTGAATTTAAATAGCTACAATGATTCACCCCCCCTCTCAGTGTCATTGTGAGACTAACAATTGGTATCAGATCCAAGTTCCTGAACAAGCTTAATCAACTAAGGTGATCTTGGAAGTAAGACAATGGCAGGTGGTGAAGGATTCTCTTCAAACAAAGCACCATTGTTTGATGGAACAAATTACTCATTTTGGAGACTCAAGATGCAGACATATCTGTGTGCTTTGGGATTCGACATTTGGGAGTCAGTAGAAAGTGGATACACAATACCCACCACTCCTCCAATCGATGTTGTCGGTAAGAAATTATTTGAGAATAACTCTAAAGCCAAAAATGCTATCATGTGCGGTTTAGTGGACAGTGAACTGATAAAGATTATGAGTTGCAAAACAACAAAGGACATGTGGGACAAACTAAAGAGCATTCATGAAGGATACAACAAGATCAAGGAGGCCAAGCTACAAACACATCGAGCTCAGTTCGAAGCATAAAGATGAATGACGATGAGAACATTGAGGCATACATGCTGAGAGTTAATGGAATCATTAATGAGATTAGAGGACTCGGCGAGGAAATGGAAGATGTTGTCATCATGAAAAAGGTACTAAGATCTCTTCCCCAAAGATTTGATTCTAAATTTTTAGTAATAGAAGAAGCTAAAGATCTAAATACTTTTAGTATGGATGAGATGCATGGTTCTTTGACTACATATGAGATGATAATAGGAAAAACTAAACCCATAGACAGAGAAGCTACTTTTAAAGCACATAAAAATGTAAAAGCAAAGCAAGAATATGAGGAAGAAGAGACATCAGATGAAACAGAAGCAAACTTTGTTTGAAAACTAATAAGGGGAAAAGAAAAATGTTGAGCAAGGTGTTGCAAGAAGTTTTTCATTGTCGTCAACACAGGCAGTTAGATCTAATGATGTAGTGGACAGACAGTTCAGGAGTCATTCAGATGCAGAGGACAGAAGTTCAAAGGATACTCAGATTATGTAAAGTGCAATTCCAAGAAAACAGAAGTGACCCAGTTTCAAAAATTTGAAGAAAAAGACAAGTTATAAAATTGTCGCGATATCGCGACATGTTTTCTGTCGCGATTTCATGACAGGTTGAAGGAGAGAGAAGGTGCAGCCGAAAACATCACGATTTCACGACAAAAATTAGGAGAGAGAAGGCACAGCTGAAAATGTTGTGATTTCATGACAAAAATGAGGAGAGAGAAGGCACAGCCAAAAATGTCGTGATTTCGCGACAAAAATGAGGAGAGAGAAGGTTCAAGGCAAACTGTCGTGATTTCGAGACATGTTGGAGGCCAAGAAGCTAAGTCGAGAAACTGTAGCGATTTCGCTACATGTTGGATTTTCACTGGCCGAAGCAAGGAGAAAGTGTTAAGTGAAAAGTTGTAGCGATTTCACTACAAGTCGAAACTGCAAGACACAAGGTGTAGCAATTTCGCTACAAGTCAAAAGTGTAGAACACAAAAGTGTAGCGATTTTGCTACAAGTCAAAAGTGTAGAACATAAAAGTGTAGCGATTTTGCTACAAGTCAAAATTACAGAACACAAAGGTGTAGCGATTATGATACAAGTCGAAAGTGCAAGGCACAAAGGTGTAGCAATTTCACTACAAGTCAAAGTTTCGTGGGTCGAAGCAAAGTTGGAAGCACAAGGCATAAAGTTGTAGCGATTTCGCTACATGTCTTGATTTCGCTAGTGCATGAAGCGAGAAATGTATAGAAGCTGAAAGTGTCACGATTTCGTGACAAGAATGAGGATGACGTCAAAGAAAGCTAAAAGTGTCACAATTTCATGACAGGTTGCAAGAAAAGCCTTTGGAAGACGAAAGCATTGTGATTTCGTGACAAGAATGAGGATGACATCAGCGAAAGCTGAAAGTGTCGCAATTTCGCGACAGGTTGCAAGAAAAGTCTTTGGAAGCCGAAAGCATCACAATTTCATGACAAGAATGAGGATGACGTCAGTGAAAGTTCGAAGTGTCATGATTTCGCAACAAGAACGGTGGCAAAGCTATCAAATGCCAAAAGGGTCACGATTTCGCGATAGCAAGGACAAGAAGGCGTACGGCTACAAAAAGTGTCGCGATATCGTGACATGTTATTATTTTGTGGCAATAGTTACAGGAAGGTGACAGAGGTGGCAGTAGCAGTTGAGGCCGACAAAGTTGAATCTGGGCCGATGGATTTTAGGGTTTTGCAGCCAATAATTTCTAGGGTTTTGCAGCCGACGTTCTTAGGGTTACAGCCGACTATTGCTTAAAATTTGATTGTGAATTTTCATCTATAAAAGGAGGGCTATCTTGAGTTTAAAGTTTAGCGAGTATCGTGTTTGTGCAAGTGAAGTCCCCATCGAGAAGAGAGCAAGTCGTATTGAACTTATGCGAATGAAGTGCGCGGGGTGCAGATATTGAGTCATATCGATTCGAGCTGAGTGCGAAGTCATAGGTTGAGTTGAAGCGAAGTGTGCATGTCGTGATTGCGTGAATTAAGAGCACGGGGTGCAGAAGGTGATTTCTAAGTGCAAAGTGATAACGTGCAGATAGTAGAAGTGATAGATCATCAGGTTGCAATAGAGAGTGTGAAGAAGTTCACAGAAGTAGTTGGATAGTGTGAAGTGTTTTGCGCAAAAGCAGCAGAATGCATAGGAACAGCAGACTGTGACAAATAAGGTGAAAGTGTTATTCTGTAATTTTCATTATATTTATTGAATTCCAAGTTGCAGCTTGGCATAAGGGTTTGGTGCCTCTTTCTAGTAGGTCTTTGGTAAATTAGGAGTTGGTGCTTCATTCTGTTGGTGCAAAAAAATTGAGGGGTTGGTGCTCCTTCCAGTTGGTGCTGGTAAATAAGTTGTAAATTTGTTGCTTTGCTTGAGCTGGATTTGGATGGTAGTCCAAGCAGCCATTTTTGAGGAGTAGCCACATTGGTGAACCTCGTTAAATTGTTGTGTTATGTGTGATGCTTTCTTGCTGTAATTGATATATCTTTTATAAGTTTTAATTGTTGCTGGTTTTTAAACTATATACTTAAAATTTAAAAGATCACACTGATTCACCCCCCCTCTCAGTGTCACTGTGATTACAACAATTTGTATCAGAGCAAGGTTCCTGAACAGGCTCAATTAGCTAGGGTGATCTTGGAAGTGATGCAATGGCAAGTGGTGAAGGTTTCTCCTCAAACAAAGCACCATTGTTTGATGGAACTAACTATGCTTTCTAGAAAATAAGGATGCAGACATATCTCCGTGCTTTGGGTTTTGACATCTGGGGTGCAGTAGTTAATGGTTACAAAGCTCCTGCCACTACTCCAGTAGACAATACCAGTAAGAAGGCATTTGAAAATGATTCGAAAGCAAAAAATGCAATAATGTGTGGATTAGTGGACAGTGAGCTAGTCAAAATCATAAACTATGAATCCGCAAAAGATGTATGGGATAAACTAGAGAACATTCATGAAGGAGACGATAGGATCAAGGAGGCCAAGCTTCAAACACATCGAGCTCAATTCGAATCCTTAAAGATGGACAATGATGAGAACATAGAGGCTTTCATGCTAAGAGTCAACGAAATCACAAATTCAATCAAAGGTCTCGGCGAAGATATGGATGATGCTATGATTGTGAAAAAGGTATTAAGATCTCTCCCTCCAAGGTTTGAATCGAAAGTCTCAGCCATAGAAGAAGCTAAAGATCTAAATCGCTTTAGTATGGATGAGAAGCATGGTTCTTTGACTGCTTTTGAAATGAGAATAGGAAGGTCTAATCCCACAGATAGAGAAGCAACTTTCAAAGCCCTAAAAGGCAAAGACACAAAACAAGAGTCTGAAGAAGAGGATGTTTCAGATGAAATGGAAGCAAATTTTGTCAAAAAACTGAAAAAAGAAAAAGAAAAATACAGAGGAAAGCTACCTTTTAAATGTTTCAACTATGGAGGCATTGGACACTTTGCTACCAAATGTCCTCTCAATGACAAGAACAAAGGTGAAGAAACTTCGCATTAAGAAAGAAGTGAATGGAGGAAGAAAACAAACTTTAGAAAAGACAATTTAAAAAAAAAAAGTTTTATCTCTTGAAATGCAGATTCTTCAGAGGACAGTTCTAGTGAAGACTCTGAAGAAGGAATAGGTGAAGCTCCCTTTATGGCGTTTGAAGTAGAAAAATCAGAAGAGGCAGAAAACCCAAAAAAGAGAGAAGGTATGAACCCTAAAGTGTCTATTGAAAATGCTGAGGCTAAAGTTGATCTAGAAGGTGAGTTGGTTTCTGCTCTTGAAGAATGGAAATCTGAGAAGAGAAAGAATAAAAAACTTTCAAGAAAGCTTGAGGATGCAAATGACATTATAACCAGTCTAAAAATACAGGCAGAAGAATACAAGAAAATGTTTGAAGATCTGGAAATTCAGGTAACCACGAAGATAGATTATTGCTGCAAACTAGAAGAAGAAAATGTTGGTCTTCGAATTCAGATACAAGAGCTAGATCAAAAAATTAGCTGCCACAACAGACGTGAAGAAAGTTCGATGAAGCTAGACAAAATCCTAAGCGATCAAAGACCCGTAGGCATCAAGTTCGGTCTGGGTTTTATTGAAGGAGAATCATCAAACGGACCAAAAGCCAAAAATGTTGAATCTATAAGGAGTGAAGATAAGAAATAGGCTATTGAAAGTAATCATGCAAAATGATGCAGTGATGCCAGGCCTAAAATGAGAACTGACAATGATGGTTTTATCAAGGTAACACATCAAAAGAAAAGAAGATCTATGGCTCCTGCAACAACTTGGCAAAGACCATATTTTAGGTTCAATCATTACTTTTATGGTTTCTGTTTCAAATGTAATGGTTACGAACATAAAATTGCTGACTGCAAGTATAATGTAGGACCAAGAAGCTTCACCAGTAGAAATACTTTTGCTCCTCTAATGAGTTATGCAGTAGAATGCTTTAATTGTCACAACTTTGGGCATATTGCTAGAAATTGTCATAGTACTTCTGTTTCAAATCAATCTTAGAAAAGAAGAGTTCAACCATATAGGGCAAAACAAAATAGAAATATTTCTGAAAGATATGTGCAAGATTCTGAAAAGGGGAAATCAAAGCTAGCACCAAATACCATAGTCAAAACTGAATGGAAATAGAAATAACAGCTCAAGGAAGAAAAGGAATCTCTAATAGTACAGACAGCCTTCAAGGCTCAGAATAAATGTGTTCCATGGATTCTTGATAGTGGTTGCTCAAGTCATATGACAGGTGATAAACAGAAGTTTGAAAAACTACAAAAATATGAGGGTGGCTCTGTAAAGTTCAAAAATAATGATGGAGCCAAGATAATCGAAAAAGGATCTGTCAAAATTAGTGATGGGAAAATCAAGTCAGAAGAAGTTCTATTTGTGGATGGTTTGAAACACAATCTGTTAAGTGTGAGTCAAATTTGTGATAAAGGACATGAAGTAGTCTTCAAAAAGCAGGGTTGTGAAGTCAAAAAAATAAATAGTGGGAAATTAATAGCAACTGGCTCAAGGACGTCTGGCAACCTATACACACTCTCAGAATCTTCAGAAGGTATGTGTTTCATTGGACAAGAAGAAGAGAACTGACTGTGGCACAAGAGGCTTGGACACATAAGTTTTGATAACTTGGTGAAGATCAGCTCGAAACAAGCAGTGAGAGATATTCCAACCATTAGAAAACCTTCAAATAGTGTCTGTGCCTCATGTCAGAAGGGAAAGCAAACCAGAGTTTCATTCAAAAAAAAGAGTATCACACTAGCAAGCCTTTGGAACTTATACATACAGACTTATGTGGACCCATGAGAACACAAAGCATCAATGGAGACAAATACTTTATGTTGTGTATCGATGATTATTCTAGAATGACCTAGATATTTTTCTTAAAAGATAAAACAAAAGCTTTTGAAATGTTCAAATATTTCAAACATCTAGTTGAGAATGAAATAGGAAAAAGGATCAAATGTCTAAGATCAGATAGAGGAGGAGAATTCATTTCGAATGAATTTTTGAAATACTGTGGAAAACATAGTATCAGGAGACAATATTCAGCAGCTAGAACTCCCTAGCAGAATGGTGTGGTAGAAAGAAAGAACATAACTATATAGGAAATGGCACGCACTATGCTGGCAGAAAATAAAATAGCAGAAAAATTCTAGAAAGAAGCAGTTCACACAGCAGTATACCTCCAAAATAGATATATGTTAAGAACTCATGAAAGCAAAACACCTTATGAGTTGTGGTTTGGTAGAAAAGCAACAACAAAACATCTCAAAGTATTTGGCTGTAAGTGTTACATCAGAAAAACTAATGACAACCTTGGGAAGTTTGAAAATAGAGCAGATGAAGGTGTTTTTGTTGGGTATTCTTCAAATAGCAAAGCTTACAAATTCTACAACAAGAGACTCAAGAAAATTGTGGACAGTGTAGATGTTAAATTCGATGAAGGTGGGAAACAAATAGTTCACTTTGAAGAAAACTACCCAATCTACGAAGAAGTCATTGAAGGAGATGAGGTGAATGAAACAGAAAATAAATCTACGGTTGATTCAGATAACTTATTCGATGACTCAGAGGTGCAAGAAAACAAGAAATTCAAAACAGGCAGCTGGCAAAAAAATCATCCAAGAGACCAAATAATTGGAGATCCCACAGCTAGTATTCAGACAAGAAGGAAAGTAATAAGTAATTACTCTCTTTTATCCAACATTGAGCCCAAAAACATAGATGAAGCAAGCAAAGATGATAGCTGGATGAAGGCAATAAATGAAGAGTTAGATCAGATTGAAAAGAACAGAACTTGGAAATTAGTTCCTAGATCTGCGAATAAGAATGTAATCGGCACCAAGTGGATATTTCAAAACAAATTAAATGAAGACGGATAGGTCATTAGGAACAAAGCAAGACTGGTATGTAAAGGATATGCACAGGTCGAAGGCATTGATTTCGAAGAGACTTTTGCACCAGTGGCCAGATTAGAAGCAATTAGAATGTTTCTGGCTCTAGCAGTCCACAAGAACTTCAGAGTTTATCAGATGGATGTAAAATCTGCCTTTTTAAATGGGAAACTTGAAGAAGAGGTCTATATTGAACAACCATATGGCTTTCAAATTAGTGAAGATCCTAATATTGTCTGCAAATTAAAGAAAGCTTTATATGGATTAAAACAAGCACCACGGGCATGGTATGCAAGGCTAGACAATTATCTCTCTCAACAGGGATTCAAGAAAGGTTTGGTCGATAGTAATTTGTATGTGAAAATAGAAGGTGGGCATCTCATAGTTCTTGTTGTTTATGTCGATGATATCATATTTGGCAACAGCAAAGATGAATCTTGTAAAGACTTAGCACATAAGATGCAGAATGAATTTGAAATGTCTATGATCGGTGAATTGTCTTATTTTCTTGGGCTACAAGTCAATCAAAATGAGAAAGGCATTTTCATTTCCCAAATCAAATATGTGAAAGAGATGCTAAAAAGGTTCACAATGGAGGACTGTAATCCAGTCAGCACTCCCATGACAATAGGCTGCAAGTTGAGTAAAGAAGACAAATCTCCACCTGTAGATCAAACCATGTATAGATCAATGATAGGAAGCTTACTATATTTAACAACTACCAGACCTGATATTCTACAGGCAGTTTGCATGGTAGCAAGATTTCAGGCCAGTCCCAAAGAGACTCATGTGACAGCAGTCAAAAGGATTTTTCGGTATCTCAAGGGCACCATGGAATATGGGTTGTTGTATCCAAAATGCAGAGACTTCACTCTTATATCATATTCAGATGCAGATTGGGCTGGATGTGTTGATGACAGAAAGAGTACCAGTGGAGGTGCATTCTATTTGGGGGACAGATTGGTTGCATGGCACAGTAAGAAGTAAGAGTCAGTTTCTTTATCTACAGCTAAGGTAGAATATATTGCAGCAACAACATGTTGTACACAAGTCTTGTGGATGAAACAAACTTTGAAGGATCTTGGTATTAATTTCAGTGAACCAATATCAGTTAAGTGTGATAACACCAGTGCAATTAACATCTCTACGAATCCAGTATGCACTCACGAACAAAACACATTGCTATAAGGTATCATTTCTTGAAGGAGAAAGTTGCAGAAGGAGAAGTTAAATTGGATTTTGTCCCAACCACAGAACAAGTAGCAGATATTTTTACAAAACCATTTCCCAAGGAAGTGTTTGAGTACCTTCGAAGCAAATTAATAGTAGTCACACTTCCTAAGAAGTGACTAGCTACAGGGATCACTTTCTCAGGGGGAGCATTTGAGTATTTGACTATTCTTTTGCTCATGATCATAATTTGTGCTAGATGCAACAAATTGTGCCTGAGAATTGTGAGGATGGACTCAGGGGAAGTCCACAGCAGCCCTTTGGTATTATTGACAAAGGGGGAGAAGAATTACAGGAATGTACACAGGTGTTGCCAACAATTCCAAAGGGGGAGATTGTTGAGCAAGGTGTTGCAAGAAGTTTGTCATTGTTGTCAACACAAGCAATTAGATCTAATGATGCAGTGGACAGACAGTTCAGGAGTCATTCAGATGCAGAGGACAAAAGTTCAAAGGATAGTCAGATTATGTAAAGTGCAATTCCAGAAAAACAAAAGTGACCTAGTTTCAAAAATTCGAAGAAAAAGACAAGTTAGAAAACTATCACGATATCGCGACATGTTTTCTATCGCGATTTCACGACAGGTCAGAGGAGAGAGAAGGCACAGCCGAAAACGTCGTGATTTCATGACAAAAATGAGGAGAGAGAAGGCGTAGCTGAAAATGTCGTGATTTCGCGACAAAAATGAGGAGAGAGAAGGTGCAAGGCAAACTGTCACGATTTTGTGACATGTTGGAGGCCAAGAAGCTAAGTCGAGAAACTGTAGCGATTTCGCTACATGTTGGATTTTCGCTGGCCGAAGCAAGGAGAAAGTGTTAAGTGAAAAGTTGTAGTGATTTTGCTACAAGTCGAAACTGCAAGACACAAAGGTGTAGCGATTTCGCTACAAGTCAAAAGTGCAGAACACAAAAGTGTAGCGATTTCACTACAAGTCAAAAGTGTAGAACATAAAAGTGTAGCGATTTTGCTACAAGTCAAAATTGCAGAACACAAAGGTGTAGCGATTATGATACAAGTCGAAAGTGCAAGCCACAAAGGTGTAGCGATTTAGCTATAGGTCAAATTTTTGCGGGTCAAAGCAAAGTTGGAAGCACAAGGCACAAATTTGTAGCGATTTCGCTACATGTCTTGATTTCGCTAGTGCATGAAGCGAGAAATGTACGAAAGCCGAAAGTGTCGTGATTTTGCGACAAGAATGAGGATGACATCAGCGAAAGCTGAAAGTGTCGCGATTTCATGACAGGTTGCAAGAAAAGCCTCTGGAAGTCGAAAGCATCGTGATTTCACGACAAGAATGAGGATGACGTCAACGAAAGCTGAAAGTGTCACGATTTTGCGACAGGTTGCAAGAAAAGTCTCTGGAAGCCGAAAGCGTTGCGATTTCATGACAAGAATGAGGATGATGTCAGCGAAAGTTTGAAGTGTCACAATTTCACGACAAGAACGGTGGCAAAGCTATCAAAGTCCAAAAGTGTCGTGATTTCACGATAGCAAGGACAAGAAGGCATACGGCTACAAAAAGTGTCACGATATCGCGACATGTTATTATTTCATGGCAATAGTTACAGGAAGGTGACAGAGGTGGCAGTAGCAGTTGAGGTCGACAAAGTTGAATCTGGGCCAACAGATTTTAGGGTTTTGTAGCCGATAATTTCTAGGGTTTTGCAGCTGACGTTCTTAGGGTTACAGCCGACTATTGCTTAAAATTTGATCATGAAATTTTATCTATAAAAGGAGGGCTATTTCAAGTTTGAAGTGTAGCGAGTATCGTGTTTGTGCAAGTGAAGTCCGCGTCGAGCAGAGAGCAAGTCGTATCGAACTTATGCGAATGAAGTGCGCGGGGTGCAGATATTGAGTCATATCGATTCGAGCTGAGTGCGAAGTCCTAGGTTGAGTTGAAGTAAAGTGTGCATGTCGTGATTACATGAATTAGGAGCACGGGGTGCAGAAGGTGATTTCTAAGTGCGAATTGATAGCGTGTAGATAGCAGAAGTGATCGATCATCAGGTTGCAGCAGAGAGTGCGAAGAAGTTCACAGAAGTAGTCGGATAGTGTGAAGTGTTTTGCGCAGAAGCAGCAGAATGCATAGGAACAGCAGACTATGACAAATAAGGTGAAAGTGTTATTCTGTAATTTTCATTATCTTTATTGACTTCCAAGTTACAGCTTGGCATAAGGGGTTGGTGCCTCTTTCTAGTAGGTCTTTGGTAAATTAGGAGTTGGTGCTCCATTCTGTTGGTGCAAAAAAATTGAAGGGTTGGTGCTCCTTCCAGTTGGTCTTGGTAAATAAGTTGTAAAGTTGTTGCTTTGCTTGAGCTAGATTTGGATGGTAGTCCAAGCAGCCATTTTTGAGGAGTAGCCACATTGGTGAACCTCGTTAAATTGTTGTGTTATGTGTGATGCTTTCTTGTTGTAATTGATATATCTTTTATAAGTTTTAACTGCTGCTGGTTTTTAAACTGTATACTTGAAATTTAAAAGATCACACTGATTCACCCCCCCTCTCAGTGTCATTGTGATTACAACATTGAGGAATACATGCTGAGAGTTAATGGAATCATTAATGCGATTAGAGGACTCGGCGAGGAAATGGAAGATGTTGTCATCGTGAAAAAGGTACTAAGATCTCTTCCCCAAATATTTGATTCTAAATTTTTAGCAATAGAAGAAGCTAAAGATCTAAATACTTTTAGTGGATAGATGCATGGTTCTTTGACTGCATATGAGATGAGAATAGGAAAAACTAAATCCACAGACAGAGAAGCTGCTTTTAAAGCACATAAAAATGTAAAATCAAAGCAAGAATCTGAGGAAGAAGAGACATCAGATGAAACAGAAGCAAACTTTGTTTGAAAACTAATAAGGGGAAAAGGAAAATACAGATGAAAGCTACCATTTAAGTGTTTCAACTATGGAGGCATTGGACACTTTGCAGCTAAATGTCCACTTAATGAGAAAAGCAAAAGTGATGAAGGTTCACAACAAGAAAAAAGTGACTGGAAGAAGAAACCAAATTTTAAAAAAGGAAACTACAAGAAGAAAAGTTTCATATCCAAGAATGTCAGTTCTTCAGAAGACAACTCTAATGAGTATTCTGAAGAAGAAACAGGTGAAGCTCTTTTCATGGCATTCAAAGAAGAAAGAACATAAGAAAAATAGGAAGGTGATAAAAAATTTGAGGCTGAGGCTGAAGTAGATCTGGAAGGTGAGTTGGTCACTGCACTTCAAGAGCTAAGTATAGAAAGGAAAAAGAATAAGAAAAATTCAAGAAAGCTTGAGGATGCCAATGAAATCATAACCAGCTTAAAAGTATAGATAGACAAATTTAAGAAAATATCTAAAGATATCGAAGTACAATTAACCGTGAAAATAGATGAGTGCAACAAGCTAGAAGAAGAGATTGTTGGTTTAAAGATACAGCTAGAAGAGATGAATCGAAAAATGACTTGCTATCACAAACTTGAAGGAAGTTTTGTGAAGCTGGATGAGATTTTAAATAACCAAAGGTCTACAGGCATCAAATTTGTGTTAGGCTTCTTCGAAGGAGAATTATCAACTAGATCAAAGGCCATAACTATAGAACCCATAAAGAATGAAGACAAGATCAAGGTTAATCAAGAAAAAATGAATCATTCAAAAGAAAGCAATAATGTCAGGTAAGAGAGGAGTATTGACAATGATGGATTCACCAAAGTCACTCATCAGAGGAGAAGAAGATTTATGGCTCCCACTACAAAATGGCAAAGACCATCACCCAGGTTCACTCATTCCTTTTCTGGTTATTGATTTAAATGCAATAGTTATGGACATAAGATTTCTGATTGCAAGTATAAAGTAGGACAAAGGAACTTTTCCAGTAGAAATGTTTTTTCACCATTAATGGATTATGCAGTTAAATGCTATAACTATCATAATTATGGGCACATTGCGATAAATTGTCGAAACACATTTGCAGAAAATAAACATCAAGGAAGAAAATTTCAACCAAACGGTTGGAAACAAAATAGAAAATTTCTCAAAAAATAGGCACAAGCTACTGACAAAGAAAATTCAAAATAAGTGACCAAAACTGCAATCAAATCAAAGTGGAAACAAAAGGAGCAACCCAAGGAATAAAAGGAATCCTTGATTGTACGAGACGACATTTAAAGCACGAGAACAAATCTGCACCTTGGATACTTGATAGTGGATGCTCCAATCATATGACAGGGGACAAACAAAAATTTGAAAAGCTACAGAATTATGAAGGTGGTTCTATAAAATTTGGAAATAATGATGGAGATAAGATAGTTGGAAAAGGATCAGTTAAGATCAGCGACAAAAAAATCAAGTCGAAAGAAGTCCTGTTTGTGATTGGTCAGAAGCATAACTTATTAAGCGTAAGTTAGATTTGTGACAGAGGTCATGAAGTAATTTTCAAGAAGCAGGGTTGTGAAGTCAGAACAATAAACTGTGGAAAGTTGATAGCAATTGGATCAAGGACATCTGGCAACTTTGTATACTCTCTCGGAGACTTCGGAAAGAGCATGCTTGATTGGACGAGGAAGAAGAAAATTGGCTGTGGCACAAGAGGCTCGGTCATATTAGCTTTGACAATCTAGTAAGAATCAGCTCAAAAAATGCAGTGAGAGATATTCCCACCATTGGTAAACCTTTAAATAGCATTTATGCTTCATGCCAAAAGGGGAACCAAACTAGAGCCACATTTAAAACAAAAGAATACTTCACAAGTAAACCTCTAGAACTAATACATACTAATTTATGTGGACCCATGAGAACGCAAAGCATAAATGGTGACAAATACTTTATGTTTTACATAGATGACTATTCCAGGATGACATGGGTACTATTTTTGAAGCTTAAATCAGATGCCTTTGAAATGTTCAAGATTTTCAAAAAACAAGTTGAGAATCAAACAGGAAAAAATATTAAATGCTTAAGATCAGACAGAGGAGGAGAGTTCATTTCGGGAAGAGTTTGCAGAGTCATCGTGAAAAATATGGGATTGAGAGACAGTTTTCAGCAACAAGGACACCTCAGCAGAATGGAGTGGTAGAAAGAAAGAACAGGTCAGTGCAGGAAATGGCACAGACTATGTTGACTGAGAGCAAAATAGCAGACAAATTTTGGAAAGAGGCAGTCCATACTGTGGTTTACATCCAAAATAGGTGCATGTTGAGGATGCATGAAAGAAAAACTCCGTATGAACTGTGGTTCGGTAAGAAGGCAACAACAAAATACTTTAAAGTCTTTGGAAGCAAGTGTTATATCAAAAGAACTAAAGATAATCTTGGAAAATTTGAAGATAGAGCTGATGAAGGTATTTTTCTAGGCTATTCAACAAAAAGCAAAGCCTACACTTGCTACAACAAGAAGCTAAAGAAAATTGTGGAGAGTGTCGATGTTGAAGTAGATGAAGGTAGGGAACAAGAAAGAAGCTATAAAGAAAACTACCCAATATATGAAGACGTTATTGAAGGAGATGATGAAAAGAAAACCGAACAGAAACAGAAAATAGACTCAGATGATTTAAGTCATGATTCAGAAGAGGAAGAAAACAAGAAATTCAAAACAGGCAGCTGACAGAAGAATCATCCTAGAGAGTAAATAATTGGAGACCCCACAATTGGTGTTCAGACAAGAAGAAGAGTAGTAAGTAACTACTCTCTATTATCCAACATTGAGCCCAAAAATGTTGTCTGAAGTAAGCAAAGATGAAAGTTGGATGACAGCAATAAATGAAAAATTAGATCAGATCGAGAAAAACAAAACCTGGGAGTTAGTACCAAGACCTGCAAATAAAAATATAATCGGTACTAAATGGATTTTTCAAAACAAATTGAATGAAGATGGACAAGTAGTAAGGAATAAAGCAAGATTTGTCTATAAAGGCTATGCACAAGTTTAAGGTATTGACTTTGAGGAAACCTTTGCACCAGTGGCCAGACTAGAGGCAATAAGAATGTTTCTGGCTTTAGCAGTTCACAAGAACTTCAAAGTTTATCAAATGGACGTAAAATCAGCATTTCTGAATGGAAAACTTGAAGAAGAGGTCTATATTGAATAGCCAGATGGTTTCCAAATCGGTGATAATCCCAATTTCTTCTGTAAGTTGAAGAAAGCATTGTATGTCTTGAAACAGGCACCCAAAGCATGGTATGCAAAACTAGACAACTATCTTACTCAATAAGGGTTTAAAAAGGGTATGGTGGATAGCAATTTGTATGTCAAAACAGCAAATGGCCATCTCATTGTCCTTGTTGTATCTGTAGATGATATCATCTTTGGAAGCAGCAATGATAATTCGTGTAAAGATTTAGCGATTAAGATGTAGAAAGAATTTGAAATGTCAATGATTGGTGAACTTTTGTATTTTCTCGGACTACAAGTTAATCAAAATGAGAAGGGCATATTCATTTCTCAAGTCAAATATGTGAAAGGGATGCTAAAAAAGTTCACAATGGAGGATTGTAAGCCTGTTAGCACTCCCATGACGACAAGGTTGCAAGTTGAGCAAGGATGACAAATCTCCGGATGTTGATCAAACCATGTATAGATCTATGATTGGGAGCCTATTGTATTTGAAAGCTACCAGACTAGATATCTTGCAGGCGGTTTGCATGGTAGCACGATTTCGAAGCGAGTCCCAAGGAGACTCATGTGACAGCAGTGAAGAGGATTCTTCGATATTTGAAGGGTACTATGGAGTATGGGTTATGGTATCCGAAAGGTAAAGACTTCACCCCGATTGCGTATTCGGATGCAGATTGGGCGGGATGTGTCGATGACGAAAGAGTACCAGTGGAGGGGCATTTTATCTTGGAGATAGGTTGGTTGCATGGCATAGTAAGAAACAAGAGTCAGTTTCTTTATCCACAGCAGAGGCAGAGTATATTGTAGCAACTACGAGTTGTACGCAGGTCTTATGGATGAAACAAACCCTGAAATATCTTGGCATTAACTTTAGTGAGCCAATTTCAGTTAAGTGTGATAACACCAGTGCCATTAACATCTCAAAGAATCTAGTTATGCATTCTCGCACAAAACATATTGCTATCCGATATCACTTTCTAAAGGAGAAAGTTGCGAAAGGTGAGGTAAAGTTGGATTTTGTTCCAACTACAGAGCAAGTAGCGGATATCTTCACAAAACCGCTGCCCAAAGAAATTTTTGAGTACCTTCGTAATAAATTGGGAGTGGTTATTCTTTCCAAGAACTGACTAGCTATCGAAACCACATTCTCAGGGGGAGCATTTATATATTTGATTATATTTTTTCTCATATTTGTAATTTTTCCTAACTGTCATAACGTGTGCCTGAGAATGATGTGCAAGGACTCAGGGGGAGTCTGCAGCAGCCCTTTGGTATTATTGTCAAAGGGGGAGAAGTATTACAGGAAATTGCATGTGTGTTGCCAACAATTCCAAAGGGGGAGATTGTTGAGCAAGGTGCAGAAATAGTATTGTCATTATTGTCAACACAGTCAGACAGATCGGTTGATGTAGTGGACAGGAGTTAAGAGGTTCTTCAGAGTAGTGGTTTTCCAAAAGATAGAAGTGGCCCATATGCTAAAAATCAAAAGAAAATCACAAGGAAGAAAACTGTCACGATATCGCGACATGTTGGAAAGAAATAAAAACTGTCACGATATCGTGACATGTTTGAAGAAAAAGAGGAGAGAGAAAAAGGTGTCACGATTTCGTGACATGTTCCATTTTCGCGGGCCAAAGCAAAGAGGAGAGGAGAGAGAAAAAGGTGTCACGATTTCGTGACATGTTGTTGAGCAAGGTGCAGAGAAAACAGTGCAAAAGTATTGTAATTGTTGTCAACACAGACAGATTGATGCATTTGATGCAGTTCAGAGGTCATTCAGATCAAGTGCAAAAAATTTCAAGAAAAAAATAGAGGGGACCCAGATCCAAAAATTTGCAGAAAAATACAAGGAAGAAAACTGTCGCGATATCGCGACATGTTTTCTGTCGCGATTTCGCGACATGGCTGAGGAGAGAGAAGGCGCAAGCAAAATTGTCGCGATTTCGTGACAAAAAGGATGAGAGAGAAAGTGCATGAGAAAGTGTCGCGATATCGCGACAGTTTCGGAAGAAAAGCACTAAGGGCGCAAAGTGTCGCGACATCGCGACAAAAAGGAGGAGAGAGAAAGTTCATGAAAACTGTCGCGATTTCGCGACATGTTGGAGGCAAAGCAGCAAAGTGAAGAAAGCGTAGCGATTTCGCTACATGTTGCAATTTCCGGCTAAAGCAAAGAAAAAGTGATAAGTCAAGAAGGTGTAGCGATTCGCTACAAGTCCAAAATACAAAATGCAAGAGTGTAGCGATTTTGTTACAGCTTCGAAATGCAAGGCAGCAAAGTGTAGCGATTGCACGGCCAAAAGAAGGCGGAGAAGTGAGCGACGACAACCGAAATGCAAGGAGAAAAGTGTAGCAATTTCGCTACATGTTGCAATTTCGCTGGTGAAAGCGAAGAAAAGGCACTAAGTAAGGAAAGTGTAGCGATTTTGCTACAGGCTCTAAATGCAAAGGATGAAAGATGTAGCGATTTCGCTACAAGCTTGAAACACTAAGAACAAAAGTGCGGCGATTTCCTAACTGTTTCGAAAGGCAAGGTAAAAAGGTGTAGCGATATCGCTACGAGGTTGAAAGTGCATAGTGCGGAGGTGTAGCGATTTCGCTACGGAGTTGAAAGTGCATAGTGCGAAGGTGTAGCGATTTCGCTACGGGTTTGAAACACATGTTGGGAAGGTGCGGCGATCTTGCTACGAGTTCAAAGTGCAAAGTGGAAAGGTGTAGCGATATCGCTACACGTCGGAGTTTCACTAGCTAGCAGCAAAGAAAAATGCTAAGGCAACAATGGTGTAGCGATTTCGCTACATGTAAGGTTTTCGCGGTTGCATGGAGTAAAAATTGTACGGAGGCTAGAAGCGTCGCGATTTCGTGACGGCAATGAGGATGACGTCAGCAAGACCAAAAACGTCGCGATTTCACGACATCTTAGAAGATGACGTCAGCAAAACCAAAAAGTGTCGCGATTTCGCGACAGGGTGAACGAAAAGCCATTGCAAGCCGAAAACGTCGTGATTTCGTGACATCTTTGAAGATGACGTCAGCAAGTTTAAAAAATGTCGCGATATCGCGACAAGTTTCCAGAGAAGCCTCAGCAAGCCAAAAACGTCGCGATATCGCGACATGTAGGATTTTCGCGGTCAACAGCCCTAAAAAAGTCAAACCGAAAGAAATGTCGCGATATCGCGACAGGTAATGTTTTGGCGGGAAAAAGGTCTAAGAGGCATTCAAAGTGACAGGTGTCAAAAAGGCGCCAGTTACGAAGAATTAACTGGAGTAAGACCTGTAGTTCCCAGTGACAGGTGTTGAGGAAAGATTAGAGAAAAATGTTGCAGCTGTGAGCTGAAGTTAAAAGGAAAGTTACGAAGCATTGCATTTAAGAAGAGAACGGCTGTTGCAGGGCCGTGATGCTGCAAGCTGGCGTAAAGAGCAGTTTTTCAGATAATCTCTGCAAACAAGAAATTCTCTCGATGGTTGTGCTTGACTCACAAGAAAGTAATGGGTAGAATAGAAGGATCGACACCGTTTAGAAAAGAGTGCAAAAGAATTAGAAAGAAGCGATTACGTAGATTTTGGAAGAACAAGATAATAGAGCATCGAAACGCGTAGAAGGGTTGTCAGTATATGCAGAGAAAAATACTGTCAATATGTGTAGAATGTGCAGAGAAGAAGGACTGTCAGTATATGCAGAATATGTAGAGAAAAAGATGGTCAGAATGTCAGTAAGAAAGCGGCTAAAAGGCGGATCAGGTCAGAGAAGGATTAATGCATTGATCGTAGCCGAAAGTACATGAAAGATTGGAGGGAAACTTGAACCGTTTTAAAAATTGAGCCATTCGAGAAAATCAAGGATATAAGGATCGAACTGGCATAGTGAGACGGTTACTGTGACTGTGTTTTATTGTGCATATCAAAAGTCTCAGTTGTGTATGAGAGCTGTATGAAATCAGCCTTAGAACAAAAACCTGCAATTTTGTTGAATATTCAAGAGAGAGGTTTTAGATAGAAATAGAAGATATTGAGTCTCTAACAAGTCTCTCTATGCTTTTGTAAGATAGATTGTTTGAGCCGTAGACCAGTGAGGGTCTTGTAAAAGAGAAGGCATTTTTATGTCATTATTTTGTTAAAAAAATTTGAAATCCAAGTGGGTGCCTGGTAAAAGGGGTTGGTGCTCCTTTCTGTTGCAGCAGAAAAATCAGGGGTTGGTGCTCCTTCCAGTGGGTGCTGGAGAATTATTTGTAAAGAGAGAATCCTTGCAAAGACTGGATTTGGATTGAAGTCCAAACAATCATTATTTGAGGAGTAGCCACATCGGTGAACCTCGTAAAATCCTGTGTTGTGTGATGCTCTTGTGTGATACTTGCATTATCTATTTTTAAGCTTGCACTATTAGTTTTAAAAGTTGCAGATTTAAGTTTTTAAATAGTTACACTGATTCACCCCCCCCTCTCAGTGTCATTGTAAGAATATCAATTGGTATCAGAGCAAGGCACCTGCACAAGCTTAATCAGCTAAGGTGTTCTTGGGAGATATACAATGGCCGGTGGTGAAGGTTTTTCTTCTAACAAAGCTCCTCTGTTCGATGGAACAAACTATTCTTTCCGGAGGCTCAGGATGCAGACCTATCTATGTGCATTGGGTTATGACATTTGGGAATCTGTTGAAAATGGATACACCACTCCCATTGTTCCTCCAATGGATGCGGCTGAGAAGAAAAAGTTTGAGAACAACTCGAAAGCCAAGAATGCTATTATGTGTGGATTGGTCGATAGTGAGTTGATACGAATCATGAGCTGCAAATCTGCTAAAGACATATGGGACAAAGCGCAAAGCATTCATGAAGGAGATAGCAAAATCAAGGAAGCTAAGTCGCAAACACATCGTGCCCAGTTCGAAGCATTAAAGATGACCGATGATGAGAACATTGAAGCCTATCTGTTGAGAGTAAATGGAATCATCAATGCAATAAGAGGACTCGGGGAAGAAATGGAAGATGCAGTTGTTGTGAAGAAGGTACTAAGAACCCTCAATAAAAGGTTTGATGCAAAGGTTTCTGCCATAGAAGAAGCAAAAGATTTAAATTTTTTTAGTATGGATGAAATGCATGGTTCTCTAACAGCATATGAAATGAGGATTGGTCAAACTAAGCCCTCAGATAGAGAAGCAGCTTTCCAAGCAAAGAAAATTATAAAATCTAAACAGGAATCTGAGGAAGAAGAATCTACGAGATGAGGCTGAAGCAAATTTTGTTAGGAAGTTAGTAAAGGGAAAAGTAAAGTACAGAGGCAAGCTGTCGTTCAAATGTTTTAACTGTGGAGGCATCGGGCACTTTGCTGCAAAATGCCCAATGAATGAGAAAAATAAAAATGATGAAGGAACACATCCGAGAAAGAAATGTCCGGAAAAAGAAACCACATTTTAGAAAAGGGAACTTCAAGAAGAAAAGTTTCATTTCTCGGAACATTGATTCTTCGAAGACAGTTCCGGTGAGGACTACGAAGAAGAAAGCTGGTGAAGCCTTGTTCATGGCCTTCGAAGAACAAAGAAGCTGAAGAAACCCGGGAGTGTGAAGAAAAATTAGACGATGAGGCCGAGGTAGATCCGGAAGGTGAGTTGGTGGCTGCTCTTGAAGAGTTAAGTGCGAAAGGAAAAGAAATAAAAAGATTACAAGAAAATTTGAGGAGGCCGGCAATTTAATAATCGGTTTGAAAGTACAAACCGAAGAGCATAAGAAAAAGTCCGAAGAATTTGAAGCACAGCTAATCGTGAAAATAAATGAGTGCAACAAGATAGAAGAAGATATAGTTGGATTAAGGTTGCAGCTAGAAGGGATGAATCGGAAACTGAGTTGTCATCAAAAATTTGAAGACAGTTATGAGAAACTGAATAAAATGTTGAATAATCAAAGGCCCACAGGTATCAAGTTTGGTTTGGGCTTTGATGAAGGAGAAACCTCAAAGAACTCAAAGGCTGTAACTGTAGAACCAATAAAGATTAAAGACAAGATTAAAGTTGACCAAGATAAGCCGTATCATGCAAAAGAAAACAACAAGTCCAAGCTTGAAAGGAGTGTTGCAAATGATAGATTCATCAAAGTCACTCATCAAAGAAGAAGAAGACCCAGGGCTCCTACCTCCACCTGGCAACAACCACTTCCCGGGTACACTCGTTCCTTTTATGGTTATTGTTTTAAGTGCAATGCATATGGTCATAAAATTTCAAGTTTGTAGATATAATGTAGAACAAAGAAATTTTACTAGTAGAAATATTTTTTCTCCCTTGATAGATTATCTTTGTAGAATGTTATAACTGCCATAACTCGGTCATATTGCAAGGAATTGTCGTAGCTCTTTTGCAGGAAATAAATACCAGGAAAGAAAATATCACTCAGTTGGATCAAAACAATACAGAAAATTTCTCGAAAAACTGTCACAAGCCAATGAAAGGGAGAAAGTAAAACAAGTGACCAGATCTGCTATTAAATCTCAGTGGAAAGAAAAGGAACAACCAATGAAAGACAAGGAATCTCTGATTGTTCAAACAGCTCTCAAAGCACAGAATAAATCTGCTCCTTGGATTCCGGACGGTGGATGCTCCAGTCACATGACAGGAGACAAACAGAAGTTTGACAAGCTACAGACATACGAAGGTGGTTCTGTAAAATTCGAAAACAATGATGGAGCAAAAATAGTGGGTAAAGGATCAGTTAAGTTAAGTGACGATAAAATCAACTCTAAGGAAGTTCTTTTTGTGGTAGGACTAAAGCATAACTTGTTGAGTGTAAGTCAGATTTGTGACAGAGGTCATGAAGTAATTTTCAAGAAGGAGGGTTGTGAAGTAAGGAAGACAAGAAATGGAAAGTTAATAGCCATCTGGATGAGAACTTCTGGAAATTTGTATACTCTCTCGGAGACTTCGGAAGGAGCACTGCTTGGTTGGTCAAGAAGAAGAAAAGCTGGTTGTGGCATAAAAGACTCGGTCACATAAGCTTTGATAATCTGATAAAAATCAGCTCGAAAAGAGCAGTAAGAGACATACCCACTATTGGTAAACCATCAAACAGTATATGTGAGTCTTGCCAAAAGGGGAAGCAAACCAGATCTACCTTCAAAGCAAAAGAATATTTCACTAGCAAGCCATTAGAACTGATTCACATTGATTTGTGTGGACCCATGAGGACAGAAAGCATAAATGGATACAAATATTTTATGCTGTGTATAGATGATTTTTCCAGAATGACATGGGTACTCTTTCTGAAATAGAAATATGAAGCCTTTGAGATGTTTAAAACTTTCAAAAATCTTGTTGAGAATCAATCTGGAAAAAGAATTAAATGTTTGAGATCGGATAGAGGAGGAGAGTTTATTTCAAATGAGTTTGCTGAATTCCGTGAAAAAAATGGAATAAGAAGACAGTTCTCAGCAGCAAGAACACCTCAGCGAGAATGGAGTAGTTGAAAGAAAGAACAGAAGGGTACAGGAAATGGCAAGGACCATGTTAACGAGAGAGCAAAATTGTTGACGAGGTTCCGGAAAGAGGCGATCCATACTGCAGTCTATATTCGAGAATAGGTGTATGTTAAGGCCGCATGAAAGCAAAACACCTTATGAGCTGTGGTTTGGCAAAAGGGCTACAACAAAATACTTCAAAGTGTTCGGCGGCAAGTGTTACATTAAACGGATTGAAGCCAATCTTGGCAAATTCGAAGATAGAGTTGATGAAGGTATCTTTCTTGGTTACTCAACAAAAAGTAAAGCTTACACATGCTACAACAAAAGACTAAAGAAAATTGTGGAGAGTGCGGATGTGAAGGTTGATGAAGACAGGAAACAAGAAATCAGCAATAATGAAAACTACCCAACCTATGAAGAATTTATTGAAGAAGATGAAGATCAAGAAAAAGAAGAGAGACAAAAATCAGATTCGGAGGACTTAGAAAGAGATGAAAATAGAAAATACGAACGGGCGAGTTGGCGGAAAAATCATCCCAAAGAGCAGATTATTGGGGACCCTACGGTTGGCATTCGGACAAGAAGAAGAGTAGTAAATAACTATTCTCTGTTATCCGAGTATTGAGCCCAAGAATATTATTGAAGCAAGCACGGATGAAAGTCTGGATGGAAGCGATAAATGAAGAACTAGATCAAATTGAGAAAAACAAAACCCGGGAATTAGTACCAAGGCACGAAAATAAAAACATAATTGGTACTAAATGGATATTTAGAAACAAACTGAATGAAGATGGATAGGTTGTAAGGAATAAAGCAAGATTGGTCTGCAAGGGATATGCCCAAGTTGAGGGGATTGATTTTGAAGAGACTTTTGCACCAGTGGCCAGACTTGAAGCAATAAGACTATTTTTGGCTTTAGCTATTCATAAGAATTTCAAGGTTTATCGAGATGGATGTAAAATCAGCATTTACGAATGGAAATCTTGAAGAAGAAGTATATATTGAACAGCATGATGGTTTTCAACTTTGTGATAATCCTAACCTTGTTTGCAAGCTGAAGAAAGCATTGTATGGCTTGAAACAAGCACCTAGAGCTTGGTATGCAAGACTGGACAACTATCTCACTAAGCAAGGATTCAAGAAAGGTATGGTGGATAGCAATTTATATGTGAAAACTGAAAATGGCAATTTCATTGTTCTAGTTGTTTATGTAGATGATATAATTTTTGGGAGTAGCAATGATGAATCATGCAAAGACATAGCAAACAAAATGCGAGAAAGAGTTTGAAATGTCTATGATAGGTGAACTTTCATATTTCCTTGGATTACAAGTTAATCAAAGCTGAAAAGGGGATCTTTATTTCTCAAATTAAATATGTGAAAGAAATGCTGAAAAAGTTCACTATGGAAGATAGTAAGCCGGTGAGCACCCCCATGACAACAAGGCTGCAAGTTGAGCAAGGATGATAAATCTCCGGATGTTGATCAAACAATGTACGAGATCAATGATTGGGAGCTTGTTGTATTTGACAACAACCAGACCGGATATCTTACAAGTTGTTTGCATGGTTGCAAGATTTCAGGCTAGTCCAAAAGAGACTCATGTAACAGTTGTGAAAAGGATCTTTAGGTACCTCAAGGGTACTATGGAGTATGGGCTGTGGTATCCAAAATGAAAAGACTTCACTCTCTTTGCATATTCGATGCGGATTGGGCCGGATGCATTGATGACGAAAAAAGTACAAGTGGAGGAGCATTTTTCCTTGGAGATAAATTGGTAGCATGGCACGAGTAAGAAGCAAGAATCGGTCTCTCTATCCACAGTCGAGGCGAGAATACATTGCGGCAACAACATGCTGCACACAAATACTATGGATGAGACAAACATTGAAAGATCTAGGTATTCACTTCAATGAGCCCATTTCGATCAAATGTGACAACACTAGTGCAATCAACATTTCAAAGAATCCGGTAATGCATTCCCGCACCAAACATATTGCAATCCGGTATCACTTCTTGAAGGATAAGGTTGCAGAAGGAGAGGTCATATTGGAGTTTGTTCCCACTACAGAGCAAGTAGCAGACATATTCACCAAACCTTTACCAAAGGAAGTATTTGAATACCTTCGAAAGAAGTTGGGAGTAGTCACACTTCCCAAGCATTGACTAGCTATGGGAAATACATTCTCGGGGGGAGCATTCAAGTTATTTATGCCTGAGAATGTTGTGCATAGACTCAGGGGGAGTCTGCAGCAGCCCTTTGGCATTATTGGCAAAGGGGGAGAAGAATTTGAGCAAGGCTACAAAGTGTTGCCAACAATTCCAAAGGGGGAGATTGTTGAGCAAGGTGCAGAGAAAGCAGTGCAAAAGTATTGTAATTGTTGTCAACACAGACAGATTGATGCAGTTGATGCAGTTCAGAGGTCAGTCAGATCAAGTGCAAAAAATTTCAAGAAAAACAGAGGGGACCCGGATCCAGAAATTTGCGAAAAAAATACAAGGAAGAAAACTGTCGCGATATCGCGACATGTTTTCTGTCGCGATTTCGCGACATGGCTGAGGAGAGAGAAGGCGCAAGAAAAATTGTCGTGATTTCACGACAAAAAGGATGAGAGAGAAAGTGCATGAGAAAGTGTCGCGATATCGCGACAGTTTCGGAAGAAAAGCACTAAGGGCGCAAAGTGTCGCGACATCGCGACAAAAAGGAGGAGAGAGAAAGTTCATGAGAAAGTGTCGCGATTTCGCGACATGTTGGAGGCAAAGCAGCAAAGTGAAGAAAGCGTAGCGATTTCGCTACATGTTGCAATTTGGAAAGCAAAGAAAAAGTGATAAGTCAAGAAGGTGTAGCGATGCACGTCAAAATACAAAATGCAAGAGTGTAGCGATTTCGCTAGAGTTCGAAATGCAAGGACAAAGGTAGGCGCCAAAGAGGGAGAGGGCCCAAGAGAAAAGTGTAGCAATTTCGCTACATGTTGCAATTTCTCTAGTGAAAGCGAAGAAAAGGCACTAAGTAAGGAAAGTGTAGCGATTTTGCTATAGGCTCTAAATGCAAAGGATGAAAGATGTAGCGATTTCGCTACAAGCTTGAAACACTAAGAACAAAAGTGCAGCGATTTCCTAACTGTTTCGAAAGGCAAGGTAAAAAGGTGTAGCGATATCGCTACAGGTTGAAAGTGCATAGTGCGGAGGTGTAGCGATTTCGCTACGAGGTTGAAAGTGCATAGTGCGAAGGTGTAGCGATTTCGCTACGGGTTTGAAACACATGTTGGGAAGGTGCGGCGATCTTGCTACGAGTTCAAAGTGCAAAGTGGAAAGGTGTAGCGATATCGCTACACGTCGGAGTTTCACTAGCTAGCAGCAAAGAAAAATGCTAAGGCAACAATGGTGTAGCGATTTCGCTACATGTAAGGTCTTCGCGGCTGCATGGAGTAAAAATTGTACGGAGGCCAGAAGCGTCGCGATTTCGCGACGGCAATGAGGATGACGTCAGCAAGACCAAAAACGTCACGATTTCGCGACATCTTAGAAGATGACGTCAGCAAAACCAAAAAGTGTCGCGATTTCGCGACAGGGTGAACGAAAAGCCATTGCAAGCCGAAAACGTCGCGATTTCGCGACATCTTTGAAGATGACGTCAGCAAGTTTAAAAAATGTCGCGATATCACGACAAGTTTCCAGAGAAGCCTCAGCAAGCCAAAAACGTCGCGATATCGCGACATGTAGGATTTTCGCGGTCAACAGCCCTGAAAAAGTCAAACCGAAAGAAATGTCGCGATATCGCGACAGGTAATGTTTTGGCGGGAAAAAGGTCTAAGAGGCATTCAAAGTGACAGGTGTCAAAAAGGCGCCAGTTACGAAGAATTAACTGGAGTAAGACCTGTAGTTCCCAGTGACAGGTGTTGAGGAAAGATTAGAGAAAAATCTTGCAGCTGTGAGCTGAAGTTAAAAGGAAAGTTACGAAGCATTGCATTTAAGAAGAGAACGGTTGTTGCAGGGCCGTGATGCTACAAGCTGGCGTAAAGAGCAGTTTTTCAGATAATCTCTGCAAACAAGAAATTCTCTCGATGGTTGTGCTTGACTCACAAGAAAGTAACGGGTAGAATAGAAGGATCGACACCGTTTATAAAAGAGTGCAAAAGAATTAGAAAGAGCAGTTACGTAGATTTTGGAAGAACAAGATAATAGAGCATCGAAACGCGCAGAAGGGTTGTCAGTATATGCAGAGAAAAATATGGTCAGAATGTCAATAAGAAAGCGGCTAAAAGGCGGATCAGGTCAGAGAAGGATTAATGCATTGATCGTAGCCGAAAGTACATGAAAGATTGGAGGGAAACTTGAACCGTTTTAAAAATTGAGCCATTCGAGAAAATCAAGGATATAAGGATCGAACTGGCATAGTGAGACGGTTACTGTGACTGTGTTTTATTGTGCATATCAAAAGTCTCAGTTGTGTATGAGAGCTGTATGAAAACAGCCTTAGAACAAAAACCTGCAATTTTGTTGAATATTCAAGAGAGAGGTTTTAGATAGAAATAGAAGATATTGAGTCTCTAACAAGTCTCTCTATGCTTCTGTAAGATAGATTGTTTGAGCCGTAGACCAGTGAGGGTCTTGTAAAAGAGAAGGCATTTTTATGTCATTATTTTGTTAAAAAAATTTGAAATCCAAGTGGGTGCCTGGTAAAAGGGGTTGGTGCTCCTTTTCATTGCGTGCAGAAAAATCGGGGGTTGGTGCTCCTTCCGGTGGGTCTTTGGAGAATTATTTGTAAAGAGAGAATCCTTGCAAAGACTGGATTTGGATTGAAGTCCAAACGAGTCATTATTTGAGGAGTAGCCACATCGGTGAACCTCGTAAAATCTGTGTTGTGTGATGCTCTTGTGTGATACTTGCATTATCTATTTTTAAGCTTGCACTATTAGTTTTAAAAGTTGTAGATTTAAGTTTTTAAATAGTTACACTGATTCACCCCCCCTCTCAGTGTCATTGTAAGAATATCACATGTTCCATTTTCGTGGGCCAAAGCAAAGAGAAATAGGAGAGAGAAAAAGGTGTCGTGATTTCGTGACATGTTGCATTTTCACGGTTCGAAGCGAAGAGAAAATGCAAGGAAGAAAAAGTGTCGCGATTTTGTGACATGTTCGGAGAAACAGCGCAAGCAAGCAAAACTGTCGCGATTTCGCGACATGTTGGAAGAGAGAAAGGCAAGTAGAAAAAGTGTCACGATTTTGCGACATATTGCAAGGAATGTTGTACGGACGAAAAAGTGTCACGATTTCGCGACATATTGCAAGGAAGGTTGTACGGATGAAAAAGTGTCGCGATTTCACGACATATTGCAAGGAAGGTTGTACGGAAAAAAAAGTGTCGCTATTTCGCGACATGTTGCAGGAGAGAGAGTCCGAAAGAAAAAGTGTCATGATTTCGTGACATATTGCAGGAGAGAGAGTCCGAGAGAAAAAGTGTCGTGATATCGCGACATGTCGGGTTTTCGCAACCCGAAGGCAAGAGAAAGCGCTAAGGAGAAAAAGTGTCACGATATCGCGACATGTCGAGTTTTCGTGACCCAAAGGCAAGAGAAAGCGCTAAGGAGAAAAAGTGTCACGATATCGCGACATGTCGGGTTTTTGCGACCCGAAGGCAAGAGAAAGCGCTAAGGAGAAAAAGTGTCGTGATATCGTGACATGTCGGGTTTTCACGACCCAAAGGCAAGAGAAAGCGCTAAGGAGAAAAAGTGTCGCGATATCGCAACATGTCGGGTTTTCACGACCCGAAGGCAAGAGAAAGCGCTAAGGAGAAAAAGTTTCACGATATCGTGACATGTCGGGTTTTCACGACCCGAAGGCAAGTGAAAGAGCAAAGGAGAGAAAGTGTCGCGATATCGCGACATGTCGCATTTTCACGACTAAAGGAGGAGAGAGAAAGCAAGAAGGTGAAAGTGTCACGATATCGCGACATGTTGTGTTGTCGCTGGTTGAAGCCGAGAGGAAGAGCAAGGAGGCGAAAGTGTCACGATATCGTGACATGTGTTTTCGTTGGTTGAAGCCGAGAAGAGTAGCAAGGAGGCGAAAGTGTCGTGATATCGCGACATGTTATGTTTTTGTGGGCGAAATTCGAGAAGAGAACAAAGAGGCAGAAGTGTCACGATTTCACGACAGGTCACGTTGGCGCGAGCAAGAAGAGAACCCAGCCGAAATAAGATATGTGATAGTTAACTGAAGTTCCATGATAGTTACAGGGGCAGTTGCAGAAGTAATACATGCAGCTAAAATAAGAAGAGTTAACTGAAGTTATACAATAGTTACAAGTGCATTTACAGAGAAAAATCATGCAGCTAAAATAAGAATAGTGAACTGGAGTCAGAACGACATTTACAAGGTCAGTTATAGAGTGAATGCATCGAGCGGTGGTTAAACTAAAAGTCATCAATCGAAGACCAAACAAAGAACCGTAACTATTTATAGGATGCATGAAAGAATACTGTGAGATAAAGGAAGTTGAATATAGAACTTTCTATTAATAAGCTACATGTGAAAATATGGAAGCTAAAAATAGAATCAAAATTCTGTTATAAAAGGAGGTCAGCATGGAGAATTAAATTGCCGCTAAAAAGAGAGAAAAAGTGATGTAAGAAGAGGGTTGGAAGAGTGCCACAAGAGAGAGTTGAGCAGATCCGTGAGAGCCGTAAAAGTGCAATAAGCAGAGCTTTCAGTGTGAGGTGTTTTGGTGAATAGTGAGAGATTTTGGGTTAGCAATAGACCAGTCAAGGTCTTGAATAAGTGAAGGCATTTTTATGTCAATCTTATAGCTTCATATTTGTAGACCAATTTGGTGCTTGGAATTAGGGGTTGGTGCTCCTTTATGTGGGTGCAGATAAATTAGGGGTTGGTGCTCCTTTCTATGGGTGCAGATAAATTAGGGGTTGGTGCTCCTTCTAGTTGGTGCTGGTAAAGTGATTGTAAAATTGGTGTTTTGCAAAGACTGGATTTGGACGGTAATCCAAGCAGTCATTTTTGAGGAGTAGCCAAATTGGTGAACCTCGTTACATCATGTGTTGTGGAATGCTCTCTTGTGATATTTGCATTATCTGATTTAAATCTTCATTATTTCAGTATTAAGAGTTGTAGATTTGAATTTAAATAGCTACACTGATTCACCCCCCCTCTCAGTGTCATTGTGAGACTAACAAAACTAACAAACTTTAAATATTGACCATGTCTTATTAAGTCTAAGTGACTATATGCTTAAGGAAAAATAAATAAATAAATATATATATATATATAATTAAATTCCATTTCTATAACATTATTTCAAAAAAAAATTCAAAAGGCTCCTTACCTAGTCATAGTGTATATTAAGCATAGTGTCACCAAATCTCTCTCAAATAAAAAAGGCATTTTCTACAATACAACCAAATCTATTTAAAACGGTCTTTTTATATTTTTTGTTTATAATAATTTTAAACTTATAGTAAATGATTACAAGAATATTCTCATTTTATAAGTTTTCTTATTTTATTTTTTTCCTCGTTTTAAGAGCTTGTAATATGAAAAATGATTATATATATATATATATACACCCTTTAAACCAATTGTTTCGCCATATTAGTTAAACTCTACACCTCAAGATTGTTGTTGGGTAATACCCCTAGATTATCTAAGGGAGGGGTATAGGTAGGTTGTTGAAAGGATACTTGGCCCATATTGGAGGTATTGATACTGTTGTGATATGTGGTATCTTGCTAGAGAGGATAACTAAAAATTGGTGGAATAGAAGCAAAAATGTTGAGATTAGCTTAATGAGAAGGAAATTGAACATAATCTTGAGATGCACTACTAGTTGGAGGAATTTTTAGAATTCTTCCAAGGTTAATGATCACAATAGTGATATAAGTTGATTGATGGACATGATTACCATGATTCAAAGACTCAAACAAAGGGTTAGTATGAACATGTCTAAGAGAGACTGTTAGAGGAGGGGAAGTCTTAGCTCTTTTGAGTTAAGCTTCACATTCCATAGCCTAAGTAAGTTTACCCTATGATGTTTCATAAAACCCCAAATATGATCAAATTATTTAAATAAGTAGCCACCATTAGGCCCTTCAAGGGGATCATAGTTTGTTTCAGTTTCAAAATTTTCTTACTCTTCTACATCAAGGTTAGGTTTCTCTATATCAATCTGATCATCTTCTTGGGTAATATTATCAGACTCTAGATGCCTTTGCTAACTTCTAATGAATGAAGCCATTTAAAGAAGCAAAAGGATAGAATATAAAACTAACAAAATACATACAAGAATATATTTAAGATGTTTATCAATGTTCTTCTAATTCTAAGCAAAGAAATTAGTGGTATTGTTAAAAAGTTTTTAAAAGAAAAGAAAAAGCTTCCTAATTTGGCCACTAAAACATGTATTTCACATTGGGTTTACCAAAGATGTAGAGGGATAAAGTTTCCCTGCCACATACGATTCTTGGTTAGATCTGCTAGGATCCAAGGTGACTGCGAGTCTATGTTATAACTCTACACTCAATGGGCAAAAAGGGGAATGGTTCACTAGGAATAGTTTTAGAACTTGCTCTAAGTCTAGGGTGGAATGTGTTTAAATGTGTCATTTAAGCATGCACCTATGTTTGGTCTTTTCTAAAACTATACTATGAAAAAGAAAAAAACAATACAAGATACAAGATGCAAGAAGACAAGAGCTAACCCTAGAATGATTTTTTTACTTGAATGATCACGAACCCTATGATTGCAAAGAAAAGTATTTAAGCAAGGATCCAAGAGGAATGCATAAACAAGGTTAAAACCCTAAATGCACACTATATGCCTTTATTATTTTAAATGCCTAGAAATTTGAGCAAATGCTTTTCCTTACTTGTGATCTATGTTTTGAATAAAAATGAATATAAGGAAATAAACAAACAACCTAGAGATCCACTATAGCACTTATATGATTCGGTCGTTGTTCCACACTTTATATTGCATCTAGCAATGTCCTACAACTTCAATCTCACAAAATAACTTCATATAATCCTAAAAAAAAAGATCAACTTTAGGAGGTCTGCTTAGGCTACTATATAACTATGCTTGGAGGCACAATAATCAAGCCCTCTAGATCCTTTCAGCTAACCTTTAGAATTCAAAAGCTAAAGTTGACTCTTTTGGAAAATGAAGAAACAAAATATAATGTAGTAGGACAGTATGATGAACAAAGTGTAAATTATGCTATTATGTTCTAAATAATGTGAAATGCAGATATAGGGTTTGGGGGTAAACTTCTACCCCCAAGCTTGATACAAGAGAAATAATTCCCTACACATGGTACTCGTGATTTTGTTGCTGATAAAATTATGCCCTGTAATTACGGCAGTTTGAGAATGCCCAAGAACAATGTAAATAAACCAATGAAATATGTGAAAATAACATCATATGAATGCAAATGAGAGAAAACAACTTTGTGGTAGCAAAAAATTAGACAAAAGGATGATCTCCAAGATAGTATACTCCTTTTTAAAGCTCCAACACTTATCCACCAAGGGCAACAACACACAATCAATGCAGCAAAAGAGAAATCCACTAGATTAATAGCTTTCAGCAAATCACTTGGTACTTTTGCAATTGGGCACTTCTTGCTTGCTTTTGTAATTATCTTTGGCACTTTTCATAAAAAACTTTTTGGGGTGAAAAAAAGGTTTGAAACCCTTTATTTATAAGGGATTTGAAACAAGGATGGGTGGGAAAACCGATGTCAAAGAGGTTGATTTTAAAAATTAAGGTTGTCTAAGAGAAAACCCTAGCTAAGCAAAATTGCACCTCACAAGGGTTGACAACGATTTTAGCAAAACTAGGAAAAAAGGGGGGAAAGAGGGAGAGAGGCCCAAATTGCTTTGAGCAAGTTGGAGGGTCCCTCTAAATATCTAGGGAAAATGACTCACTCAAGTAGGTCAATATTTTATGTCTACACAAGCCCATATACTTGTAACATAGAAGGAATGAAGTTTCACTCTAGATTAGACAAGTTAATATCTAAATTACATCAATTTTATAGATAAAGTCAAACTAAGGCAATCAATTTTCCATAAAATTATGGTATTGTATTATCTTCTACAAACTACAAAATAATTGCTAGTTCTATCAAAAACAAAAATTTTCATGACATTAGTTATAGAAAATACTAGTTTATGGATGGAAAAAGGTATATAGATGAGTCAACTGAATGACTTATCAAAATGTATCCTTACTACTTATTTTGATTTCTTGTTTAAAGATAAACTTAGGACTCACCGGGGACAATACAATAAATGATAAAATCTATAAATACATTATGTTATTTATTGCTACATGCAGATTTATATAATATTAATTATGAATGTTGAATTGTGCTATGTTTTTTTCAGTTAAAGAAATACAAATTATTTTATATATATATATATATATATATATATATATATATATATATATAAATAAATAAATAATTAATTAAATAAAGTAAAAAGTCTACAAAATTATATTTAATAATGTCGTATATCTAAAATAATCGTTTCACGATAAAGCTATTTATATATGACCAAACATTTATTTTTTTATCCAACGTCACATCCAAAAGTCAACAAATATAACTTATTTTCACATTCACCAACTACCTATCGCAAACGCAATGACATCAGCCCTGACATCAAACCGTGATACCCCGCGCCATCGAGCACCAAACCTAACTCATCATTGGGCAGATCGACTTACTGATGTATATTTGTTTTTGTTTGTTTTGTTTTAATGAACTTAAATTGGAGTTTCTGGTCGAAACGATGTCATCTTCATGCTATGGTCTTTCCTCTATTAAAAAAATAGTCATTCCTCACAGCCTTCTCTGCCTTCACCTCTTGATTTCAACAACCGTCGGAAAAAGGTTTGGAGAATGGAGGAATCGTCTTTTGAACAAGGAAAGATTGCGGGGCAAAGAGTTATTGAAGAAAATGGGCAGGTATTTCCCATGGTTCTCCTGCCCAATCACAATCATCACATTAACACCGTCGAATCCTTTGTCCAAACCATTCGAGAGAGCAGAGAGTGGATCGACCACCGGCTGAAAGAGGTGGGAGCTTTTATCTTCAGAGGATTTCCCCTCAAAACTGCATCCGACTTCAACGCTGTTATGGAGGCATTTGGGTGGGAAGAGCACAAATATGCGGGCTTTACACGGCAAACGAAGCTACTCCGCATAAACCGATCCCATTCCATCACGAAATGTCTAGGGTAAGTCTCTCCACCTCAAACACAAACTCGTTACAAATTTCTTAGCCCCGAAGCTAATTCTTCCGTGTTTTTTTTTTTTGTAGTATAATGAATTTCCCACAAAACTAGCCTTTTTCTGCGAGATTGCGCCCCCCGAGGGCGGGCAGACCGCAATTCTATTGAGCCATAAGATTACGGAGAGAATGGAACAGAAATTTCCAGAACTGGTTAAAAAAATGGAAAAAGAAGGGCTGTTTTATCATTCTAGATATTCTCCGAAAGATAATAACGAAAGCGTCTCAAAGGGTTGGCAAGCACGTTACGGAACAGAGGATAAAGAGGAAGCGGAAAAGAGGCAAGCGACGAATTCAACATTCCCCTGCATCAAAAGTTGAAACTTTTTTTAACTAAAAAATAGGTCACACTAACCCAATGGGGTTTTATAACTTATTTCGAATTCTAACCTTAGAACTTCTATTTGGCATTCCAAATTCTGACTATGATTGTGATTTGGTTTGCAGGGCTACAAATTCTGGGATCAAGTCCAAGGTGAGTTGGGAAGGGAACACAATGTTAATTCAGATGGGGCCTCTGCTGCCAATAAGAGAAGTGGAGGGGAAGAAGAAATGCAAAGCCTGGTTCAATCTCTTAGCGTTTGCGTTTGTAAGAGATCCAGAGACACCCATTACGATGGGAGACGGATCACTCGTTCATCGAGAGGCCATTGAATCGTCCATTGAAATGATGGAGGACGAGGCCGTCGACATCAAATGGGAAGTTGGAGATGTGGTTGTGATTGACAATCGCTTTGTACAGCACGCAAGAAGACCCTCCAAACCACCCAGAAGAATACTCGCTGCCTTCTGCAAATAGTATAGTTTTAAAAAATAAATAGGAGTTATGTATCTCTCAATCATATAGTTTTGAAAAATAAATAGGAGCTATGTACCTACAAATAGCACTCTTCTATCACCTCTTTTTCAACATTTGAGACTTTTTAGGATGTTTATCATGCCTAAAAACGATTTGGAAAGAGGAAATAATATGATTTTAAATTTTATGGTCATTTTAAGATTTGTTTTTAAAAAAATTTCAGATTTTAATAAATAATGTCAAGATCACTCTTTTATAGAATGCATAATTTTTAGCTTTAAAATAACTAACTTAGATATATAAAATATATATATTTATAAACGCAGAGAGTTATCAATCAATGTAGAGGCGCTTCTTAATGTCGGTTTTTTAAAAAAATATTAATATTTTTTACGGCATGACTGACCTTCCTGGCTGCCATTGTAGGACTATCAGCGTAATTAATCCAAAATTTTATCAACTCTTTCAATGCTAAAGAAGCTACGTAGTATATTCTCAAATTTTTGAAGGAATAGCCCTAAATAATGTAAGCAAAGGAACAATGAAGAAGTAAATGGTCTGATGTTTCTACATCATTCTTACACAAGGCATGCCTAAAAGTCGACAATACCCTCTTCCTTGCAAACTCTTACCTTTAAGAATTTTCCTTTAAATTGCTAACTAAAGGAATATTGAAGCCTTTGGAAGGGCCTTAAGTAACCAAACATTCTTCTATAGAAAATCATTTGAAATAAAAAATAAATATATTTGAAACTAGCCCATTTGAAATAAGAAAATATTTATATAAGAAAATCATTTGAAATAAGAAAATATTTTGATATATTTGGAACTAACCCATCCTTTCTTACAAAAATAAGAAAATATTGATTTGGAAACATAAGTTATAAATACTTTTTTTTTTTTGTTAAGAAATTAATATATTTTTACTGATACTTTCACCTATTATACTCTAATATTAGAACCTTATAATTAATATGTTTAAAGGCTAATCTAAGAAAATGTGAATTAAAAGTAAACCGCAAGTTTAATATTGGCAATAAATATGTTTTATTGATCTAAATGTTAAGAGAAAAACTTCATGCCCTCTTTTGTGGGTAATTTCTTTATATGGTGATTCCCATTTTCTTAGATGGTCATTGGTCTTCAAACAAGAAAGTAGTAAAATCTTAAGAGAGATACAAAAGTAGTAGATGTTTACAATCTAACTTCATTATAAATTAAAATCTTTACAAAATCTTATGGCAACTATACAATTTTTTTTGGATAAATATGTTGTTAAATTCCCTTTGACTTGAGTATATGATTTCTTCAAATTCAGAAAAAATCAAGGCAATCACAAAATGGAACTTTAACTATTTAACATTATAGTTATTGTAATTGAATTTCCTTATACTTTTTATATAATTTTTATCATCCTTTAAATCATTTTTCTATTTCATAAATATATATAACATAAAATTAATATAATGGTAAATATATATTTAAATCAAAATTAATAATGACAATTATTCACTAAAAATATCATCATCTCCTATGTGATGGCCATGTGCACCAACACTCATGCTTCACATTGAACGATGCAGTAAAAAACTTTGCGAGCATGGGATGTGACTTGCAAGGCAACCTTTGAGATTTTGCTAAGGTTAGCCCATCATTAGATGTGACCTTTAGTTTATTGTTTCCTAGTCTACATGCATTTATCAAAGGAAAAGGAATAAAGATTGTAAAAAATAAAACCTAAGCTATGGAGGTGATGCACTAAGATCTAAGGGTTTATTCTATGTATAACTAGAATTAAATGAACACATTCGTCATTTGCTAATAGCTAGAAAGTGAGCATGATTTCAATTTAACATTCAATAATTCATACATAAGATGTATATACACATAAGAATTAGGGTAAATTAAAATTAGTCACAACTTGCTATATATATAATATTTCTTTACAGAGATGTTACACCAAAAGAGGTTTGAATATTTTGAAGAAAATAACTCAAGGCTTGAGTCCAGGTTATATATAGAAGAAAAGTGAAAGGGAAAACACACAAGTTTGGGTACTAGGCATGAGCAAGCAGTTTTTTTATGCCTTAAAATGGATGTGAAACCACTATTTATTAGCAAAACTAGGGTTTCTTTGTCTTGAGAACTATACAAGAAATTTATAGTTCCCTCCTCAAATTGAAGGAGGAACTAGTCTACATTCAATGTTGATGACCTCAAGGTCTATAAAATTGGAGTCATTAATGCTTGAAGGTTCAAGACCTATGGAACTAGAGCTTCCACCACCATTGTATTTAGGATGCCAACCACTTGGGAAACCATGCCAAAATTATGCAGGTGGGTGGACTTGAGGTTTTTCACAATAATTATATTTATGATCCCCTCTTCCCTTTAACTAGGAGATTGTGCATATATATTACCTTTGATTGTTGCCTTATTTAGAATTAAAGGTCAAGATGCTTCTCCTTTGATCAGACTTGTGATAAAGCTCCTTTGAGATGGATATATTTTTAACATGAATTTAGTTGACACAACTACTTCTTTTGCTTAGCTCTAATGTGCTTGCCACATGTTTAGGTCTCAACCAATGACAAAATTCTTCTCTAACAACTCTTTCGACATATTCATGAAAGGTCATGGGATGTCCAATGATGAGTGATTGATGGCTCACATGACTTTGGGAACTTTCCTTCTTTGTTAAGAAAATGCATCTACCATTCATCATAATATCAATGACTTGCACCACTTTGTAAATATTTTGTGTCTTCCAACCTTGCAAATCAACGCTTGTCATTGATCAGCAGGATATGTGTTTAGTTAAAGAAATACAAATATTATATATAAAAATAAAAATAAAAATAAAAAAGTTTATTATATATTATTAAAAAATTTTAAAAGCCTATAAAATTATATTTAATAATGTTTCATATCTAAAAATATAAGTTTCAAGATTGAGCTTATGATATATGACCTATAATTTATTTTTTATACAACGTCACTCCAAAAAGTCAACAAATCTAATTTATTATCACATTCAATCAACCATGTGCTTACCCACTTCCAACTACCTATTGCAAACACGATGGCATTAGCATTGACATCCAACCCATGATACCCCATGCCATGGAGCATGAAACTTACCTCTCATTGGGTAGATTGACGTACATTACAGTTTATGGTCGAAACATCGATGTCATATTCATGCTATGGTTTTTGCTCTATAAAAATCATTCTTAGTCCTCACAAAATCCTCTGAATTTACCCCTTCATTTCAACAACCATAAAAAAAAGGTTTGGAAATAGATAAATCACATTTTGAAAAAGGTAATATTGCGGGGCAAAGAGTTATTGATGAAAATGGACTAGAATTTCTCATGGTTTTCCTACCCAATCACAACCAACACATTAACAACATCGAATACTATTTCTAAAACATTCAAGAGAATAGAGAGAGGATTGATCATAGACTTAAAGGGGTTGAAGCTTTGATATTTAGAGGATTTATTGTAAAAATTGCATTTGAATTCAACTTTATTAAGGAGGTTTTTGGATGGGAAGACCACAAATATGTGGGAATAGCTTCTAGAACAAGGATCCAAGGAAGATTTTACACGACAAACAAATAGCTCCTTTGCATAGACTAATCTCATTCCATCACAAAATATCTATGGTAAGTCTCTTCGCTGTAGATATAAACTCGTTACAAATTTCTTAACCCCAAGTTAATTCTTCATTTATTTTATTATATTTTATTATTTAGTATGATGAATTTCCCATGAAACTAATATTTTTTGCAATATCAAGCCTCCTGAGGGTAGTCAAACTACAATTATAATGAGCCATAATATTATGGAGAGAATGGAGTAGAAATTTCTAGAACTAGTTTAAAAAATGGAAAAATAAGGGTTGGTTTATCATACTATATATTCTTCTAAAGATAATCCCTAAAGAATCTCAAAGGGCTGAAAAATAGGAAGCAGAAAAGAGATAAGCTTTTGGATGTGTTTTGTATTTAGAGAAATTTGATTATATGGTTGAAGCTATAAAAAGACCATATCACCCACCTTAAATTTTCATTTAGAATGGTTTACATCCTCTTGTTATTTCATATGATTTTGGGTTTGATGAATAATATCCTTAAGGATCTAGAGGATTGTCTAATGTTTTTGGAGGAAATAATCCACCTAAGTCATGAGAAGATCCTGGAAACATGTTTTCTAGGGATGAGGGTTTCTGACCATACACCTCAAAGAGGGGTATCATAGTGGAAAAAATATAAGTATTATACAATCATTCTTCTAATGGAAGTAGTTTAACCAAGTAATATTATTTATCTTGGACCAAGCATCTCAAGTATGTACTTAGGAACTTATTTACGAATTTTTTTTTTACTAGTGGTGAAAGGACATTATATGAGATAGAAATGGGTATAATTGGAAAGTCAGTCTAGAACCACAATAATATATATTTTCCCTCTATCCTGGAAAGGCCTTCAATAAAATGAATGGAGATGTGTCCCCATTGGTAATTTATAATCTAAAGGTGATATAACAATCCTTGAAGGTTAACTATTTTACCTTTATTCCTTTGGCACACCTCACATTCTATCATAAACCGATTAAAATTAGCCTTCATTCATTTCTAATAAAAAGGCTACATAAATCACTAATAGGTTTTAAAGAATATAGAATATCCTACCAAGGGAGAAGCATGTAACTATTGAATACTACTATTCATAACCTTAGACTAATAAAATAAATATAGTCCTTCTTCTTGAGAGTCATACCAAGAGAACAAGACATTGGGTTGGTTACTAGCCTCAACATCATAACTCAACTCCTTTTGTTTATTTTGACTTTTTTCAAAATCAATTTTAATATTTATAACTGAAGATCTATGTGCTTTGATAATGTCATCCAAGATTTTTGTGCTTTTCTCAAACTTGATATTTTTTTGTAGCTTATCATTAGATTTTTCCACTTCCTTCCTTAGAGAGACAATCTCATGTTCTAGTTTTTCATATTCCAGTTCTTTTGCCTTTAACTGCTCAGTCATAACTTACTCAATTCACTTTGCCTCTTCAATTTTAACTTTTAAGTCGATGAGATCTTGCAAATATTTTATCTTTGTTTTCTCATCCTCTTGTACTTGAGTCTTCAATATTGAGTCTTTCTTTATAAGTCTCTTCAACTCTTTAAGAGCAAAAACAAGTTCCTCTTCTATGTCAACTATGGATTCCTCTTCATTTTCTAGATCTTTCTCCTCTTCTTGTTTTTCAACATCAGGAGCATCTTCTTTCACCTCCATGGCCAAAAATAGGATTTCTTCTCTTTCATTATCGGAGAGGCTTTCATCACTGTTGTTGGAAAAATTTCTTGCTTCCTCAACATAAAGACTCTTATTGTGCCTTTGAAATATCTTCTATTCATTCTTGCTTTGACCATACCTATTTTTCTTTTCATGAAAAAATTTTATTTCCTTCTTTTTCTTGTATTCCTCTTCTTATTCACTGCTACTACTTTCAACTTATGGTCACTGAGCTACATAGTGACCAATGTTACCATAATTAAAACATTTCACAATATGCTTACTTTTGTGTTTTCTTGGTCCCTTATTTCTTCGCACAAAGTTAGCTTCTTCTTCACTGCTCGATTATTCACTTGACTCTGGTTCTTTATTATTTGTCTTCTTTGAAGCTTTAAACACAGTTTCCCATTTGGATGTTTGATATTTTTTAGTCCTCATCTCATAGGTTGTAAGAATTCCTTGTAGCCCATCCATGTTTAAATTTTTAACATCCTTCATTTCTTCAATCGTTGAGACCTTTGCATTAAAACTCATGGGAAGTGACCTTAAGATTTTTTGAACAATTTTAGAGTCATCAATACTTTCTCCAAGTCCACGAATGGTGTTGACAACTTCATCAACATGGAGTAGATATTTTGCAATATCTTCCTCATATTTCATCTTTTAGTCTTTGAACTTCCTCTTGTGGGTTTGAAGTTTTGCTATTTTAACATTTTCATCTCCTTCATATGTTATTTGTAACTTATACCATAATTCTTTTGTTGAGGTGCATTGCATTAATTTCACAAAATCTAATTCACATAACCCACTTAATATTGCATTAATTGCCTTGTAATTGTTTTTAAACGGTTTCTTGTCATTTTTATTCGTGGGAGGGGTTGTAGGTTGTTTAAACCCATCCATAATAGATTGCCATATATTGTAGTCATGTGCCATCAAATAGGTTTGCATCCTTACGCTCCATAAGGTATAATTAATCCCATCGAATAATTGAGCTCTATTTGATGAAAAACCTTCTTGGCAAGCCATGTGTGTTCTTGTAAGATCTTCCTTCAAGCGGTTAGGCTTTCATGAAGGAACCTGCTCTGATACCAATTGAATAAACACATGCTTATACTAAGAGGGGGGTGAATAGTATAAGATACAAATTTTATTTCCAAAATAATAACTACAATATTATGAATGCAATAATGAATTAATGCATAGAACACCACACACATACGAGACAAGAGTTTTATGTGGAAACACCCTTTCGAGAGAAAACCACAAAAAAATATTTCTTATATTTCTTCAATAAAATTTGTGGGCACCAACCCACAAGAGACACCAATCCCCTTGTACAAGTTCATGGGCACCAACCCATAGGAGACACCAATCTCCTTGTGCAATTTCATGGGTACCAACCCATAGGAGACACCAATCTCCTTTGTTCAATAGCACAGGCACCAACCTGTAGGAGATAAAAATCTCCTTGAGGCACCAACTTCAGGTTTGAAGGTACCAACCTTTTGCTCATAAATTTGATTAAAAAATCTACTCAGGTCTACTTCAAAATATTTATTAGTAACTCTGCTCAGGTCTACTCCAAAATATGATCAATAATGGCATACATGACTACACATAATTCTATCACAAGATCTTCTTGAATCTGCACTCTAATATCTACTCATGAAGATATTATACTTCCTACCATACCTTAATTTTACTTTTAAATTCTTCCCTTTTCTTGAGATTGCTTTCTTCAACTTACTAACTTACTTGGATATCAAACTTGCAATATAGTAATGAATGTTACTCACCTTGTAAATGTTGATTCTGATTAGCAAGTTGTATGGAATGGATGCTAATTGTGAGGGTTGTCTTTCTTGCTCTTCCTTCACTATCTTGTGCACCTTTCCTTCTTCTTGTAGATGGTTGAATTTTCCTTCTTTTTCAATTGGATGCTTGGGTGAAGATGTGCACTAATCCTCTCACTCTATCCTTGCATTATGTGACACCTTTATCACTTCAATAAAAAGAACTTAAATTTCACAAAATAATTCCCTTATACCTTTTCGTTCTTCCTCGTAACAGTGTTGTTAACACCTTTTACCCTCCAACAAATGTGACTTCAAAACATAGTGTACCTGATGTCTATGACAATAGCTGCAATGACCTATACAAAAAATGTATTTCACCTACAACTATTGATGAATGCATCTTCCACTTTTGTAACTCTATCATGCACGAATATAGGAGTGAGTGAAGGTTGTTTTTGGTGTGGTTAACTAGCCTTCAAACCATGTTGACCCAACAATGCCTTTGTGTTGTATGTGTTCCCTATTCAATGATGTGACATTTATGAGCACTAGACGTGTGTGTGTATGGGTGGCTTTCACTCCATTATTTTGATGCTCATACTTGGTCTTCTTTTTATTGGTTATCCTCAACTATGTTAATTCTTGTAAAACCTCCTTCTCCTTGCTAATTTTTCTTTGGTTGTGTCAACAATTTGCTTAAACTTCTTGTAACGACTCCTAGGTGTTGACGTCTTCTTTACGGATGTAGAGTGATAATCCCTTCACTGTATTCCAAATTTTATGACCAAATAAACTTGTTGTATCGACGTCCAATCTCCTATGCTTAGCTTCCAATGTTTCAATGTTACACAGGGTGCTTGATGATCTTCATGATATCTATTATCAATGATGCTGCTTTTAAACACCACTTTCTCTCAATGGCGTTGATCTTTCAATAATGCTCTTTGATAACTTTGGTCGATGAAATACTCTTACTGCCTCCTTTAACCCTAAATAAAATACCTTTTGACGTGGTCTTACTTCATTGTATCTCTCACCTAGACTGTGCTATATTTCCTTAGACATTGTTGAATATAACTTTGTTGGATTGGTGCTTTTGATTACTCTTGTTTTTTAGTTGGGCATCCACAATTACTATATCCAACTGCCAACCCAATATTAGAATTGATGCAGGCTTCGGATATGTGGCACTTCAATTTCTTATGTTTCAAAACTGATCTTCTCCAATAGATGCTCAACGGATCCCAATGGCTAGTCTACCTTCCTATTTGGTACGTGTAGCAAAGACTACCTAGTGTGTCTACCTCCAATGCGATATTTGAATGTTAAACCTTCATCTACAATGTCACTTCTTTGCACCAATGAAAACAACAACAATATTCTTCAATGGTGTCGTAGTCATGCTCCAATTTGCCTACATCAAAACTATTGTGTTTCATTTTTGGTTGCCATTATCCATACCTTTTGTCACTGTAACATCTCACCCACTGCTCTAGATATCAAGGACATGCTATCAAAAATTGTATTTTGAAATGTTTTCTGGATTTGTAATTATACAAATATTTTCACCAACTTTCTTTTTTGCCCTAGAAGTAGACCCATATATGCATTTCATTAATATAATAAATCTAATATTTAAAACTTTTAATTTTTAAATATTTCAACCTTTGCCCATTGCACACATTAGAAATATTTAAATATTTAATTTAAATATTTCAACCTTTTCCCATTGCACACATTAGAAATATTTAAATCTTTAATTTAAATATTTCAACCTTTGCCCTTTGCACACATTAGAAATATTTAAATCTTTAATTTAAATATTTCAACCTTTGATATTACATCACCCTTGAAGAAAATATATTTGCCTTGAATAATTCATCCATTGTTTGCTATCAACCAAGTTGACCTTTGACATCAATGACAACTCAATAATTCTAATAGATTCAATGGTCGTTGCTTATTAATTCTTATAAACCTCATATATTCTCTTATCTTTATTTTTTTTATTGGTTGAAATAAGGGGTTTTGAAAAGGTCCCTAAACATTTTACAACTAGATAAAAAACTCAAAGAGAAGCCAATAGGATATCCAAAGAAGATTTATATGGAGAGGAGTAGCCAAGATCCATCTATAAGATGAGGATCCTAAGGATAGAAGAAAATAGTATGAAGGCATGAAACAAGAGGGATCAAGAGATCCTCCTAGAGTTATTCTTAGGAAACAACAGTAGCAAGATCACCGACCATATTATTAGGGTTAGAATCACTACACTCCATCATATAGTTCTCTAGAAGGAGGGAGGCTTTCACTTCTAAATAATATTTGCTCTCTGATTTGAGGTGCTTTCCACAAAATTTGTTTCTAGGAGGAGAATTGAATCTTTACTCAAGGTGTTGGAAATTTTGAGTAATTATGTTGTCATTGATGTCAAGTGTTAGTTCATCTTAGTGCAAGGGAATTTTAAAAAATAGGTCATTGATATCAAGTGTTAGTTCATCTCAATGCAAGGGAATTGATAAAAAAAGGGTTAAAATATTTATATTTTAAGCCTAAGATATTTGGTACAAAGCTCCACATGGTTGACCAAAAGGTTGTCTAAATATCCTGAAGGAAGAAAATATCTAGGCCCAAAAGGAAATAATATTATAATATTTATTATTATAATATTAAAGTTATAAATTTAAGCCTAAGGTTCAATTATAAAATATTTATAATATTTATATTATAATATTTTATAACCCTAAGTGGGTTTGGTGCCATTTTGAAAAAGAATTTTTAAATTCTTAAAGTTCCATCGACATCGTAGCAATGGAGGTAATTCACATTTATATGGTAATGTTTTATGGCCAAATAAAATGTTTTTTTATGCGAGAATAATAGGTTTAATATGAATTTCAGATGCACAATCGTAAGGAAGACAAAGCTTTTATCTTAAAAAAAATAAAAACCAGGTATGGATATAGGGCTATGATTGTGAAATCATATCACCGACTAGGAGGTTGGCCTAACGGTAGACTTGAAAAGTGTAAAAGCACTGGCGAATGACAGGTCCTACGTTCAAATCTAGGTGACAACATTTTGTTCTTCATTTTGTAGGCAAGAAGGTTAAGTGGACAATAAGGAGCATGTCATTGCCTTTTGTCCTTATGTGGGTAGTTGGCGTAGTGGTAGCCCAAAAGGTGCTAGCATGCTAGCAAGTGGTAGGCATTGTGTTCGAATCTCCCACGGTAGTATTTTTGGTAAGCGCTATTAATTTTGTTAATTTCCTAAGGTTGAGGGTTAGGCGCATGAGGGGTGTTTGATTAATTTGAGTGCTATAGACTTAGGGAGGTATAAGGAGAAATTTTTAATTATTCATTTCATTATATTTTGGAGAAAAATGATATGAGGTATAGTGGAGTAAAAAGGATATTTGTTAAATATTTTATGAATGTGTCTTTTTAAATTGAGAGGGAGTTAAAAGGTGTATGAGTTATTTTAATTGTTTATATTTTGCTTGAATTATGAAGGGTTTGGTTTTATGATTTAATGCTCTAGTTTGAGAAACCAAGAGAGTTGGTTTGGAATTTAATTGTGCACATTTGTTGAGAGAGGTCTCCAAATATATGAAAAAGTGTTGTGCTAACTTTTATAGTTGCAAAAGATATTGTGTGTGAGATAGATTTTTGAAGACATATCTCCATAAGAGCAACCTAAGAGGTATGGGCACATCTTTCCTTATTTAAGGTTTTTTTCTAAGTAAATAATTTTTAGCATAAGGTGGAGTGAAAAGTATTGTTTGATAAGCATTGTTAGAAATATTTGAGTTAGGGTTTGAAACCTACATTGTGCTCTTTGTTGGAAGGGTTTTGAAAACACTTGTTTAGGGCCTGTGAGCAAATTATGCTTTATTGGTTTAATGAGTGTGTGAAGATTTTTAGCATTGGTTTTAAGTGATATTGAAAGTGAATGTACAAACATTAGAAATTAGATTTGTGAAAGCAAGTGTGTAAATCAAGAAGATAGGTGTCATGTGCTAGACTAGATCTATCTTTAAAAGAGAAATAAAAGTGAGACATGTAAAAGCAACAAACTTAATGATTGATTAGAACATATTCAGTTATTTGCAAGTGCATATCATTCTCTATATGTTCGAATATATCTGTTTGAGAAAGAATTTTTGAAAAAGATATAAGTTTTATTTGTGTGCAAAGTTTGGAAATATTTGAGCAAGTCTTGTGAGAATACTTGAAGCAGATTTGAAAGCATCCTTGAGGTAGATTTGAGTAAGTCTTTGAGAGGGCTTGAGGACAAAGTTGAGCAAATTTGTTAACAATTTTTATTGGTGATTTGTTCAAGCTTTGTGTTAAGGCTTGGGGTAGATCTAAGCAAAGTTGATTGATGATTTATTCAAGCTTTGTGTTAAGTCTTGGAGTAGATCTAAGAAAAGTTAAGAGCAGGTTTGATTAATGATTTGATCAAGCTTTGTGTTAAGGCTTGGGGTAGTTTTGAGTAGAGATAGAAAGTAGTTGAGACAGAGTTGAGCTAACCTTGTAATGAGGTTTGGTACATATTTGAGATAAAATTGAGAACAAAATTTGGATGTGACATATCAAAGAGGACAAAAGTTTCGAGTGGATAGAGATCAATCAAACAATGCAATGGGGATAGAGATCTCCAGTGGAGAGAGATCCACAAGCCATAGCGGTGGGAGGAAAAGTCTTCTCAAAGATCACCAGTTAGATCAGTGGGGATAGCGTTCTCTTGTGGAGAGAGATCCATTAACCAGAGCAAGGGGATAGAGTTCTCCTGTGGAAAGAGGTCCATGAACCATAGAAAGGGGAAAGTGTTCTCCTATGGAGAGAGATCCACAAACCAGAGTAAGGGGAAAGAGTTCTCCTATGGAGTGTGATCCGTGAACCAATTGGGAAGATAGATTTCTTCTATGGAGAGAGATCCATGAACCAGTTGAGGAGATAGAGTTCTCTTGGATCAAGTTCCATGAACTAGAGCAAATGGGTAGAGTTCTTGTGGAGAGAGATCCACAAATCAGAGCATAGGGTATTGGTATCTCCTTTGGATAGAGATCCATAAATATTGTAATAGGGAATTGATTCTCAAGATATTTGTTGAGAAAATTTAGAAGAAATATTTTCTCCGTGGATTAGCCCATTGTAGACACCTAAAATGCATCATGTCGATGGTGACTACTCATATGGGATATGATAGAAGACCATATGGAAGACCTTTGGACAAATCCAAGGTATAGTAGTGATTTTTACCACTCAATTATGCATTTTATGTTTAGTCAGTACTAGTCACGACTGACAGTTGTGGCCCCCAATCTATCAATTCGAGACCACGACTGACACGTGGTTAGTAGTATTAGCTATGAATGACACTCGTGGTTAGGATTGAAGTTCAGTTGTCCTTCATTTGACCCCAAAATTTGGATGCAACGGCCAATTGGTTGTAGGTTGGAGCGGTTTGAGCGAGGAAAGATCCAGAACCTTCTATCCAACTAACTCAACTACCCAATCTTGATCTTGGATTCATGAGGAAGCCACCCCTAGCCATTGGGTAATGTTATAAGTAACCCCTTCAAATTGGGGATAAGTCTGGAAGAAATTTTATCAATTGAGAAATGAAGCCCTATCAAATTGCATACTCAAGATCATGCATTGAGAAGGATACTCTTGCTATCCAATTGGAGATCAAATTGCCATGGATGCCCTAAGGAGATAGAACTCCAATAAATGTGAATCCAAGAAAATAGAGGCCCAATTATGGAATTCAACCACCAAACTTGTCAAAGGACATAGAGGTGAACCTTGGCCATCAATTTTGCAAGGCAGATCATAGAGGAAGCCCTGATTCTGAGGGCAAATCTATTTAGAGCTTCGTTGCAGCTGTCAGTCGTAGTCTACAATGATGACCACATCTTAGACCCACGATGAGAAAATGGCTATAGATCTCCTTGTTTTCTTTCTTGAAAATTAATTAGATAGATCATGTTAGGCTTAATGTAGGTTCAATTAGTGTTTTAGAGAAATATGACTAGTCAGATTAGGTATTTGAAGTAGGTTTTCTTCCATGTTGTTAATTTGATAATTGGTGTAATTGTAGGTTGTTTCATGCACCTTTGCTTCTTATTTGTTAACTAATATATTAGATAGATAATACATGTTTTCTTGAATATGCTTAATGATCACATTTCATGATTAACATAGGTTTACCATGCTTTACTCATTTTTGTGATTATATGTTTATCATGGTATCCTTTTGTGAAACTTCCTTAAAAGACCTCATCAAAAGAGGTTACATTTATTTTTTACGTGTTATTGTTGTTTCTTGATCGTAGGGAATAGATATTGAAGAAGATTCAATTATTCAATTCCTTCCTCAACGTGAAGAAGAGGGTTAACTCCACCCTAGAGCAATTCGTGTCAACTTAAAGGCTTGAAAAGTGCATTTATTCTTGAGGGGATTGTAAAATTGTAATTGCATATCAAAAGGGTATCCCTAAGAGGTATTCATTTGTAAAACATGCATTGATTCAAAGAGAATAAAGATGCATTTTCCTTAATTGATTTTGTCTTTGTCAATTTGTGTATGAATATCCATTTTTATTTCAGTTTATGCAATTGTAATTTTGGGTGCATGACTTTTTTGTCGTACAGTAGGTGATCACGGTAGAACTCTGCAATTCGTGCCATATTTCACTAAGTAAATTTTTGTTTTTTAATTGCAGTGCTCACCGTGGATGACATCCGTAGTCAGAAAGTTGGCCTGCAAGTGATAGTCACGAGCTGCAATAGAAACTGTGCATCAGATCCGTGGTTAGCAACAAGTACATCACAAACAAGATTTCAAAGATAAATCATATGAGGACCTGAGGTATGCCCTTCTGACACTCTCTGTCTCTGTACTTTGCCTCTGTGTTTTTCTAGAACTAATAAATTGGAATCTAAACTTAGAAAGGGTAAAATGAACATAAAATGAAGTAGGTCCTTAGAGTTTATTTTTTTGAGTTTTGGCTAGGCACTGCTAGGAAAAATGGACCTCTGATTGCAGTCCACCCTAGAATCCAGCATTCTAGATTAGAATTTTGTGTCAGTTTTCATGCTTAAGGCCCAATCAGAGGCTATATCATTGTAATGTGCATTGTCAAAAAGTCATATAGGATATAGCATGCATTCTCTAAAATGAAATGTCTCTTTTTGCATATCATATAGGAAATAATAAGTCATGTTATATTATGTATTTTTCCTTTTATGCAAAGATTAAAATGAACCACACACACCACATTTCACTTAAACGCTAGTGAGTTGGAGTGACATCCAACCACTAGTAGGGTTCAACGACAGTAGAGGTGACTTCCATCCGTTGGTCTAAATCCTACGTACCCTTGGATACTAGAAAAATATCAGATCTGATAACCTTTCGTACCCCAAAAAATTTACATGCATTCTCTTTGGAGGGTATAACACTAACTAGGGGAAAATGGGTGAGGATCTGGGAGGACCTATGCTCCCTGACCGTGTGTGGGATTCATTACCACACATTATAGGTTGTATTACGTGACTTGGAGTTCATATCCATGTTGTCCAGCTATGAGTATATAGGTGAAAGCCAATTAAACTAAGAATATCATCTAACAAGATTTCAAACATGATAAGAGTTTGTAATACTGATACAAAAAATTGAAAACACATCAAACAGTTTAGGGCTCACTTTTAAAATATAAAGGAGATAACCACATTGTTTACATTGTATGCTTCTTTATTTCTAAATTAATCAAGATAAGGCCTTTATTAAGGCCAAAATTTTTAGTAAGAGAGGTTTCCTCTCGATACTTGTGTAGTTGTAACATCATGACAACTAGGCATAGTCGAGCTCACTCATGAGCTAATGACTCATAATATGCAGAGAGAGGCCCTCGATGCCTTCGATATTCCCCTAAGGATTTTTTATATCTTGCATGTCTCCTTGCTAGGCATCATACACATCATTCACTTGAGGGTCTAACCCTCCCAGCGTGACACTCTAATAGTCATTACGAGCTCCCTTCATCACGTAGGGGGTTCACCCATATAGGCCATGGGGTTTCTCCACACATGAAGATAACCCACATCGTTAGGTCTCCTCCTAGTGAGATAGAGAGTTGTGGATCCTACTCTATGAGTTGGTCATATAGGAAACCTGAGTCTCATACAGTCCATAGTGGGTGACTACTCCAAAGTCAATTGGAGGAAGCGTGCATTGAGCGGGAACGCCTAGAACGTGAGTACTCAAGAGAAAAATAGATCACATCAACAAAGGTTGTATAGGCTCAAATAATGTTAAGGGAGGATCTACCAATAGAAAGTATGTGAAGAACAATAATGAGAGGTAACTCCTAAAAATAAGCTCATACCTAGAGTGCTTATGCAACAAGTCAACATGATGCACCCTATGCATCGTCAAGAGCTACCTCTTAAGCATGAAGATAGTCATTCTCTTAGATAGATAGACATACCATCGGATATTGATAAGTGACAATGTCAATGCTCGAAAGTTGTCATATTTCTTTGTGCATATACAGTCTAGTTCACCGTATAAGGAACCTGTGATTACCATCCGTAGGTAGGAAGTCAAACTTGTCCCTATCAAGGGATCTGATACTCCATTGCATATTATAGTGAGGATAAATCAGATTACATATAAGCAAGTATTGGTGGATACAAGATCATCAATTAATATCATCACCACCTCAGTGATCAAACATCTCAAAATATCGTCTTCCCACATCAAGGCATCAAATTTCATGCTACAATATTTTAATGATGTGGAATCCCCTATAGTAGGCACAATAGTCCTCCCCATCGAGGTGGGACAAAATATTATTTCTACATTGTGCTATATTTTAGAGGGATCAAGACAATATAACCTACTTCTTGGAAGGCCATGGATAAGAGCCATGGAGTGCATACCGTCCATAGTGCATCAGTGCATTAAGTACACCCATGCAAATGAAGTTCATGTGGTTGAAGCGAACCCAAATTCTTTCAAATATTACAAATTGGGGGATCATCCATAGGAACCTAGTAGGGTGCCCACGCCTCTAAATGCTAAACATGATGAGTTTATCCAAAGTTTGGATGTAGCCTTACAAACCGTTGTGGAGTTACCGTCACCATCGCTATCACCTATAGATTCACCTATAGCTCCTTCATCTTCGATCTTTCCTAAAAGGGAAGGGCTGATGAACTCGATCACAAAGATGCTCACAACTACCTTGGAGGTGTCATTGGAGGACCCTCATACTCCTATCAAAGGGGGAATACCTAGCATGGTCATGGATGCACTTGAGTGTATCATACCTTCATCATCCATCATGTCTCATGGGAATTATGGTGAATTTATAGAGCATATAGATGCAGACACCATGATGTCACCCATCAGGGAGATCATGGAGGATTTTGGTCAGCTTCTTGTCGATTCTCTACCTGCTTATCCTATTCTTGATACACCAAATGAGTATGACAAAGAGTTAGTAGTTACAATTGAGATGCTACAACCCCAATAGGTCAATGAGTCACCTACGACTCATGCAATGGTGGAATCATCTTCTCATGAGTTTGTGGGAATGGTTGAGATTAAGTTAGAGGATTAAGTGACTATAGAGCAAATAGATCAAGATATGGGGGAATCAAACATTGCTTCCACATCGAAGGGGTCTAAATCTTTAAAATTAGTCACTCCTAACTCATTTCTTGTTCCACCTTCTCAGGGACAAAAGCAAGTGTTTACCCCATATCAGGTTGGGCGTACTAAATCTAACATAGTTCAATTATTTCAAGCCATGCAGTAGTATGAACTGAGTCATGTGCATGAGCATGTGTATAGAACCAACAAAGTGTATTATCAAGAAGCATCCGTATCAACCCAAACAAAGGAATGGGTGATTTGCAATTATCGAATGGATCTCTAGCATCCACTTTTCATTTTTCTTCAATAGACAAAGGTATTCTAAATCAGTCATTGGAAATACATATGAAATCTTTATCAGTCTTGTGAGCCATTATAAATCATCTGGAACAGATGGAAAATTGAATGGATGAGCAAGATAAGGCGTTACATCTTATCATGAACCAACTTGGGAAACTGGGATCACAAAAGCATCCCTTTTTTGAGGCCAAATCACTTCCAATGCAAGTATAGGAAAAACCTCAGCAAAATCAAGAGCCCATACGGCCAACCCAACCTTTGGGTCCTCAAAGTAAACTAGTGTGGGTCAAGCACCCAAAGCAGTCACAGTGCATTTGGACTCTATTAAAAGAGTCTATGTTTGACATATTTTAGAAGTTGTAATAGGCTAAGGTCATCACCTTGCCTGATATCATCCCTTTAGACCCAAATAGAGCTAAACCTATGGGTTAAAGGAGCATCACTCTTGTCTCTATCACTGAATAGAGGGTCATGGCATTCGAGACTCATGAATTCAAGAGTGTGGTATAAAATATTATAGATATGAGGGTTTATAATGTATATGATTCTCTTATAGTGCCCCAACATGCTTAAGTGGAGGTCACACCTCCTTAGGAGTGACCCTAAGGTCGCCAATCACCTCGTAAGCCTGATAATCCAGTGCAATGAGTAGTTTCATTTTAGATGACTATTCTAACTTTTTTCCAAAAGATACACGAGGCAAAGGCATTTGTATTACCTGAAGTCAAGCATAGGGCATCCAAGACTGGGTCACCTGATAAGAGCCCCTTTTATGTGTATCATCAAGTGCATGGACATGACATTCGAGATTGTAAATCATTTAAGAGGGTCATCCAAGACCTAGTAGAATGAGATGCGATCCATGAGGATGGTTTGCTTGTTCAACCCTACCAAGATATAGGCACTCCGCTGAGGTCCATCCCTCATTTGGAGGATTTTATTTTTGTCACTCTTCCTAAACAAGCTGATTATATTTTAGTAAATAAAATTCACACTAGGGTTCTACAAGGTAGCATACCTTCCCCACCATCCACACCAAATTTGATAAGACAAAGCAAGGGGTCTAGAGGTATTGCACCTCCCTCACTATAATTGAGTGGCACATACACTAGGGGTACATAGGGTAGTATACCCTCCCCAAAATGCTCCAAGGGTTCCTAAAACTACTTGGTCATGTTAGTTAAAGGCTCCGAGGGTTTGCTTAAAACTGCTCGGTCAATCCCAAAAAGCTCCAAAGGTATTTCCAAACCTTTGGTCAACCCTAAAGGCTCCAAGGATTCCTAAGAACCACTTGGTCATCCCTAAAATCTCCAAAGGTGATCATAATCCCTTTGGTCAACCTAAAAGTCCCAAGAGTTTTGGGAAAACCTCTTGGTCAATTTAAAGGCTCCAAAAGCATGTACTTGTCATTTAGTCAAATATAAAGGCTCAAAATCAATAAAAATTAAAAAAATCAATAAAATCCAAAAAAATTGGTAAAGCATAAAATCCCAAAAATATTTACATTTTATTTGCATTATTGCAGTTCATGTTCCATATATATTTCATCATTGCATTGCATATAGGCATTTGTCATCCGTTGTATTATGCATTAGAAGGAATTGTGTTTGTCAAAATTACAAACGACACCACATTTGTGTTTTAATCATGTGCCTCTACATTTATCATAATATGATACATTCATACACAACACCTATTTCTATGAGATATGTGTGTATACCAAAGTTTTCCAGTCACTCAGCCATACCTAGTGGATTTCTCAGATGTCATAGAATGCTTATTTTGCTTTTGTAGATGAGGTCATTAGTTGTGATAGTGCTTGGCATATCAGGATCCCATCACTAATTGACACATTTAAAATCCTAATAAGATATGGGAGGATGAAACTTGTGAAAGTGGTCTTGGGTATTTAGAGAGATGGGTTTTATTACCTACTTATCTTGCAAATAGTTTGGTCTAGAGTGGTGAACCTTGGCAAAAGGACAATAATTTCCCCTACTCGTACATAGATACAAAGTTTAAATCTCAAAACCCAAAGTTCAAAGTTAAAATATAAAGTTATATAGAGAATAAAAAGCACTATATAAATCCCTTGCTCTATTAAAACGTAAGAAACCATGATTTTTATCACTCTGAGTAAAATGCAAGAAACAATGATCTTTATCATTTTGAGTAAAACATGAAAAATAGTTATTTTTTTCACTACAAATGAGCAAAAATAAAAAACGGGGTGAGAACTTGAATCCTTGGATTGTTCACCATTCAAATCCATAGAGTGAACCCCGATTGTAGCAATGGGTTGAAAGAGTCCCACCTGCTTTCAAAGTAGTAGTTCTATTGGGTTATCCCCAAATGTAGCAATGGGTTGAAAGAGTCCCGACTAGTTTTGGAGGGGTAGTCCTGATTAATTTGTAATATGAGCTAGCTTTGGGTGCTTGGGTTTGTCTAGCAGTATAGTCCAATCAAGTCTAAAATAAGGATTATACGAACATAAGAGGAACCCAATCTCACATATGGGTTGGAAGAGTCCCGACTGACATCTGGGGTATGCCTATGGTCTATCTAAAGATACTCACATGAACACATAGGGGTAATGAATAGTTGGGTCATTCGTGATGAAAGATTTATCCAACAAAAGCCTTGTACAATTAGTAGGTGATGTTTGATAAGTCTACTAGGGTGTTTGAGTCTCATGGAAAATCTCAAAAATTTCTCTAATAGCCACAAAATACCAAATATCACAAACCATATAGAATAAAGTCATTCAAATCATCAAACTGCAAAGTATCAAATCTATGATACATCATTATATAAGGCACAATCAAGATATAGGATAGATACCGGATGGATATTAGAAACAATATTTAGATGACCACTGACTATATTGTGTATATTATGAAAGTTGCAAAAAGAATATAAAGTGACATATTACATCATTTTGGATCATACCACTACATATCATTGCATTTAATATATGGGTGATTAATTGATTAAATTCTTGTAATGAGGATTTTCAATTACATTCATGATTTTTACACATTATGTGGTGTCGTCCATTAGATTGTTAAACATATATTGCATTCATTCCTTATGTTTTAAGTGATTAAAGCATACAGGTTCATTTACATTAGATTACCATCATGTAAATAAATCATTACATACATTACACCAACATAACATAACATCATCACAAATTAAATGCATATAATAAAGCAAAATTAAATATGCATTTAAAAATAAACATCACATCCATATGCATCCATCATAAGTAGCACATCTAAACATCTAGATCATTGCATATCATCATCATCATAAATAAAAAATAGCTATCTAGTGCATGTCATCCATACATCACATCATATGAACATAGCATCAATATAAATATTTGCATCCATGTGCATAATCCAAAATGAGCCAAGTACACATAAAAGTGACAAGTACACATAATGAGCCAAAATGATATATCATATAAATATGTGTATCAATGAGTACATAGATGTATATCAAAATGCCTGCAGGCTACAACTGTGTAGGTCCTCGACCTTACACTCAAAAATAGTACTATAATATATCAAAAATATATGTACTATACAAGGCCTACACCCTCAACCTGAGAGTCACCGCCATCACCTCCACCATCCTTGTGACACCTGTGTGAGCTGGTGCCATGTGTACTAGAGGACCTATGTGTCCTCTCGGTCCTATGGGTCCTATGGCTAAAAATCACAGAAGAGTGCCCTATCGCCCTAGTCCTGGACCTACTCTAATGTGTATCTGAAGCACGAGGGTCCTCTAGGACCTGCCCATAAATCAATATGATATAGCCCTCTAGATTATCTATGTAGGCTACTATGCCTGTGTGCCTCTCATTACCCTCCTCCATGAGAGACTATAATCGTCGGATCTCTACCATAGGATCATGGCCGCCTGGTAACAATGAGGATGGTATGGTTGGAGGTGGCATGACCATCTGAGATGATGAAGGATCTCCCCTCTATAGTCTATATAAATCCCTCTCAAAAATAGTTGCACTTCGTTGCACCCGTCCCAGATCACGTGCACTAGTGAGCTTGTAGATTTGTGTCTTCACCCCTGTAGCCTGTGTTGTGAGAGTTGTGATCTACTCCTAGGCCTGCTATAGCTTCCTCTACCTGTGAGCTAGATTTACCTCAAAATTGGTGATAAAATTATCTTTCTACAATTGTTGGGTTTGAAACCTCCCAATCTAACTCTAAATATCAGCAACCTGAGCTAGTAGCTACCCCACCTCACTCTCGGGTGCTGCCTCACCCTTATCTAGAGCCTCCTCATTTGTCTCCACTTGGGATGATTCCACTACTACGTCCCAATCATCAGTCCTCTATCGAGTGTGGTGTCCATGTGGATATACCTCTATACCATCCCCACCATCTATAGTGAATCCTCTAGCTGGCTGATCAAGGAGTCCCACCCCGTGCCATTGTATATTAGCCCACCAACCATTATAATCTAGAGTGATCCCTACCTCTCTAACCCCTATCTCCTAAAAATCATCATCATCCTCTCCCATAGGAGTAACTGTAGGCCAAGTGAGGTCCCTCTCTAGGACTAGGTGTCTATAGATGGTGGGCATCGTCAGGACGTCTTGCCTGAGCCCAAACTAGTGGAGTACTCGTAAGAAGTAGTGATACTCGCACCATTTGGCCTTGTGGCCAATAATCCATCTATTTTTGCACACCTAATGTAGGTATCTAGCTACCTCCTCCCATGTAAGTCAATCCATATAGGGGTGCCACTCTACGTCATCTGAGCGAAGCTGGGCAAGCCAGCCAATGTAATATGTCAAGTCTACGGTGTGTGATCTGCTTCAGAATCCCTCTTGCTCCCAAGTCTAGCCAGTGATATAGCACTGATGCTCATCATCAATCATAGTAATCCACAATGGTAGCTTCATGGGGTGCTCTATCCTGATATGCTACCAACTCCATATCTACAACAATAGACTACAACCTATGCCAACCTTGCTCTTACGGGTAATCTGGAAGAGCTCATGGTATAACTATGCAAGTAGAGCACTCCCCCAATATAGGATGATTGGCTCCTCCATTGAGCTAACCATAACAAGGTGAACGCAATCTAGGAGGTTCCAAGGGAACCTCACTCCTAAATATTTTGGTAGGGCAAGCCAGATCACTAAGTGCATAAACATGGCCTCTCACCATGAGAAAACCTGTGCCTCATACTAGTCCTGGACATGGATGCCACCATGGTCGATGGAGCCCTATGCCTCCATGCTCTGACATTTGAATATGGCATCAAATATGGCCTTCCTCACCATAAATGGATAAGCAGTGATGGGCAGACCATCAATGGGCATTCAAAATATACAATACACATCCTCGAGTGTAACCATTATTTCACTTGTAGGTAGGTGAAATTTATTGGTCCATGCATCCTAGTGATGAGCCAAAGTAGTCAAATAAGTATGGTCTACCTGAAGAGGTGGGAGATCCAAGATGTATCCAAACCCAATAGCTCTAAACCACTCCCGCTCAGCATCAATTGTAGTGGGTGTAGGTTGTGAAGGAGATTGGTCTCCCTCACTCTATTAGTCAAAGATTGGATAAAAATAATACAAGAAAAGTGAAAAACATTTAAAAACACTATAATATCAACCTAAAAATAAATGAATTTTCCTAAACATCTAATAATATACATCAAATGAGCAAAAATTTAAAAACAAATGATAAAAATTGTCAAATTTGGGCATCGCGAGTCAAAGTTGTAGCCAGTCCAACGGTAAAAAATATGACCATTGGATTTTAAACCCCATCATGGATAATATCCACGACCCCCAATCTACCAATTTGAGACCACAGATGCCACCCACAACTAGTGAACGAAACCCTAGATGGGTTTGTTCGTGCCCTTAAAACCCAAAAAAATTAAAAATCCCCTCCCCCTAGCTATCCTAAGCTAAATCCTAACCTAATGTGGGGTTTGTTACTAGCAATTTAGTATGATTCATGTACTGATTAATTAGTGAGATTCATTTTAACAAAAAATCAAATGTGAAGTCTCAGTTCAAGAATTACCTTTGAACCCCTGGCTCTCCCTTTGGTCGATGCTTCTCCTTGGTCCACCATAAGGTGTCAGGTTAAGTAGTCGGTTTGAGTTTTAGCAATGCTCTAGGTTAGTTTTTAAAATTTTTACCTCTAGAGCTCCTAGGTTGCTTGATTAGTGCAGGTGAAAATGACACTTTTTCCCAAAAGGGGCCCTTTTATAGCTTTTTCTATTCACGTCGGGTCGTGGCTAACACGTGCGGTCTACAAATTAGGGTTTTTCGACCACGGGTTTCAACCACGACGAGAAAAATGGCCCATAGGGGAGAGCCGTGGGGAGAAAATTAAACGCAATTTCATTAATTTTACAAGAGGAAATCTCCTAGATGGCATTTTAAATAGCCTAATTAAACCTAATTTTTTTTTCAAAAAATTCAAAAGTAAAAAAAATCAAATAATCCAAAAGTCAAATGCACCTCGTATTCAACTATTTACCCTATACACTCAGCGATTGCAGTGACTGATGCTCCATGCAATCCAGCAAGATGAGTAAATAACCATAAGGAAATTTGGGGTAAAATTTTCATCGATGATTTGATATGCTTATTTTCAATCTTGAAGGCCTGAGAGGCTAGACCACTCCACGGGAATGAGGTATTTCATGTCATTTCTCCTATGACATATTTTTAGTAGATCATGGACAAATTGATTCAAAACAAATATAATTGGTATTGTATAATTTTGATTTCTTAAGAAGGTTTTTTGTATCCTGACTACTCCATGGGATAGAAATATGCAATTACTATTAGCAGTTGCAATCATAAGCTGAAATAAGGCCTAGACATGTAATTAAATATTCAAATCTAATTTTGTGTAGATCATTCATAGTGGTCAATCAACCTCGTCACTTTATTCATTGTCATTACCCTCATCGACTTGTCGCTTGAGGAGGTAGTCATAATATCATAATCATAATCAAAATCAATAGAATATACCTAAAATCGTAGATCCCTCGATCTTGTCAAAATTGCATTCATCTTACGAATCATTGCCAACAACTATCATAAGCTTACCCATTTGCTTGGATAAAATAGCAAATATGATAATTGCTTTTTGTTCTTTGTCTTTCGGATCTATGGGTCAAAAGATACCTATGGAATGCATAGCTGCACCGAATGAGATGAGGACACAAGCTTTTCAAATTTAAGCCTTTCACCTAGTTGGAATCATTGATTCTATGATGCACGTCCTTTTGCTGAACCTGGGATATCTAATATTGATCAAATCAATGATCATCATTCAACCTATGACACCTTTTTATGAGGTCTATTTTTACTCAGTGTTGTTCGATCTCACAACCCATATCGAAAGGGACATTTGTAGACACCTAAAATGCATCATGTCGATGGTGACTACTCATATGGGACATGCTAGAAGACCATATGGAATACCTTTGGATAAATATGAGGTATAGCAGTGGTTTTTACCACTCAATTTGGTATTTTGTGCCTAGTCAATACTAACCACAACTAATAGTTGTGGCCCCCAATCTATCAATTAGGGACCGCGGTTGACACATGTGGTTAGTATTTTTGGCCATGAATGACACTCGTGATTAGTACTGAAGTTTAGTTGGCCTTCATCTAACCCCAAATGTTGGTTGCATATTAGAGCGATTTGAGCGAGGAAAGATCTAGAACCTTCCATCCAACTAAATCAACTACCCAATCTTGATCTTGGATTCATGAGGAAGCCACCCCTAGCTCTTGGGTAATCCTATAATTAGCCCCTTAAAATTAGGGATAAGTCTGGAATAAAGTTTATCAATTGAGCAGTGAAGCCCTATCAAATTGCATACTCAAGTTCATGCATTTATAAGGATACTCTTGCTACCCAATTGGAGATCTAATTTCCATGGATGCCCTAAGGAGCTAGAATGCCAAGAAACATGATTCTAGGCAAAAATAGGCCCAATTGTGGAATTCATACACCAAACCTATCAAAGAACATAGAGGCAAACCTTGACCATCAATTTGGCAAGGCAGATCATAGAGGAAGCCATAATTCTGAGGGTAAATCTATTCAAAGCTTTGTCACGGTTGTTAGCCATGGTCTACAATGTTGACCGCATCTCAGACCTATGGTGAGCAAATGGCTACATATCTCCTTGTTTTATTTTTTGCAAATTAATTAGCTAGATCATGTTAGGCTTAATTTAGGTTCAATTAGTGTTTTAGAGATATATGACTAGTCATATTAGGTATTTGAATTAGGTTTGCTTCCATGTTGTTAATTTTATAATTGGTGTAATTGTAGGTTGTTTCATGCACCTTTGCTTCTTATTTGTTAACTAATATAGTAGATAGATAATACATATTTTCTTGAATATGCTTAATGATCACATTTCATGATTAACATAGATTTGCCATGCTTTACTCATTTTCGTGATTATATGTTTATCATGGTATCCTTTTGTGAAACTTACTTAAAAGACCTCATCAAGAGAGTTTACCTTTGCTTTTGATGTGTTATTGTTGTTTCTTTATCGCATGTAACATATATTGAAGGAGATTCAATTATTCAATTCCTTCCTCAACGCGAAGAAGAGGGTTCACTCCACCCTAGAGGAGTTTGTGTCACCCTAGAAGACCTTTGATTTGCATCTATCCTAGAAAGGGATTAGATATATTGTAATTGAAGTATCAAAAGGGTATCACTAAGAGGTATTGATTTGTAAAATAGAATTAATTGGTTCAAAGAGGAATAAAATATGCATTTCATTTAATTTCTTTCATCTTTGTCAATTTATGTATGAATTTCTAGTTTTACTTCATTTTAGCAATTGCAATATCAGGTGAAGAATTTTTTGTGGTTACACCCACATTGGGTGAACCATGTTAAATTTGTGTCTCTATTATGTTTGATAATTTGTGCATTGCTTTAATTACTGCTATTGATATTGTCATTGATAATATTGGATAATATTGTTTGGAAAAGAAAAGTAAAAGTTTATCTTATATTGTTCACCCCTCCCCCTCAGTATAAGCCTATGTTCTTCAATTGGTATCAGAGCAAGTTCCTTTGGAAGAGTCTAAAAACTTGAAGGAAGATGTTACAAAAATACAAATGGCATCTAAGAATGGATTTTCATCAAATAAGGTACCATTATTTTATGGGAACAATTATGCTTTCTAGAGCATAAGAATGAGGACTTACTTGATGTCACAAGGATATGAGATATGGCAAGCAGTTGAGGATGGATTCACACATACAGCTAATCCTTCCACAAATAAATATGGTAAGCTCTTACATGTGAATAATACCAAGGCTATGCATGCAATCCTAAGTGGATTATGTGAAATAGAATTTTTGAAAGTTATGTATTACAAATCAGCAAAAGAGATTTGGTAAAAATTGAAGCAAGCCTTTGATGGAAATAAAAATGTCAAGATGGAAAACCTACAAAACCACAAGAAAAGGTTTGAATATTGTAATATGGAAGATGAGGAATAAATTGCCACATACTTACTTCATGTGGATGAGATTTTTAATACCATGCGTGGACTTGGGTTTTAAGTTGAAGAATCCAATGTTGCTTAGAAAGTTTTAAGGTCACTTCCTACAAGGTATGATGGAAAAGTTTCAGCTATAGAAGAGATGAAATATATTGATGAGTTTACTATGGATGAGTTGCATGGAATTCTCACAACTTATGAGTTGATAATGGTAAAGTATCCCAACTCCAAGAAATGGGTAGCCTTCAAAGCATCAAAGAAGACAAACGATAAGAAACCATAATTAAGTGGCAAGTCAAAAAGTGATGAAGAAGCTAACTATGGTAGAAGAAACAAGAAGGACTCAAGAAAGCACAAAGGTATTAAAATAGTGAAATGTTTCAATTGTGGAAATTTTGGTCACTATGCATCTAATTGTCTAGAAGCTAGAAGCAGTAGTAGTGAAGAGAAACATGATCATAATAAAAAGGAAGGAGGAAAATCCAGGTATGAAAAGAAAAATAGGTATGGTCAAAACAAGCATGAAAATAAGTTTTCAAAGGCACAAGAAGAGTTTTTATGTTGATAAGAGAAGCAAGGTTTTAAGTGATAGTGATGAGAGACCCTAAGATAGTGAAGAAGAAGAAATTATATTTTTAACAATAGAACAGGAAGGAAGTGCTCCTGTTGAAGATAAATCTAAAAAGGACACATATGCTCTTGAAGACCAAGAAGTAGAAAAAGATTCAAAAAATTAAGAGGAAGGTGTAGTAGATATAGAAGCAAAACTTATTAATGCTCTTAAAGAATTGAAAAAGTTTAAAAATCAGAATTCAAAATTCAAGGCTCAAGTTCAAGAATGTGATGAAGAAAAAGGAGATCTTATACAAGACATGACAAACTCAATAGCTAATACAAGGAGATTTAAAAAAAAGTTAGAGGAAAAAGTCTTAGAATGTGAGAGATTAAAACATGAGGTAGTTTCATTAAGTATGGAAGTGAAAGAGTCTAGGGATAAGCTACATAGGTTTAGGAAAAGTTCAAAGACCTTGGATAAGTATCAATGCACAAAGACCTTCATCTACCAAAATAGGACTTGGTTTTGAAGAAGGACAAGGGAAATAAGAAGAAGGGTCAAGCTCAAGCTCAAAAGAGGAAGAAGTTTTAGAGGAAGATATTGAAGGAGAAAGTGAGACTTATGTGAATAGAAGCTTCACCAAGAAAGGAAAAAATGTACAAACAAGGAATAGGGATCATTACAAAGAAGAAAGTACTAAGATACCAGTGGGTTCAAGACAATATTTCTTCAAAGAACGTTGTTTTTCATATAATAGTTTTTGTCACAAGGCTATGCATTGCAAGGTTCATGGAAAGAAGGAATATAGTTTTAATAAGAGGAACTTCAAAGATGAACACTTTCAAGGGTATTGCTACTCTTGTAATCGATTTGGGCATAAAACAATTCATTGTAAGATTCATGACAAAAATGAGTATGGCTTCACCAGGAGGAACTTCAAGGTATTTGCACCTTCTCAGAATCAAAACATTAAGTATTAGAAATTCAATAATGTTGGGTATAAGACCAAGTTATGTAGAACATATTTTCCAGAGCTACAAGCAAGAACAAGGACACTCAAAAGAATCAAAAGGGTATGTTGATAAAGAAGGTTGAAAAAGAAAAAGAGCATTGTATGTTGGGAGTAGAGGTACTCCCACCCCAAAATAAACCACATCAAGAAGAGGGAGTGGGGAGGGGTTTGAGCTAATATTCATATATTTATCCCCAAAGGATTCCCTTTACCATTGATGTCAAAGGCGGATATATTTGAGTAAGGGAGAAAGCATTTAGTTAGGGGGTTCAGTTTCTCAAGGGGAGTAGATTTGGAATCAAATATTTTGAAAAAATGAATTTTTAGAAAATGGTTGCCATCAATGAAAAATGGGGAGATTGTTGGAAATTTTGAGTAATTATGTTGTCATTGATGTCAAGTGTTAGTTCATATTAGTGCAAGGGAATTGATAAAAAGAGGTCATTGATATCAAGTGTTAGTTCATCTTAGTGCAAGGGAATTGATAAAAAGAGGGTTAAAATATTTATATTTTAAGCCCAAGAGATTTGGTACAAAGCTCCACATGGTTGGCCAAAATGTTGTCTAAATATCTCGAAGGAAGAAAATGTCTAGGCCAAAAGGAAATAATATTATAATATTTATTATTATAATATTAAAGTTATAAAGTTAAGCCTAAGGTTCAATTATAAAATATTTATAATATTTATATTATAATATTTTATAACCCTAAGTGGGTTTGGTGCCATTTTGAAAAATAATTTTTAAATTCTTAAAGCTCCACCAACGTCTTAGAAATGGAGGTAATTCATATTTATATGGTAATGTTTGGTGGCCAAATAAAATGTTTTTCGATGCAAAAATGAAAGGTTTAACATGAATTCTGGATGCAAAATCGTGAGTAAGGAAGACAAAGATTTTATTTTTTAAAAAAGAAAAAACCTTTGACGGATATAGGGATACAATCATGAAATCGTATCACCGACCAATCGGTTGGCTTAATGGTAGAATTGACAAGTGTAAAAGTGCTAGCAGATAGTAGAACCTGCATTCGAATCTGGGTGGCAATATTTTGTTCATCGTTTTGTAGGCAAGAAGGTTAAGCGAAAAATAAGGAGCATGTCATAGAATTTTGTCCTTGTGTGGGCGGTTGGCCTAGTGGTGATCCAAAAGATGCTAGCACACTGGTAGGTGGTAGGTACTGTGTTTGAATCTCCCATGATAGTATTTTTGGTAAGCGCTATTAAATTTGTTAATTGCCTAAGGTTGAGGGTTAGGTGCATGAGGGGTGTTTGATTAATTTGAGCGCTATAGACTTAGGGAGGTATAAGGAGAAATTTTTTATTATTATTTGCATTATATTTTGGAGAAAAATGATATGAGATATAGTGGATTAAAAAGGATGTTTGTTAAATCTTTTATGAATGTGTTTTTTTAAATTGAGAGAGTTAAGGTGTATGAGTTATTTTAATTGTTTGTATTTTGCTTGAATTATGAAGGGTTTGGTTTTATGATTTAATGCTCTAGTTTGAGAAACCAAGAGATTTGGGTTGGAATTTATTTGTGCACATTTTTTGAGATAGGTCTCCAAATATATGAAAAAGTATTGTGCTAACTTTTATAGTTGCAAAATATATTGTGTGTGAGACAGATTTTTGAAGACATATCTCCATAAGAGCAAGCTAAGAGGTATGGGCACATATTTCCTTATTTAAGGTGTTTTTCTAAGTAAATATTTCTTAACATAAGGTGGAGGGAAAAGGATTATTTTATAAGAATTATTGAAAAAAAATGATTTAGGGTTTGAAACCTACATTGTGCTCTTTGTTGGAAGGGTTTTGAAAACACTTGTTTAGGGTTTGTGAGAAAATTGTGCTTTATTGGTTGAATGAGTGTGTGAAGATTTTTAGCATTGGTTTTGAGTGATATTGAAAGTGAATGTACAAACATTAGAAATCAGATTTGTGAAAGCAAGTGTGTAAATCAGGAAGATAGGTGTCATGTGCTAGACTATATCTATCTTTAAAAGAACAATAAAAGCGAGACATGTAAAAGCGGCATATTTAACTATTCGCATGTGCTTCTGGTGGAAGAATTGTTGCAAACACTATATTGTGTCATGTTCTAGAATAGATCTATATTTAAAATAACAATAAAAGCGAGACATGTAAAAGTGACATATTGGGTTCCAAATACTATTTCCAATCCAATTGGCACAAAACCTTTAGAAAATTTAATTTATTTCACTTTTTAGCCACATGATTTCGGACATTAATGAATTAACCTTTTTTTAATTCATTCCAATTAGTTTTATCACATAGTCCATTCTAGAGCATATACCCTTTTCATTTCGAAGCTAATTCTAAAGCTTCTTCATTTAGAAACTTGTTATGTGCAGCAGGTTTGTTCTAGAGCAGTACCTTTCAAGAGCATTTGAAGAGCCTTTTCTGCCTTAGACTACCTTGATAAATTTCTGGAACCAGACCTTATGTATGCTTTATACTAACTAGGGATATCATACACTATATAATAAATATTTACAATATTAAAATAGAAAAAGGTACATACTTGAAGAAACCATTCTATCTATATTTTGTACAGATGTTATTTTTTGTTGATTTTAAACTGACTTCTCACAAAGTGTAACAAGTGCAATCTGAAAAGCAGTGAAATAGAGGTGAGAATGGATGGAATGGTAAATAGTGAAACAATGGTGATAATGGTGGAAGGTCTGTGAGGTAAACATGCTGGAAAAACCGGTTCTCATGTAAGCCCAATTTAGATGCGCCTCAAAGAGGTTTTCACATTCTAAATTATTATATATATATTTATATATATATATTTTTTTTCATTTTTTTTATATATTTTTGTTCATGTCACTTGATTGAGTCCATCTTGGAAGAAGTGGTTTCTTCCAATACTGATACATCCAAGTTTCCTATTTGATTGAGAAACTCCTCCTTGGTTAATGGTTTGTGATATATCCGAAGATGATGACCGTTAACCACCATTTTCCTTCTTGAATCATCTATTGGTGAAAGACGTACAACTCCATTTGCAAATACCTCCTCAACCTGATAATGTCCAAGCCATCGAGTCTAAAACTTTCCAGGATAGTCTTCATATCGTGAGTAAAACAACAAAGCCCAATCGCCTTGTTGAAATTTCCATTGTTGGATATGACTATCATGCCACAAATTGCGTTGTGACTGGATCACCTCGGTCTAGTGCAATGCATCCATCATTAGCTCATCCAATGTATTAATCTATAGAATCTGGTCTGTTTGTGCCTATTACAAATCAATACCAACTTCTAAAGCAAATTGAAGAGTTAGTAATTCAAACTCAATAGGCAAAAGAGGCTTTTTGCCATAAACCAATTCATAGGGAGTAAATCCAGTAGTGGATTTCCAAGTGTTGTTATAAGCCCAAATTGCTTCAGGTAACTTCTCCACCCAATTCCTCCTATGGGCTGCTACAGTTTTGGTTAAGATCCTCTCTAATTACCTATTTGTCACTTCAACTTGGCCATTGTCTTTCGGATGGTAAGGTGAGGATTTTCGATGTTTTATTTCCTACAAATTTTTAAATGCTTCTACAAATTTTGAGGTAAACTGAGGTCCTTGATCAGTGGTGATGGATTATGGGGCCCCAAAATGTAGGAAAATATATGAATACAAGAAATCAGTAACTTTTTCTTCTCAAGCATGCTTAAAAGCACAGGCTTCTACCCATTTGGTTACATAGTCAGTACATACCAAGATATGCACTTTCCCTTGGTAAGGAGGGTCAATGGGTCCTACAAAATATTACCCCCACCTCTCAAATGGTTTTGTTCCTACTTGAGGTTATAATGGAATTTCACTAGTGAAGGTAGGCTTTCCCATCCTTTGGCATGCATCACAATGTCTAACATAATTTTTCACATCTTTATGCAAAGATGGCCAGTAATAACCAGTACCCAAGATCTTCCAAATTGTACTCTTGACTAAATAGTGTCCTCCTAAAGGTTCATCATGACATACCCATAGGATATCATATACTTCATCCTTGCATATGCACCTGTGCAAAACATGGTCAAGACTGCATTTGAAAAGTAAACCTCCTATCCATTTAAAAGAAGAACTTTGCTTGATTAATTATTTCCTTTGTTTAGGAGTAAAGTGAAGAGGAATTTTTCCTATAGCCAAATAATTAGCTATATCTACAAACCATGGAGACTGCACATAAATAGAAAACATTTTCTCATCAGGAAATGCATCTTCAACCAAATCTCTTGTATTTTCATTTGGAAATCTTATAGAAAATCTACAAATACATTAGTTTTCCCCGGTTTATTAACTATAGTGATATCAAATTCTTGCAATAGTATTAACCAACGAATAATTCTTGCACTAACCAGAGGTTTATTCATTAGGTATTTAATTGCAGCATGATTTGTATGAATGAATCCTTGGTATCCTATGATATAGTGTCGGAACTTATTAATAGCATATACTACAACTAAGAATTCCTTCTCAGTAGTAGTGTAGTTCTTTTCAGCTCTTGTCAAGTTTTTATTGATGTAATAAATGGCATAATATTCCCCATTGTCAATTTGCCCTAATGCAGCTCCAATAGTAGTATTGGAAGCATCAGCTTGAATATGGAAGGGCAATTCCAAATTAGGTCCTCTCAATACAGGGGGAGTTGTTAACTTTTCTTTCAATTCCTCAAAAGACTTTTGACACTCAGTAGACCAAGAAAATTCAGAATTTTTCATTAGTAATGCAAACATTGGATTGGCTATGGTACTAAAATTGGCAATAAATCTATGGTAGAAACCAATGTGTCCCAAGAAACTCCTCACATCAGTTTGATTTTTTGGAGGAGGAAGGTTCTTGATGACTTCCACCTTTTTAGGATCAACCTTGATCCCATAAGAGGAGATATGATGACCAAGGAAAATCCCTTCCTCCATCATTAATAAGCATTTCTCAAGATTAAAATACAAATGGTATGTTTCACAATGTATTAAAACTTTTTCAAGTTGTTCCAAAGTATATTCAAAACTATCCCCAAATACTATGAAATCATCCATGTAAATTTCTACACTCTCATTTGTCAAATCAGAGAATATGGCCAAAATATCTCTTTGAAATGTTGCATCAGCATTACATAAACCAAAATGTAGAACCCTATAAGCAAAGATTCCCCAAGGACATGTGAAAGTAGTTTTCTCTTGGTCTTCAGCTACAACTTGTATCTTATTATAACCACTGAATCCATCAATAAAATAGAAAAATTTCTTGCCAGCAAGGGTGTCTAATACTTGGTCTATGAAAGGTAATGGGAAATGGTCCTTATGTGTTACCTTATTTAAATCTTTGTAATCCACACACACTCTCATTTTTCTATTTTTGTTTGGAACAATTACTAATGGAGAAACCCATCTACTGTCTAATATTGGATAGATGAATCCTACATCTAAAAGCTTTTCAATTTCTTCCTTGACAATATCTTTCAAAGCATGGTTCAAACGTCTTTGAGGTTGTCTCATAGGTTTAACATGTTCAATGTATATTCTATGTGCACACACATCAGGGTGAATGCCAGTCATTTCCTTATAACTCCAAGCAAAATCCTGAACATGTCTCTACAAAACAACAAATAATTTGGCTTCTTGATTATTAGTCAACCGACTATTAATGTTAAAAAACTTTCCTGGTTGTATCTCAATCTGTTTAATCCCTGGATAAACAAAGTTTCCAGCCTCATATTTATTTATTAAAGAATTTTAGGGATAATTATGTGGCTGCATAGTATGAAATACTCTTGATTTGGGTGTAAATGTGATACCTGATGGGATCATTTGCATAGGATAGGTGAAAGAAGTCAGAAGATGATGATTCCATCCATGTGGCAATGTGAAGAGCTTTCTTGTAGTGGAATAGACAATAGATGTTCAGTAGTTTGTTTTTTGTATTTCCATAACAAACGATGGACAATAATTTGATCATCCCTAAGGTCTTCTTCTTGCAATGCTTTCACCAAAACTATTTTATGTTCAAATATTTCTCTTTTTGGTGAATTACGTTCTTCAATATGTTCCTTTACTACAACGATGACCAAGGTTATAATAGTTTCCTGTTCTTCATCAGACTCAGGATACCATATCTGTCTAGAAAATTTGGCTAAATTTTGGGTTTGTGGATACAAGGAAATATATTTTAGGTCTACACCATTTGAAATAAATGTAGCTACAATGGTAAGCCAAGGTCATCCTAGAATAATAGGATAGCCATTAGTTGAGTTTATAGGTTGCAAGACTAAGAAATCTACAAGATATTTCCAAGAAGACACTTCAATGGCAACATCCTCGAGAATTCCTTCCAGTTTGGCCACTAACCTATCTACCATTTTTGAAATTGTGGTAGTATGACTAAGATTATTGAGCACAGCTCCTAAATCAATAAGTACATTTGGAATTTGAACTAACCCAACAACAATTTTAACTACTGGACTCCCTGGATCACCATATTTTGGGGGTACTAGTTTTCCAGAGAGTAGGTCAGCCAACTTACCTTCTACTTGCACAGTCATAGGAAAAGCTTTCTTATTCTTGCCAAGTTTCCTAATGCACAGCTCCTGAATAGTTTTCTTAATCATAGGTACATCCTTTATTGCCTGCAACAAAGGGAGTGAGATAGACATTTTCCTCAATTATGTGATTAATTTTGATTCAAGAGGAGTGATAGTGTGGTCAAAATTTTTAGGATATGGAAGGTCTATTGAGGCACGTTCAATTTTTCCTTGTAAACTTTTTGTTTTTCCTTCTTTTTGCTCTATTTGTGGTTTTTCTAGACTTGAAAATTATTTCTTTCCATCAATTTCTTCAATAGTGGATGGTGTAGGGAAACCTTCCCTGAATGTAATTGGATGTTACTACAGTCAAGGACATGGATTGCAATAGTCTCTTTAGACTCATCTCCATAAACATGGGTTGCTTGTCTGTTGTTATTGGGGTTAACCATAGGTTAAGTTGGAAGTGAAGGTTTCTTAACTGGTTGTGATTTTTGTGGTGACATTATTCCTTGAAAGTTATAATTAGGAGTTGGCAGCAGGTTTTGAGTTTGTCCTTGATACCTCTGTTGCCCTTTGATATGATGGGTATTGTGGCCCCCATATTTGCCTAGATTTTTTATTCTATGTCCAAGGTGGATTAACAGGATTCCATGGTTGATTCCAACTAGAATGTGATAAGTCTTGAGGGGCTAACCAAGATTGATTCCATGGTTGTGAAGGTGGTTCTAAATATCCCCAAGGCATATTCCAAGGATTTTGTCCCCAAATTGTAGGAAAACGAGGGGCATTCTAGTAATATGAAAAGTTGCCTCCTAGCCTCTACCCAATAACATTAAGTTATTCAGTTTGGGTTTGCAAAACATTTTTAAGGTGAGGCAAGAGATGGCACTTATCAGTGTTATGCTCTTTTGAACAAATGACACAAATAGTTGAGATAGAGGTTCAATCCAAAGGACAATCATGTAGGGCATGCTTATTCCTGCATCTAGGACAATAGATAGCTAGGGGTGGTGAAGAATTGGATTTTGCATTCCTTTTCCTAATGCAGTATTTAATTGAACAAGAATATCAGTTTTCATGTTAGCAATTTCCTCCATCAAATATTTTATATCAGTATACCAGGATTCCTTTTCCTTCTTCTTTGCCTAGTGCAAGAATAATTTTTGCACAACTCTACAATATCATTAATATCAAGCTGGTTTATATCTACTTTTCCCATTAAGTCCAATACTTCTTTGGAGTCATCCTGTAAACCTCTCAAAAATATAGTTTTTAATAAGTCAATTTCCATAGGACCACATCTCTTTTGGATAAAGGTAAATCTATCAAGATAATCCTCTAAGTTTTCATCCTCTTCTTTTCTAATTTGAAATAACTCATCCTTCATATTTATCACTCTACAATACTCCTGGTACTTATCCAAAAATGCAGTTTCCATTTGATCCCAAGTGCGGATTGAATCTGGTTCAATGCTCATAAACCATCGTAAGGCTGCATATTTGAGTGTAGAGGGAAATAACTTCAGTTTCTGGTTGTCATTGACATAGTCATAAGTCTAACACATAACTTTGAATTCAAACAAAAATTGATCAGGATCTTCAGAAACAACTCCCCTAAAGATTGGCAATACTGAGGGTGAAATTATTTTCATAGGAGCATTCTGAGTAGGATTCAATGAATAGGGTAGTCAAAATTTCTAATAGGAGGATTGTTAGCATCATGACCAACAATTTCCCTATCAGGTTCTCCTTGTTCTCCCATAGGTGCTTCTTCAGTTTTTTCTTGTTCAACTGATTCATATGGATCAACCCTATGGGTATGTCTAGAAGCAAGTGCCTCTAAGATATCTTCTTGCAAAGATCCTACAATTTCAATTGATGAAGAAGATGATTCTCGTTTAAGTCTTTTAGGAAGTTCATACACATCCAAATATTCACCTGATCATGAAGAACGCCTTGGTGGAAAAGATCCAGTTCTGATAAACCTTCCTCTTTCATATCTTGTCCTATGCATTCATGCCTATTTAATAAATGAACTAAACCTCAGGTTTCCAAAAATTATTTCCTAAAATAGGATAATTTCTGGACCGCTAGACCTCTCCTAACAACACCTAAGAATCCCCAGCAACGGAACCAAAAATTATGAGTGTTGTCAACTCTTCATCATTTAATAATTATGTTTGTCAATCTAGGGTGGTGTCCAAGGCTATATACGATAGGAAATGCAAGCATTTAAAGGATCATTTCAATTAGGATATGGCTTTATTGGTGAAACAATTAGTGCTTGGGATGTTAGGTGTCCCTTTTAATCTCCCAGAAACTAAAACTGAGTTTCTATTTATCCTTGCATAATTAAAATTCACATAGTTGCATAAAAGCAAATCTGAACTATTGAAAATGACAAAATTCAGTTGATAAAATTTAAAATAACAAAATTGAAATCACAGAATTAACTATAACAACAAATTATTTTTTTTCAAAATTGAAACTTCACACCTACAGAAAATGAATCCTAAGACAATGATGAAATTCAAAGGTTGGTAAGCAAATATTGCAAATCTAGAGCAAACTAAATTAACAAGAAATTCTCTAATGCAAACTAGAAATATAGACTAGAAATGTTGAAGCTAAAACATAAAATGTTATGCTATAAAATCTATTCTAGATGACTTAACTATAATGCATTCATGTGCCACATGTTAGATGAAGTTTAATTCAATATTAACCATGCAAAAAGCTGTTAGATTCCTGCTGACCTACTGCAGTAAGAAATTAGCAGAACTCTGGAAGGAATAATCCCTCTTATGGGCCTGGAAGTGGCCCTTGCTTCCTGAACCAAAAGAGGGAAAGAGTACTTGCTCTACACTATCAAATCCTCACACTGAACTCAGAAGCAAACATGAATGATAAAACTACACCTTTATTCAATTTGTAGTAACATAACAGTAGTGTAGGGGAAAATCCTACAGAATACTATTCTGCTACAATACAAGGCTACAACACTTAAACTTCTACTAATATCTATCCTCTAGCTCCTATATCCTCCTATATGCTCAACCAAATGAGAGCATTTTATTTATACAAGTAGGGTACAACATTGATAAGGTTTTGTGCTAAAATATAGGACTATTACAACTGTGGCAAAAATGTTTCCAAAATGCAGGGATATGATCCATTACTCATCCATTTCATCTGCTGGAATGCATCCATTGAAGGACAAGTGTTGGAAAGGATAGGGATATCCTTTAAACATATGTAACCACCATTTACTACCCATTTGTTGCATTTAAAGGTACTTTTGACCAAAACTGTTGTTTCTGCACTCATTTTGGAGCTGCTCTAGAATATTAGGTAGTAGAATAGGGTTTGCAACAATTCTTGCACCAGAAGCGCATGCAAATAGTTGTGATGGTGGAAATAATATCCAAGAGTGCCCAAAAGACTAATTCCATATTGTGCACTAGCTAGAGTGGACAAATTCCAAGCCATGTTGTATATGTACAACTGGCTAGAATTTGTATGGAAAAATTCATGTTTTCTACACAGTCAACTGTTGACAAAGTTCTTGGTGCATTTTTGGTTATTCAAAGTGAGTAGATGGTGGGAAAATCTTGTGAAAGAAGCATAAAACCAAATATATAGCAGCACCTTAATATTACAACATTAATTTAATGCAAAATATACTAAATAATACAGCTGAAATAGATTATAAAACATAGATAAATAGTCAAAATAGGTCATATGCACTTTATCATTCCAATATGCAAACATCATCATATAATGCATAGTATCACTAAAATTAGTACAAAATCATATCATAAGTGGTTCCAAATAGTTTAAAAAATTATCAAAAAGCAGTCTTTGTATGAGGTAATGTTTTGCCTCATCAGTTAAGAGTAGGTTTGGTTGTTGATTTGATCAATATTTGTGTTAAGGCTTGGGGTAGTTTTGAGTAGAGATAGAAAGTAGTTGAGATAGAGTTGATTCTAACCTTGTAATGAGGTTTGGTACACATTTGAGATAAAATTTAGAATAGGCTTTGGATGTGACATATCAAAGAGGACAACAATCTCTAGTGGATCAAGATCCATCAACCAATGTAGTGGGGACAAAGGTCTCCAATGGAGAGAGATCCACAAGCTAGAGTAGTGGGAGAAGAAGTCTTCTAGAAGATCACCAACCAAAGTAGAGGGGATAGAGTTATCCTGTAGAGAGATCAACGAACTAGAGAAAGAGGATAAAATTCTCCTATGGAGAGAGGTCCATGAACCAGAGCAAGGGTAAATATTTCTCTTATGGAGAGAGATCCATGAACTAGATTAAGGGGAAAGAGTTATCTTGTGGAGTGTGATCCATGAACTAGCTATGAATATAGAGTTCTTCTATGGAGAGATATCCATGAACCAGTTGAGGAGATAGAGTTCTCCAGGATCAAGTTCCACAAACTAGAGCAAATGGGATAGAGTTCTCCTATGGAGAGAGATCCACAAATTGGAGCCTAGGGGATTGGTGTTTCCTTTGGAAAGAGGTCCATAAATATTGTAATATAGAATTGATTCCCAAGATATTTGTTGAGAAAATTTAGAAGAATAATTTTCTTTGTGGAGTAGTGCACATTGGGTGAACCACATTAAATTTTTCTCTCTTGTGTGTGATGATTTGTGCATTGCTTTGATTACTGCTATTGATATTGCCATTGATAATATTGGATAATATTGTTTGGGAAAGAAAATTAAAATTTGGTCTTATACTATTCACCCCCCTCTTAGTATAAACCTATGTTATTCATAAGGAGGCAAGCAAACTAAGATTGGTATGATGAATATGTCCTTCTCATGATATGGAAGATGATCTTCATTTGTGGGGGTTGGATTGATGCTTCTTCCCTCTACCCAAGGGTGAGGAGGGTTTGGTTCTAAGACCTGATATGAGACTGAAGTTCACTTGTAGATTTTCCATTTCTCCCAAAACTAGGAGGGATTGAGATCCATTGGCAATTTTAGTTTCTATTTCTCTCTTTATGAGGTCCTATTTTGATGGATTTCCAGACTTTCTATTGCTACCTACATCTAACCCATATTTTGTTTTGGCAATATGGCATAAGATGCAATGCTTAAAACCATATTTCAAATCTAAAATGGAAGGGATCTTATTTCCATCCAAGAGTAAGAGTTCTAAAGGGATATTAGAAGAAAGAAGCAAGGGGTATTTTTTAACTAATTCCACTTCTTGAGAGATCAAAATTCCTTTCAATACTATATGAGAATCTCCTTCCAAACAAACATAAAGGTTTTCATAAAGAAGTATAGAAGAAGTCACAACAAATAGGACGAGGAGGACTAACTAGGGTAGGGGGCTATTGAAACTCCTTTGTGCTCAAAATGGGGACATCAAGAGTAAAAACTGCATCTAGGGTAATGGGTTGTTGAAACTCCTCAAAGCTCGAAAGGAGTGCGTCAAGAGTAAGAATTGCATCCAAGGAAAGCATCTCCCAATACTCCTCCTTGCTTGAGTTATAAAGGTCACTAGGGGATGAAATAGTTTCTTTAAGAGCCTTTGAGGTACCATAAGACTTACTAGAAATCTTGTAGATCTGTTCTTTCTTATGTCTAGTATGGGTATTCTTGGAAGACCACTAGGAAGAGATATATCCATGTTTCTTATAGGAAGGGAATAAAGACAACTTGATATCCTATTTTATTTCTTAAACCTAAGAAGAAACCTCAAATATCAGCTTAATGGATTTGGGTAGCTTAGCTTCAATATTTATGTTAATGCATAATCTGGTGTGGACCATCCTCAATTTTGCTTTTATGGTAGGATCAAGTGATACAAGATCCCATAGAGCTCTCATAATACCGAGAAGGATATATTCATGCCAAAACTCAATAGGTAGACCCAAAAATTAGACCCATAATTGTGCAAAGTTGATACATTGGGTGTTTAGGTTAAATTCTAGACATCATTTCCTTAGGAAGAGACTACATCTTCCATAGAAAAAGGGTCCATTATCTTATCTTTATTGTTGAACAAATAGTCAATGCATTCGATAATCTTACGTGTCCATTAATAACAACAAAATATGTGACAACATAAAATATATTATTTTTAAATAATTTATTGGCATTCCTTTTATCACCCAAGTTAGCATTTAAATCATAATTATTTTAGATGGTAGTCTTAAAAATACTAAGTGCTTTCTTGTGGTTTTCCAGGTAATGATTTGTCATTGCACTATTGAAATAAAAGTTAGGTTTGTTCTCTCTTATGAATTGTACACTGTAATTATTTTTTGTATTGTTCTCCAAGCCTAATAATATTTGTCCAAATATATTTAAATAAACCATTATCTTTGCATAATTTCTCTTCCTTTTAAAAAAATCATCAAATACTTTTTATAATAAAATAAAGATAAATTTACCTGCATGTAACACCCAAACTGCATGTAACATCCATATTGCATATGTTTGACTGCACCAACACCTATCCTCCATTCAAGCTATTTCCTCTTTATCTTGAGCATTAAATTTATAAAATTCTATTTTGAATACTCATTCTTTTCCTGAGCATAAAGCAATGTTTTGAAAACAACACTTTCACTATGAATGTGGACCAAAATTATTCTCAGATTCTAGGGCATGTGTCTCACTCTTAGTTTCAACATCTCTCATTATTGGACAAGTACTCCTTCCATGTAGGAGTGGACTTCTTAGGCACTTCTTCAATTTTTCTTCCTCCAAAATTATTCTTATATCTAACAATATTAATTCCTTGTTCCTCCAAATATTAATTTCTCCTTCCAACAATTCAATCTCCTTCAAATTTATTAATATATTTTTCCTGAAACTCCTATAATTTTTCTACCTCCAAAATATTTATTCTCCTTATATCTCCCACAATTATTTTCCTTTACATTATTATTTTTCTTTCAATTAAAATACTTTCTTCAAATAATTAAATTTGCCTTACCTAGAAAATCTTCTTCTCTTATTTTTTCCTACTTTCTCTTCACTCTTCTTTATTGTATTTCTCCTTCTCTAGACTTCTTGTAGAATAACTCTTCAAACCTAGACTTGGCTCTCACTTTGCACAGTAAAGCTAGCTCTTTCCAACAAGGTCTTCTCAATGTTATCTCTTCCAAACATTCCTCTATGATTGACCTTCTGTTAGGCTAAGATAATTTTTCTCTCTATCCTAAAAGTCTAAAAAATATAGATTTGATACCATTATTAGAAAATCGTCGTTATTACCATAAAATTATTAATCACCAGGATCAAATAATATCTCAATAAAATCAAAATATTCAATGAATATAAACGACTCACACGGTGCAAAATAAACTTACTATAATATTTATTGAAAATACATCTACTATAACAATTCATAAATGCAATGCTACTTCGATACATAATACAAAGCTTTGTCTTCAATATATATTTACATGAAACTCTTCAAATGCATTACTCTTGACCTTCACTCTTCTCAAATTTACAATAGAAACAACTCTTCATATTTTCCTCTTATATAATAGATATCACATATTATATAAAGATAAAGTATCTAAAGATTGCATATAATTCCCTACTTCTAAAATTGATACATCATTCACACAACTCACACTTACTAAAAAGAAACCTCACACACTTAAATACATGACACATACTATAGAAATTAAACATTAAACACATAGTCTACTGAATACTAACACACATCCTAATCTTAATATTTACAAAGGTACCAATACCTCCAACATACCCAACTAAAAAATATGAGGTTACCAAAGGAAGAGGTTCTAACAAAGCTCTCATCATTTTTTACCTCTTTTTGGTACTATAAGGAGACAAAAACGAGGCTCTAATACCATTTGTAATAAAACAACTTCCAAAAAATAATAATTACAAAAACAAATTCTATAAATATAGCAACATATACGTCATATATGTAACTATTTGTAAAAGAATTAGCTTTGAAAATAATAAATTCTAAATTTGTATAAAAGTTCTAGATTCATAGTCTCATAATAATACAAGCCACTCAAATAGGTCAAATTTTCTTAGCCACTTAGAGAGGGTGAAGTGCCTTACATACACCAGAGGTGATAGAAATTAGATAAATTAATGATAATCTAAAAACATCACAACACTTCTATTTATAGTCTAACAAAATATCAAAACTTAATCCTAATACTCAAGGATTGACTATCCTACCTGAGGGGCCCAAGACAAAATATAATTATAGTTTATGTGGCTATATTGAGGTCATTACATTAAATGGTTCACAATATTCAATTTTCACACTATTATATCACCTTAAAATCATTCTAGTAACATGCTAATTTATTTTTTTCCACTATTTTACCATCATTACGAAGACTCTATTTTTTCTTTGTAATAATCTATAACATTAGGGTAAAGTATTGTTAAATTGGGTAATTGTCTTAGCTTCTAATTAAGGTTTTGCACTAACAAATTGAGTTTCAACAAGGCTGGACAAGATTTCTAATGGCCTCTCCAAACCTTTAAATTTAGGTCAATTCCCCACCAACCTTCCATAAAAATATTACACTAATATAATCTAACTTGCATGTAAGTAATTTTTTGGAAATAAAAATGCATGAAAAGTAAAATATAGAAATAAATTTTCTTTTAAGTTTAAGAGTGTGTGAAAGATTTAGGCAAATATAGTTATTAAACTATAGCAAAAAGAGTGTGATTAATCAATGCATAAGAAGTCATATAACATCAATATTAATCCATTCATTGGATTTATATTTAATAGTGAATGAAAAGATAGGCTATGCCACAATTGTTGTATACTTGACAACAAAAATGGTAATCCCTCTAATGCAATGTCTAAGCACTTGTTAATTTCTTACAATCTCATGAGGAAAAAATACAATGTGGGTTTCACAGAGTGTAGCTTTTTATTCTCATGGGTAAAACATGATTACAATTAGGGCCCTAGTTCCCCATTTGTTATAAAATTTTACCCCTAGGTTACTTGGAATGAGAAGTCATTACTCCAAGTAAAATTTAACTTTAGCAAAATGTTGCACCTCTATATGTTATATTCCTCCAATTATACCTCTAATAACCTAATACTTCTATAATTATTTGGTGTACCACTACATTCTAAAATATCACTTTCTCGAAGATTGACCTTAAGATCTACACCATTAATATACCTTTGTGATTGTTTGAGGAATTCACTTTGGTTTGATGAGCAAATTATTCATATATTGCAATTGAATTGCTAGCATTTGTAGGTGGATTGACCAATTCTACTAAGTAAATATTTGCCTTGAGTCAACTTGTCCTTGTCAAAAAGTGAATTGATGCATGGATCAAATTGATCAGTTTTTTACAAGTAGATCATACTTTATCTATGCTTAGTTAAATTTTGATAATTTTAGAATATATTTAACGCCTGATCTTAACTATTGTATTATCTTTCAAATTTTATAAAATTTACAAATCAGTGCCAAGGTACTCCATGCACACATTACATAACCATTAACAATAATTCATATGGTATTATAATATACTGATAAAACATCTTATTTATTAATACTATGTTCTAAGATTATATACTCCTCTCACCCAAAGTAATAAACTCTAGCATATTACCTTAGTAATATTTTTTTACTCAAGACCTTGACATTACACATGATTGTTAAAAATATATATAGTAGGACATATGTTGACTACTATAAAGTGTACTTATGGAAACCATGTCTTAGAAAAATTCTTCTAGCTTAGCCAATCCTTTACATCAAAATATAGTGAGTGATAAGTCATTATTAATAATAAAAACCTAAAATTGATAATGATTTGGAGGAACTTACATGGTGTACTTAATACAAAATCTAATGGTAAATCTAGTGTTAATCCTATAGAAACCCAACAACTTTGTGGCCTTGTAATAGTTGATACTGGCAAAGCCAATGATAGACTTCATGTAGTTACAAGTGGTACACCAATATAACATCATGCTAGTAGTGACATTGAGTCTCTTGATGTCATTGTAGCATACCTATGTGGGTTAAACGATGATTCCCACCATGTATAGTAGGAACAAAATTAAACCAGATGTCACTATGTATCCTTAGCATCCTATAAGTAATGGTTATCAAATTATATTGATATACACTTCCTAACCCATATGAACCCTATTGTGCCAAGAAATAATTTTGTCATACTTGTAGGATATACATGACTTTAACTCCACTTCCTCCTACTTGTCCCTATAGAACTTTTATAGAAGAAATATTTTGCCTCCTATGTTGTTGGATTTTGGATGGTCTAAGGACTTTACCTTTAGGTTATAGTCATAAATTTATCATTTCTACTCCAACTATGTGATTGCATCGCAAATTATTTTGCAAGTCTAAAGTCCTAATATTTTACTATTCTATATAGTGTAACTTGTCATAGATGATGATGTACTTTTATAAAAGGATTTATAAGTGAGGTAGTGGTGCCCTCAACAAAGTTGATGTAGTATAAGGACTCCTCAAATTCATTGGTCACAATCTCACAAAGAAACGGTTTTAAACAAATTTCTCTCAAATAAGGACCAAATGATAATTAGCATAGATGTTAATATGGAGGATCCATAATCATGATGAGGAAACAACAATGTGTAAGCTCGATATTTTGAAGACTAACAAAATATGTAATATTATTGAGGATGTTGTGTTGTAGGATAACCCTAAGTTGTAGCACATGGGTAATGTTAATATGGACCAATTAGTAAAATATGAGTAGGAGTGACATCGATCACATGGGTAGAAGTGGAACTATAGAAAAAATGGTATAGATATTTGTTGAACTAAGGAATTGTGCTAATTTATAATTTAATGTTTACACCCGATTATAATTTCAATAAATTTTTAAGGGAGTGTCATGTTGATACCTCATCCTAAAATCTAGACTTAGATATACTCCCCAATATCCTTGTAGAAGACTCCTATGCTAACATACACTGATGACATTTAAAGTAAAGTTTGAAAAATAAACATGCAAGAATTATTAAGGGTGTGAGTCATTCAAATAAAATAGATGTTTAAACTGTAGCAAGAAAAATTTGTGTGATCAATCAACACTCGAGAATTTGAATAACATGAATGTTCTTGTATTCATTAGATATGATTTTGATAAGCAAATGAAAATATAGGATAAAAGAGCAATGTTATAATCACCATTCACTTAAAAAACCAAAAGGGTGATTCCATTGATGGAATGCATAAGGACTTGTCAATTTCTTATAATATCATGAGGTCAAAGCATAATGTGGGTTTCATAGAGTGTAGCTCTAAATTTTCATGACTAAAAAATGAATATAATGGATCCCTAGGATCTTATTTTTAGTAAGACTTTACCATTGAGTTACCTAGAGTGAGAAATAATTACTTTTAGTAAAATAAAGAACTTGAGATAATATTTAGCAAAACGACACACCAAATGTTAAATACCTCTAAAAGGATTACAAGGCTTCTAAAATGACCTAGAGTGCTACTACAAGCCAAAATATTGCTCTCAATATATTTGTCTTAGGATCCATGTATTTAATTTTACCTTCTTATGACCTCTTAAGTTATTCCATGCATTCAATGAGTAAATTGCATATTTTTACAAGCAAATCAGTAGTTTTTCCTGAGCAATTCATTCTCTAGAGCCATAGTGCTCCTAATCCAATCAACACCTTTTACAAGAAAATTGAACTTCAACCAATAGAAAAATATTCTAGACGTAGGTAAATTTTGGAGGACTTTATGATGCATTTACTACTAGATTTCCTATTTTATACTCCTTCAAAATTATAAATACCAAGATAGTTTTGATGCAATACAATATTCCAAAAAAATTTAAATAAATAGAAGCAAATTGTAGACACCAAATCCTAGCCACTTGTCATCCACGCATCATTCAATCACCACTGTCCATTATTTATATATATATATGTTTATTTATGTTTATTTATGTTTATTTATAAATATAAATATTTTATATATTTAATATAAATATATATTTGTATGAATAAATAAAATCCTCCCATCACAATATAATCTCATCCATCCATATAACTTGATCTGTGCCATACATCAAAAGATATAATCTTTATCATTCATCATGTTTTAATCTAGAACACCCATTGGTGTCATAGAAATCCTACCATGCTAAAAGGTAAGTTATAAAAGGTCATTCATTCTCATGAATAAGGGTTAACAAGTTAAGTGGTTCATGAATAATTTAGTTGATAAAGCTATTGAGTTTGAGATCCCTTGCATCCATCCCTATCCAAAATCCTAGAACCTTGCTATCATCCTCTCCCTTTGCTACCTCCATATCCTCCATTTTCTATCACCAAAACCTTTGCAAACCAGATTTGGTTCTGCAATATCCTTTCTAGTAACCCCTAAATATTGTAGAGCATTCCCTGAACACTACCAAGTGTTCCCCAAATGCTACTAAGCATTCCAAGGATTATTTAAGGCATTCAAAACCCTTCCATAATTCTCTAGGGTATTTTCCAACCTCTATTTTATCGTTGACAAATCCTTAAATGCTTTTGGATGTTTGTGCACCTTTAGATCATAAAAATATGAGAGTCGATCAAAAAAATCAAGCATCATTGATAAGGTAAAAAAAATTTATTGTTTACATATTACATTTCCTGTACTCAACTTGCATTTCATTATTTATAGCATTAGGGATTATAAATTTTTCTTTTCTAGAGGGTCTCACATAGTGGAGACCTCTCATATACTATTGATCTATTTGGTGTTGTTGATATATTTACAGGTATAGAAAACTATATTCTTTATGGTTGTTGCAACTCAGGTGGTCCCGTAGGGATACTTAAGACCACCTACAAATTGTTTGGAGTAGAAGATGACACAGAAGACACATAATATTCTTTGTAAATAAGGGTTTTCAAAACTCTTTGATTGTAACTATTGTATCAATATACATTATACTATAACATTGAAGATCAAGGCTCCTAGCATATTAATAAAAATTTGTCTCTTCATTATGCAATATATTTTGTGTGTTGATTTTGTTATTGCTATCTAGGTGTTGTCGATTTTTGCTTTAAAAAATGCCGATCATGGTGGGACCCCCAAAGGGTTTATTATTATAATATACCTTGTCAAATTCTAGTCTATTTTTTCTATTTTGTTGTAGGTTTTCAAATATTTGATTGCATGAAAATCACAAAACTAGGATTTCTAGGAGCAACAGGATTTGATTTTTGGCCACACAAATGCCCTAACACATTCGAGGGATGCCCTACCACATCCAGGAGATGCCTCACATTGTCCAGGAGACTCTGCATCGTGTCCAAGAAATTTGGGAAGAAACACGTAGGCTTCCTGGTAAGTCTTGATCAAACCCCACCTTCATTTTTTTTTTGCTTTTTAAAGAGATTTAAAATAAAATATTTACTTTCTATTTATAAAGCAAAACATTTTGCATCTTAGGCATTTACAAGCATTGCTTCATATATTTTGCACATAGGATATATCTGCATTTGTGCATCCATGTTAGTTGCATTAGAACATTCATCACATTAAATTTAATTTTTTGCTATTTTGTGGTGTTTTTACTCTTTACTCTGAGTGTTGGTTGGATTAATACAAAAAAGCATAAATGGTTGTATTTTAGGCTAAAGTCTCTCACTTTTTAATTTTTCAATTTGGAACAAGTTATTAGTACTTGAGCTTACCCCTACTATTGTAGTCACTTGATGATTAAGGGTGGAAGAACTAGGTGAACCCTCCATTGTTGGAATCACTTGATGATTTAGGGTGGATCTTAAGAGGTGTACCCTAGGTTCTTTTGGGATACTTGGTATTGGTATTCTTGATCACCAATTTGGTTGAGTAGAAGAGGGTTTCTTGTAAATTGTATAAAAATCATAGACAATAGAACCTTTAAAAATAATTATACACAGTTGTACACATCACTTTAAACATTAGTGAGTTGGACTTCAATACCAACCATTGATCAAGACTAGCGATGGTGGGTTTCATCTCCATTCGTTCTCTTGACCCATAGACACCTTAGAAATTGATGAGTAATTTTTTTGGATTTCATCACCAGAAAAGTTTTCATTTGTCATCCATCCTAGGAATCCACCCTGCATAGTAGTCTAGTATCGGGAATACATCAAAACACACAAATAAATAAAATTGTTGCAATATATAGGATTTAATTATTTGTTTGATTATGTGTATTTTTTCATTGTCATTATATCATTTCACACACATTCTTCACATTTGTAACCCTTGCCTTGATTATAGCTTATGGTTTTCACCAAAAATCAAGCCAAAACTATGAGCCAAGTACCAACCTCATCCATGGAGTGTTCCAACTCTTCTCTAGTAAATTTTGTGGCTAATCCTTTCAACCCAATATATACAAGCTATTTTGGTTTTTTTGTAGGACCCTCACACATAGTATTCACTTTGAATGATAATGTGATGCACAGAGCCATCCGCACTTCCATACCAAAAACTGAATCTTCTACACCAACAGATAATCGCACCACCTACATAGACATGGAAAAAGTTGGGACTTACTTTAGATCAACTAAACCAGTCTTAGAACAACTCAACATTCCACATAGCCAAGTTCTTTATTCTTAGCTAGAACTTACCCATTCACATCCCCACACCTTCAACAAAGTCTGAATAAGCCCTCTTTTTGAGGTATCATCTGCACCTTCACATCACATGTCTCCACCACAACATAGCCAAATCACCTCCATCCCATATACCTATACCACTACCTATACCAATCCACTCTATGAAGCACATGTCAATGCAACTTCATAGATTCCATCTACTATTCCATCCACTATCCCTCATTATGTTGCAATTACTTTTGCAACTTACCCTCCACCAAATTCCACCAACATGGCCAACATTCACACCTCATATCCATCCACTTACACTACACCATTTTCTTCCAAAATTGCATATATCAAGCATGGAAACACCTCAATCAATTGCTCATGGGCCAAAAATATGCTCATTCTTACCCCCAATAGCAAACACAGGTGGTATATTTTAAACCCCATTCCATACCAAGCCAACACACCTACTTCACCTCAAATCCATCTTGGGTATCACAACCTTCTCAGGTTCTTATCCCCACACCCTCATTCACCCATACCAACCCCACTTCCACAACCCAACACACTCACATCAGGGTTATGCATAATGGGTAGGACCTAAAAGATACTTGTAAAAAATTGTGAATATGTTACGAATACCTGATGAATTTCGGCCAACTGTATGATGACATCGTGAATGACCTTAATTTTTCAAAAAAATTGGCAAAAAATGGTGAATTTCAAAGTTCTGATTGGACCAGGTGAAAAAGGAGTTTTGACGATGTCAACCAGGTTACAAATCATGATCTGGTATTAGATTGGATGTGTAATATGATCTGAACTCAGTACAGATGCATAATATGATCTGGTATCCGATTGGATGCATAATATGATCTGATCATTGATCGAATGCATAATATGATCTGATCCTAGACCAGACACAGAATTTAGTCTGGTCTCAAACTGGATCATATTATGCATCTGATCCTAGACCGAGTGTAGAATAGGATCTGATCTGACATCGAATGCATAATGTGAAGTGATCCATTATCGGATGCATACTATGGTCCAACACTATATCAGATGCATTATTTGGTCTGGTATCGGACGTGATGCATAATATGATTCAGTCTTGGACCGAGTGCACAATACGATCTGGTCATCGATTGAATGCAAAATAACATCCAATACGACACTAGATGCATACTATTATTTGATCCATGATCGGATGCATAGTATGGTCTGACATTATACCGAATGCAAAATATGATCCAGTATCGGGTCTGATGTAAATTTTGGTCTGGCATCAAATCGAACATAGATTTGGCTGCCACATGTCACACCTTCATTTAGCAATACTAAATTTTCAACACAATACTACCATGTGTCAACCCTGTTTCTTCAATCTATAAAAGGGCATCAACTATCATTTTTTCCATTTTGTTTCTGCGACTACACCAACTAGATCTAACCTTTCCAATAAACCTTTATATTCCCAATCCTTTTTATTTGGCTTCCAACTTCTTGTGATGGCCACCCCTTCCACCCCTACACAAAAATTCAAGAATATTTTTTGCTCTATGATTTCAAATTTAATGACAACCCTAGGTATGGACTTTATGTGGCTCAATAATGCAGGTTTGACAACCTTGGTTTCAATGCCACAATTCAAAATAGATATAATCCCCCTTAAACATATCATAGTCAGTTATGACCATGACAAGGCTACAGTGAGAATCAAAGTATAAAATAGAAATTTGCTTTTCACCATCACCCCTATAGATATCAACAAATTGATAGGTCTTCCTTTCATTGGTTTTCGTCAAGTTTAAACGAGGTTTCAACTGTCTCCAGATGATAAAGCACACCTCAAAACCAAGAATGGTTTGTCATAAGAATATTTTGTAGGTATAATTATTGTTAATTATATTCTATTAATGTTCAAAGTTTCAAATTTATAAATTGTCATCTAATTTTGTTTTTGCAGCTTCCATCGCCAAGTCAAAAAGAGGGTTAATAATCAATTATGTTAACCATCAAACTTTGAAGGTCATTATCAAGTTCTTCTAGGCCAAACTAATTCTTATGGGAATGCCAAAAATTTTATTTTGGAAACTGGTATATAATGTTCAATTTGAGCACAATCAAAGGTTCGATTGGTGCACAAATATTTTGGATTGTATCAAGGCAGAGTTATACACCATAAAAATAGCAACCAACAAGATACAAACCATAGCGGGTACTATTAATTTCTTTTTAGCACTCTATTAAGAGTGTTTTTATAATTTTCAAACTACTCCTGTACCAACTATAGTGCATGAAACACTACAGGCTATTGCAATGTAAACAGAGAAATTGAAGGTAATAACTACATCTTTGACCTTGACATACTATTTTAAATTTTATCATATTTCATTTTTTTTAATTTTCTTTTCATATATATGCAAGGTAAGGTAGTCATTACAAAGATTAAAAAATATGTCACCAATAGGGATCACAAGCCAGAACAAACTGGTGATTATAAAGACATAGGATCAAAAGTGACACCGTTGTAGAGGCCGCATAAACATTCCAGGAAAGCCGCTACTCCTAGGGTTTCTCGTACACCTAGGTGTGCACAAAATATGCAGGAATAATCTAGTGTGGCCAACCTCTCCCCATTAGAACCCAAATTCAACATATTTTATCGTATTTAGGTAAATCTATGTATAGTTAATTTAAATTAAGAACTTGTTCTATTTATTTTCTAAAACATTTTAACAAAATATTTTTCTCTTTCTTAGTTGATTTTCAAAATCAATGACAAGTACAAACACCATAAGTGAGAGGTCATATTCCACCACCACCTCCATCACATCCACCATTTGCATCACACCCACCGCTTACACCATAGCCATCGCTTCCAACGCATCAGAGACAGGCACAACCTTCACTAATGTGATGGCAAATCCGTGTTGGAAAACAATTGTTTTCATAGTGATCACAAGGGACTGCACAAATTTTTAGGCATGGGTTCTCACACTCATAGATATCACACATGCCAACACCAAGTTCTAGGTATGGCTGGTCATCATTTATATTTACCATGAATTCACAAGCACCATAAGTTTCAATCGATGGATTGGTTAGTATTCATCTTGATGATGATTTTCTTTTGTAGGGCAACATTTTAGGCTTTGAGGCAACATATGTGCTTTATGAACCATAGGGTCAAGCAGAACAAGGAGAATCCCCTACCTCTACAGTTGAGTGGACATCATTTCCATTAGCTCAAGGAGACAACCCTCATCCTTAGGGTCTTGAAACTGAGGATGATATTGTAAATTTTAATGAAAATGTTTTAATGTCTAAAAATACTAAAGCAACTATTAAGCAGGTTATGCTTAAATATTTGTAGAATATGAAGGAATAGAAATATCAAGCAAAGGTCCTTAAAATGGAAATTAATACCCGATATAAAAATTATGTAAAAAGAGATTCTCTATATTCTTTGGTTCAATATGAACCGAAAAAGCTTGATGGCCTGCTAAAATAGGCCACATCAAGAACAATATAGTCTGATTTCATTTATGATGATGATGTTTTAAATATTGTTGTTGGCATATTGGAGAACATTAATGTTTAAGCCCAAGTATTTTATGACCATTGGGCTTCCAATAAGGATAAAGTTGTAGTTTCTGAGGTTGTAAGGGAAATGGCCAAAGTAAAAAAGTTTTTATGTTTCAATTTTCTATTGTAGTTATATTTTTATATTTCTTGAAAATATGTAATAATTTCAATATAACCCTTTTGAATTATGTTTTCAATTTGTTTTTATGGTCAAATTTTGAAAACTTAAAAATACAAGTTAAGAGCATGGACGTCAATATTGATAGGGTGAAGACATTTTTGAATAATGCAATGGGAATAAAAATAAAATGCAAGAAAAAATATTAGAAAATAATCGTTTAAAAAAATACATTAGGGATAGGCTCAAAGAAGATCCGAATAAGGTTCTTGAGAAAACAAAAGAAACACTTCCAACAATACTTGAAGATTCAAATAAAGAAGAAGCAAAATTGGTGGCGAGTATTGTGAAAGTACATGAAAACCTAGTCAGAGATGGAGCACTACCAGAAGAGAGTGTCATAGAAGCAGATAAAGGAAAAGAAACGACAAATCCAATCGATAGTGAAGCATCAAAGAACCAATCAAATATTTGACAATGTAATATGCTATCAAGTTGACTGTAGCCAACAATTTTGTACGATGTAATATATTTCTATTTGAACTAATGAAAATGATGTTTTCTCATATTGTGTTTTCCATCATTCATAGTTTTTTTGCATTTATAAATTTGTGTTGATATTTTAGTTTATTTTTGGCTAATATTGTTCACTATGTTCATCTCAAACAACAAAAGCATTATAGATAACATTATAGATCAATAATAATATACCAATAATAAGATTTAAAACATGAAACATAAATATTTATCAATGAAGAGAGTTGAGACACTAAGACATAAACATACAATTTTAAAAACCGTAATAAGATATAAGACATGTAATTTTTAAACCAATAATGCGATATAAATCAACAATTGTTTGAATTCTTATAAATCTAGAACAATATTGTGAAATTTGCTATCAAATCAATTCGTGTTTATCAATGTCAATAAAATCAAGGAATAATTATTGAGAAAACATGCTCATTAGATTCATAATCATAAGAACTTACAATGATTTTATAGCACTCCAATTAGTTTGAAATCTCTACTATTATGGAGATATTACTTACTCTTACTATGTTTAGAAACACTCTAAACAATTCCCTATATGCTCTCACAAAAAAATTGATTTCCTCTCAAATATTAAAGTTGATGCAACTATATTTAAATAAATTTTAAATATTTAGAACCTATATACTTTAGGAAAGATACTCTAAAGTATGCTCTAGATTCCAACATTCTCCCCCTTAAATTTGAGAGGATTGACTAGACAATCTCTCACCTTTATATACTGATATTTCACAACTCCTTTGGTGAAGATGTCCACTATGTTGTCCAAAGTGCTACAATTTTGTAGCTCAATCACCTGTTTCTCCACCATGTCTCGAATGAAGTGATACTTCATGTCAAAGTGCTATGACCTGCTGTGGTGGATATGATTATGTGCCAATTGGATGCCACTCATATTGTCATAGTACAATCTTATAGGACCACTTTGTTGCTCTCAAATTTCTTCAAGGACTTTTCTCAACCATAAATCTTGAGTGCTAGCATTTGTGATTTCTATATGCTCAGTCTCAGTAGATGACAATGCTACAACAGTCTACTTTTTGGAACTCCATGTAATTAGTCCTGACCCAAGACTAAAACAATTCCCTAAAGTAGATTTTCTATCATCTATATTGTTGCCCCAATCACTATCACTAAATCCAACTAATTTTACAAAATTACATTTGTGGTAATGGATCCCAAAATTCAATGTACCCTTTACATATCTCAAAATTCTCTTAGTTTCTTGAAAATGAAGTTCAGATGGATCAACCATATACCTTGAAACAAGAGAAACAACATACTAAATATCTAACCTTGTGTTGGTGAGGAACATTAGACTCCCAACCATGCTCCTGTAAGTGGTCATGTCAACTTTTGGTGCTCTATCATCTTTGCTCAATTGGATCCCATGAACCATTGGAGTTGCAACAAACTTGCATTGCTCTATAGAAAATTTCTTGATCATATCTTAAGCATATTTGTGTTGACATATGAAAATCCCTTTACCTTTTTGATGTACTTCCATGCCTAGGAAATAATGGATCAAGCCTAGATATTTCATTTCAAATTCTTTCATCAGAGATTTTCTAAACTCATTATTCATCTTAGCACTACTACCCATGAATATTAGATCATTCAAATATAAACATACAATTATAATTTCTTTACCTTGTTTCATGTAGTAGAGAGTAGGTTCACTTTTGCTCCGAGTGAATCCATACTTCTGAAAGTAGCCATCAATGCATGAGTACCATGCCCTTGGTGCTTACTTGAGGCCATACAATGCTTTCTTTATTTTGTAGACAGGGTTCTCCTTACCTTGTTATTCAAATCCTTGAGGTTGTTGCAAAAAAACCTCTTCATTCAATTACCCATTGAGAAAGTCACTATTTACATCCATGTGCTAAAGTTTCCACCCTTTATGGGCAACCAAAGAAAGTACTGATCTGATTGTCTCCTGTCTAGAAACATGAGCAAAGGTCTCCTCATAGTCAATCCCATACTTCTAAGTGAACCCTTTTGCTACAAGTATTGCCTTGTGTCTTTCAATGCTTCCATCAGCATTTAATATGGTCTTGTAGAACCATTTGCATCCAACACATTTCTTGCCCTTAGGAAGCTCCACTAGCTCCCAAGTATCATTATTTTTTATAGAGGTCATTTCCTCTTTCATGGATTGTTGCCATACATCATGAGCACTTGATTTTTCATAGCTATATGGCTCTAGCTCTACACTAGTCATTAAAGCATAATTGACTACATCTCCCTTAGGCTCTTGGGAGTCATCATCACCATACATATGCATATTTTCAAGTCTTTTCAAAACTGCATTCATTTCACTAGCTTGACTTCTAGTGTCTATTTTTTAGAAATTCTTATCCAACATTTAAAAATATAGATGATTCTGAAGTGTTCTTTTAACTCTATATGGAGAATCAATATTGATAGGTTAAGATCTTACTGATATTTGTGAAGGACTTGGAGTAGCATTTTTTTTACTTGAAGCAGTACTCATACTTGGGCTTGGAGGACTTCCTTTGTTGTCTTTGGGCTGCACTTGCTGCACTTGAGAGGAACTTGCATCATGAGATCCATCATCAACAAAAAAAAATTGATGACCCCATTCTCCCCCTTCATCAAAAATTACATCCTTGGAGAGTACAATTTTATGTGTTTTGGGATTGTAGAGTCTATATGCTTTGGAAGACTCACAATATCTAACAAAAATACATGCTTGAATTTTGGGATCAATTTTATTTCTTTTCTCATCGAGAATGTGGGCATATACAAGACAACCAAAAACCTTAAAGTGTTTTACATTTAGCTTTTTGCTATACCATCCTTCATAAGGAGTAATACCATATAAACTAGAAGTAGGACTCCTATTCAAAATTTAAACACTAGTTCTAACAACATCAACCCAATACATGTTACTTAGATGCTTAGTTTGCAACATTGATCTAGCCACTTCTACTATAGTGTGGATATTTCTTTCAGACACACCATTTTGTTGTGGGATGTAGGCAGTTGTGAATTACCTTTTTATTACAATCTTTACAATATTTTATAAATGCATTTGAAGAACACTCTCTTCCTCTATCAGTCCTGAGACTTTTTACAATAAAATCACTTTGAGTCTCTACATTATTTTTGAATCTATGAGACAAACAAAGTTTCATTTTTAGTTTTCAAAAAATAAATCCAACACATCCTAGAGAAACCATCAATGAAAATGAGAAAGTAAGAGTTTTTACCAATGCTTTTGGTTTGCATTGGACCACAAATGTCTGAATGCACCAATTGTAGTGGATGGTTTGCTCTCCATGCTTGTCCATTTGGAAACTTTGATCTTGAGTGCTTTCCCAAAGCACATACTTCACACACATCCTTGTGTTCTTCAACTCTTGGAAGTCCACTTACCATAGCTTGAGAAGTCAACAACTTCAAGCTTACAAAATTAATATGACCAAATCTCAAGTGCCAAAGCACACTTGGATTAGCAATAGCTAAACTAGCAAGTTGAGCACCTCCTTGTTCCCCAAACTTAAGAGGGAACAACCTATTATTTGTCATAGGTACTTTTTTAATAACTCTATTACAATTTTTTTTATCAAAAATGACACATTTTCCTTCATCGAAAACAAGTCTATAGTTCTTCTCCATCATTTTTCCAACAGTAAGCAAATTATGTTGGATTTTGGGGGTGTAATAGATGTCATTTACCTTCTTGGTGCCTTCTTTTTTTGGAACCTCCATGGCTCCAATACCTTCAACTTGTAGTGCCTTTTCATCTCCCAATTTGATCTTTGATTTGTAGGAGGAATCCATAGTAGAAAAGAGCTCCTCTTTGCCACTCATGTGATTGGAACAACCAATATCCAAAATCCAAGTTTCATTAATATTTTGATCTATTTTTCCATAGGTGAGGAATATATTTGAAGAATCTCCTTCCTCTTCTCCATAGTTTCCATATTGACCTCTCCCATATTGAGAATTCTTGGACCAACAATCTCTAGCAAAGTGACCAACCTTGCCACAATTGCAGCAAGATTTTTTTGATTTGTCACCTCCTCTTCCTTGATTGTCACCTCTTGATCTACCTTGTCCTCTTTATTTGCCTCTCCTTTGTCCTCTTCCTTGTCCTTTTCCTTGTCCTATTCCTTGTGCATTATCACCTTCTTTGGATGAGAATGCTTTCTCATCACCTCCATAGCTTGTAGATGTAGCACCCTGTAATATTTCTTCATGAGACATCAAAGAACCAATTAGAGCATCAAAATTTAGAGTAGAAAAATATTTAGACTCTCTAATAATGATAACAATATGTTTCCATTTATGAATAAGTGCTTTCAACACTTTCTTCACCGCTACTTCAATTTTGATGTCTTCTCCAAGGGTTTACATTTTATTTACAATGGACTTCACTCACACAATAATCTCCCACTCTTTCATCATATTGCATCTTGAGATTCTCAAAATCTCTCTTCAAGGTTTTAAGCATCACTTGCTTCACTTGATTTCTCCCTTGATAGCTATCTCTCAAGGTTGTCCATGCTTCTAGGGTTGTTGAACAAGAAGCAATCCTTGGAAAGATGTTTTTCTCCAAAGTTGCTTGGAGATGGTAGAGAGCAAATGAGTTTTTTTTTTGGGCATATTTTTTATTGGTTCTATCAGCTGCACTCAAGGTGGTCCAATATGTAGGTTCATTTTAGCCTTCTTCTACAATATCTTATAACCCCTTGCCTATGAGTAAGGTCCTCATATTGATGGACCAAAACTCATAATCTAACCCATTAAAATTAGGAATGGAAATATTGTTATTGGCAGCCATTGATGGTAATCAAAAAAACTTTGGAATAATGTAGATAGCTTCTAATACAATTTTTTTTCAATAAAGAACAACATCAGATCTTCTTTTACTCAATTGACTCAACCTGTTAAGTCAATCTCTCATAATTAACCTCTAATTGTAAAAATACATGCTTCTTTTTATTTACCAAAGTCTCAAGCACCAAATTTATCACAAATCGGTCAATACTAATTGAAACAAACTAAAATTTTCTTGTAGACTTATGATATACGCATCTAAAAATCCACTAAATTTCATAAGAAAATTCACACAAATGAGAAATATATGATCAATTTACTTTTACCTTTTCTAGATCGTAGAGTGTTTTTGAGACAACCTCAATGTTTTTCACATAAATCAATCCATACAACTCCAAAAATTTTGAAAATTAAACTCTGTATTCTTGAGACAATAATCTGAAAACCCTCTAAATTTTAGAAGAAAATTTACAAAGGTGAAAAAGATGTGATCATTTCCTTTTTTCATTTTTATCATAATTTCGGATCTAGGATTTTTGAAGAAAACATAAATATTCATATAAATCGATCAATACATATCCAAATGACCTAAAATTTTGTTTGAATTATTAGTTTAGCTAAATAATATTTCTTCCAAAATTTTAGAAGCAAATACGCTATCTTCCACCTTATACAACCATATTATTGAAAAACTCAAAATGCTAATAAAATAAAAACATTAGCTCCAAATCATCTAAAATTGTTAGTGAATCTTCTTTATACAATTATCTAACAACCCTTAAAATTTCATAAGAAAATACCTCAGGATGCATGAGATATTAATTATTTACTCGAGATCTTCCTTGCAACTTTGTTGAGTGCTGGCCACTTGAGTTTCTCTGACAAAGGGCGTGCTTCAGATCTCTTCACACCACTATCCACATGTTTTGATCCATCTGAGAAAACTTGCTCTGATATAAAAATGATAAAATATGCTCATTAGATTCATAATCATAATAACTTACAATGCTTTTATAGCACTCCAATCATTTTGAAATCTCTACTATTATGGAGATCTTACTTGCTCCTACTATGTTTAAAAACACTCTAAACAATTCCCTATATGCTCTCACAACAAAACTGATTTCCTCTCAAATAGTAAATTTGGTGCAACTATATTTTAATAAATTTTAAATATTTAGAACCTCTTTACTTTAGGGAAGATACTCTAAAGTCTAAAAATTATCATTAAGGTAGTTGAAACATATCAGCTTGTCCATAATCATTATGAAGCATAGAAAAAATGTGTCTCCACCATATGATCACTAAAAGCATCATAATCATAGTTATCGAACATATTCACAATAATTCTTCTATCTTATGGGGAACTCCAATGTGCCAAAAATCTATCATATGAAAATTTATCCAACTGATATGAAGACACATACATTCTTAAACAATTTTCTAAATTTTTGTTGATTCTGTTGTAGAGCTTAGATTTAACAAAATAAAGTGCACTAATAAATCTTTCATCTTCGACTGACCCCAAAATCATTGTTTCACATAATTCATATAAAAAAAAGTATTCACTTATTGTATCTTGTAATATATTACTTGGATACAATTTTCACCACAAACGTGCAGTGGAACCAATCTTATGGACACCTATCATAAGTGATGTTTGTACAACCATTGTTCTTCCAAAATGCGATGATTGTTGTTTCAAAATATCACTGTTGAGTATACCTCTAATTTCAACACAATTGACTTCCACACTCTTATTGAAATGGTCAATGAGGTTACCCATATATAATAAACAACTCATTTGCATAATTGTATTCAGTACAAGGACCCCAAAACATGGGGTTAACCACACCCATGACCTCGAGAAACTCATATCTCTAAAACCATTATCTTATCTCACCTATCAAATATTTTGCTATTTTTGAGAAATTACATTTAGGTTTTTGTACAATAACATGAAATCTATTGTGTGTTATAGGAACTTCTTCAAAATTGTCCACAACTATACTTGATTGTCTTTCAAAACAATAAAGTGGTACCATATTTCCATGAACATTAATACAAAGATGATCATTTATGTCAAACTTAAAAAATCTTTTTGGATTATTCACGTTTATCAATGTATTCCAACTATCAAACAAAGGTTCTATAAAATCTTCTTTAGACACATATAATGTATCAATAAGCACACATATTTGTTTTATCATCCTCATGAAATAAACGATATAGATGGATATCTCTTGTGCAAGTTTAATTAATCTATTTATTTCTTGTAACATTGGAAGAATACCACATAAGGTCAAAAGTTTTTTCAAGTAAGTCAAACAAAATATCATATCTTTTCCCTTATCAACTATCCTATGATTTGCATGCATAGACCCCATCAATGATCAATATTCTACAAAAAATATCTAAGCATGTTGATACAGTGAAATCCATCTTGTATCCACATATTTTAACAATTTTTCTCCTTCTATAACTCCTAGTGCAAACTGTTGAAACTCTGCAAACATTTTTTGTTTGAATGAGAAATAAGAATGAATTTTACGAATAAGGTCTTCTACTTTAACAACATTTTAAAATGTGCTCACAATTTTATATGCAAGATTCACTCTATGAGACATACAATGAATGTGTTAGGATCTCATCCTAACCCTTAATGTAATAACTTCCCTGATGTAATAATTCCTAGTGAACGTGGGTAGTACCCATGATTAATATTTTGTAATGTTCTAAGTTTTAGCTTAGGTAGTGCCTATGACAAATGGCACCCTTTTTATGTAACACATGGTAGATAGGTTAGGTAAGGTGGCATTGTGCATGTAATTCGTGTGGCATTATGCATGTAATTCGAGTGGCATTGTGCATGTAATTCAAAGTGGCACTATGCATGTAATCCAGGTGGCATTTTGCATGTAAGCCAACCTTGGAAGGAAACTCCTTAAATACCCGAAAAGGCACCAATGTAACCATATTTTTGCAAATTAATGAAGTATTGAAGGAGGTTGCCCCCTCGAAGAGGCCTGCGATTCTGTCTTATTGTGAGATTGTTCCTTTATGCAAATTTTTGTTATATTAATATGATGTTTATGTGAGTTTATTTCCAAGCAATCGTGTGAGAGTGTGTTATTTGAGTTTATTTTATAGCAGGATCTTAACAAGTGGTATCAGAGCGCTTTCCAGGGCCAAGTTCTGCTGCAACTGCAATGATTCTTGCCATCCAATCCGCCTGTTAGGTATAAATTCTGTGTGTTTTTCCCATTTCTATTTTTCCTTATTAAAAAAAAAAATCCAAAAAAATACAGTGCATTTTTTTTTCCAGACCAAAAAAAAAAATATTTTTAGTTGAGTAGGTAGAAACCCTGTATCGGGGGTTTTAAAATATCATGAAGGATCTGTCGTTATTGGCTAAGCTAGATAGCCCATAAAGCGTCTAGTGAAGTGAGGGGCGATCAGGCTCCAATACCTAGGCCTCAGACAGAACTCGCGCACGGACTTGAGCTCCCACGTATCTTCGGGTATATCGGGAGACCATCTAGGATTAAACAAACTTTTAGCCATTAGGAAGCTCTTCGGCCTTGTATTACTCATAGTCTACGGGACACAGCATCCTGGACGATTACCCTCCCGTATTGTCAGAGAGGCAGGTAGTGTGCTCAAGGGTATGTGTGGAATCCTCCTTGAGTAGTGGCCTGAAATATTGGTCCGAGCACTATTGTTCATCACTGTCGATATATTAGAGGGCCTATGGGTGGTACATACTCCTATACTTAGCATTCCCTGGTTCTGTTAAAACTTCAACCTGTAAAAAATGCAAAAAAAAAAAAAAATAAAAATCCAAACATCCCTGTTCGTAAACCTGCATTTCAAAAGTGAGCATATGAGAAAGGAGTCCTCTACTAAAAAAATAATAGAAAGGACATGCATTCGGGATAAGCCATGAGGGTGACACTTAAGTTGACAGTCTGGAGAATAACAGTCAAATTTACAGTGGCAGTCACAGTCAGGTCAGTCAGGTCAGAGAGGTCAGCACAGTCAGGGCAGAATTCACAGTCTTCAGGGTCAGAACAGAACTGTCATAACAGTCACCTACAAAATACAGAGAATCTTGAGTATGAAATGAGGCCAGTTATAGATAGTGCTCCAGTACCCAAATTTTGCTCAGTAGCTCAGAATTAGAAACTGTAAACACCGTTAGACTCAGCAAAACAAGAGATAAAAAAAAGTCTGGGGTGCCAAAAAGTAGTGTTGAGAGATATAGCTCATTGTGACCACCTCCTTGAGCTGATCGTTTTGATATATAGCACCCAAGCACTTTTTTGGGCACTTACTAAAAATAGTAAGTCCTAAAAACTCAATTCTATTTTTAGTAACTGGTCACAAAAGGTTTAAAAAATGGCCCAGGGTACCCGTGGACACCAAAAAGAACTAGAACACTTGGAATCCCTAACAAAAGCCATTGAGAACTTGAACTCGACTTTTCACTCCATAAGGGAAGAAGTCCAAGGTCTTCGCCTAGAGCATGAGGCCACTAGCAACCGCTTAGAAGAAGCACTGACAGAAGTAGACAACAAACTGAAAAGAGGACCACCCAAATCAGAATACCAAGCTGAGAGTTCTGCAAGGAATCATGACCATGATCCACCCTTTAGAATGCCCAAATTGGACTTTCCCAAATTTAGTGGGAAGGATGTTGATGGGTGGCTATGTCGGGTTGACCAATTCTTTCGACTTCATAATGTACCCATATTTCATCGAGTCCAGATGGCTTCCTTTAACTTGGAGTCTGAGGCTCTACACTGGTTTCAATGGTTACGTGTTGCCTACCCAAATCTCTCTTGGGAGGATTTTGAATCCCAACTACTCACTCGATTTGGTCCTAGTGAGTATGAGGACTTTACAAGAGCCTTGACCAAACTACAACAAACAGGGTCAGTCCGAGAGTACCAAGCTCAATTTGAAAAATTGGCCAATAAGACAAGAGGATTGAGTGAAGGGTTCTTCCAGAGTTGTTATATCAGTGGGTTGAAGGTGGAACTCCAAGCGGAAGTAAAAATGTTGAAACCACGAACTATGATGGAAGCTATCAGTTTGGCCCGTTTGGCCGAATCTAAACTCTCTGCCCAAAGACGCCCATCAAAGTTTCCTCAAAATAGACCTTCATTTCCTCCTAGAGCCCAACACCCAACTGATAATAAACCTGCTGCACCCAAGCGCCTCACCACCGAAGAGATGGATGCACGTCGTGCCCAAGGATTATGCTACAATTGTGATGAAAATTTTTTCAAAGGGCATAAGTGTGCACACAAAAAATTGTTCTTGATAGATGTTGAAGAACCTGATACCTCTGACGAGAGTGATGAGGATGAGGACCCTCCAGAAACACCTCCTCCACAAGAAGAAGTGAAACAGGAACCTGAGACAGCAATTACAGTCCATGCCCTTGCAGGCATTACTACTCCTCAAACCATGAAGGTTACAGGATTTTTCAAGGGCCAACGTCTTTCCATCCTTCTGGATTCGGGAAGCACGCACAACTTCATTGACCCTAGAGTTGCTCAACGGGCAAATTGCTATATCCACACTTGTAATTCCTTTGAGGTCATGGTAGCCAATGGGGGAACCTTACCTTGTAAAGGAAAGTGTCGCAATGTTAAAATCAAGATAGGGGACTATGAACTCAAGCAGGACATGTTTGCCCTCCAGTTGGGTGGATGTGATATTGTTTTGGGATCTCAATGGTTGAGTACGTTGGGCACTATCAGTTGGAACTTTGCTGAACTTTGGATGCAGTTCTCCCAGAATGGACAAACACACATCATCAAGGGCTCCCCAGTAGGAACACCTCAAATTATCAGTTCAAACGACATGGAGAAATTGCTAAAGAAATCATCACGTGGGGTCATTGCACAACTATTCTCCATCCAACCATCCACATCTCCAATGGGTGAAATCCCACCAGACATGCAACAGATTCTCCACAAACATGAGGCCATATTTTTAGAACCAACCACACTACCACCGCATCGCTCTCACGACCATGCCATTCCATTATTGCCGGATAGTACACCTCCCAATATCAGACCATACAGGTACCCCCATGCCATGAAGTCAGAGATTGAGAAGATGATACAGGAATTACTCAAGGCGGGTGTCATTCGGCCTAGTACTAGTCCCTACTCTGCACCAGTCTTACTGGTCCTCAAGAAGGATGGCTCTTGGCGATTGTGTATTGACTACCGAGAACTCAACAAGATAACTGTCAAGGATAAATTTCCTATCCCTGTGGTTGATGAATTACTAGATGAATTACATGGGACCATGTACTTCACCAAGCTAGACCTCCGCTCTGGGTACCATCAGATCCGGCTCAGGGATGAAGATATTCCTAAAACTGCTTTTCGCACTCATGAAGGTCATTATGAATTCTTGGTAATGCCATTTGGTCTCACAAATGCTCCTTCCACATTCCAAAGCCTGATGAACAACATCTTTCACCCTTTTTGTGGAAGTTCATCCTTGTGTTCTTCGATGACATCTTGATTTACAGTCACACATGGGAAGAGCATCTCAAGCATGTAGATCAAACCCTCCAACTATTGGCCGACCATAAACTGTTTGCAAAAAGGTCCAAGTGTTCCTTTGGTTTGACTGAAGTAGAGTATCTGGGACACATTGTCTCAAAGGATGGTGTCAAGGTTGACCCTAAGAAGATCCAAGCAGTCCAAGAATGGCCGAAACCTCGCACACTCAAGGGGCTTCGAGGATTTTTAGGGCTTACAGGATATTACCATAAATTTGTCTACAATTATGGAAAGATAGCCGCCCCCCTCACCTCCATGTTGAAGAAGGATTCTTTTACTTGGACAGGGCCGACTGAGCAAGCATTCCTGGACCTCAAGCATGCCATGACCACCACTCCAGTTTTAGCCATGCCAGACTTCTCTAAAAAATTTGTCATTGAAAGTGACGCTTCTGGTCGTGGTATTGGGGCGGTATTGATGCAAGAAGGATGCCCTTTGGCTTTTACCAGCAAAGCCCTATCTGATCGCAATTTGGGGAAATCCACATATGCCAAGGAAATGTTGGCAATATTGCATGCAGTCCTGCATTGGCGACCTTACCTCATTGGGTGCCATTTCTCCATCAAAACTGACCACCAGAGTCTGAAATACTTTCTAGAACAACGGGTTGCCACCCCGAGCAACAAAAGTGGGTATCGAAACTCATGGGCTATGATTATGACATCACGTACAAAAAAGGGAAGGAAAATCTTGTGGCAGATGCTCTCTCTCGCCAATTTGAGACCCTTAGTATGTTGTGTGCCATCTCTGCACCATTGCCCCAATGGATTGAGCCCTTACGTCAAGAAATACTTCAGGATGCAGATTTGAAAGACCTGGTTGCTTCACTTAGGGATGATCCAGAGTCTACACCAGGATATAGTTGGGATGGCCAGGATCTGCGTTACCATCAACGCCTGGTTCTTCCTCCTAAGTCCCCACTTCGAGAGCTCCTCATGAAGGAATCACATGCTACTCCATCTGCTGGCCATTCAGGGTTCCTAAAAACTTATGAGCGACTCAAGCGCACCTTCTTTTGGAAAGGTATGAAATAGGACATTCGCTCTTTTGTAGCGGATTGCGACACATGTCAAAGGATGAAAGGAGAAACAGTGCGCTCTTCGGGCACTCTTCAACCATTGTCGATACCAGATCAGGTGTGGACTGACATCTCCATGGACTTCATAGAAGGGCTACCTAAATCTGGAGGCAAGTCTATTATTTTCGTGGTAGTGGACCGCCTTTCAAAGTATGCTCACTTTTGTGCCCTAACCCATCCTTACACAACATCCACTATTGCCCAAATTTTTCTTGACTCCATATTTCGCCTTCATGGCATGCCAACCTCCATTGTATCTGATCGTGATCCCACCTTTACTAGCAATTTTTGGCAAGAGTTGTTTAAGTTGTAGGGGACTCAACTCAAAATGAGTTCAGCCTACCATCCGCAAACGGATGGTCAAACAGAGGTTGTTAATAAATGCTTGGAAACCTACCTTCGCTGCTTTGCCTCCGATCATCCTACTCATTGGGCAAAATGGCTTTCTTTGGCCGAATGGTGGTACAACACTTCCTATCATACCGCCACCAAACTCACACCGTTTGAGGCAGTTTACGGGTGCCCTCCACTCACGCCTTCCTCCTACATTCCGGGCAGCTCCAAGGTCCAGGCCGTCGACAATGCTCTGAGTCAACACACCGAGGTCCTCCGCCAACTCAAGCAAAATTTGAACATGGCCCAGAATCGGATGCGCCAACAAGCTGATCAACATCGTTCTGAGCACAGTTTTGATGTGGGTGATATGGTCTTCCTTCGCTTACAACCATACAAACAATCATCCCTACAACTCCGCAGGTGTCAGAAGCTCGCTCCAAAATTCTATGGTCCTTATCAGGTTCTACAACGGATTGGTCCAACAACTTACAAATTGGCTCTTCCCCCCACTTCCAAGATCCACCCTATTTTTCATGTTTCCCTTCTCAAGAAAGTTGTGGGCACAAAGGTACAGGTTCAATCAACACTCCCCGAATTGGATGAAGAAGGCTCCATCTTACTTGCACCGGAGTAGCTGCTGGATCGTCGAACTCGCACTCTGCGCAACCGTACCATTACAGAGGTCCTGGTTCAGTGGCATGGACTTCAACCTGAGGATGCTACATGGGAGTCTCTCCATCAACTCCAGCAATAGTTTCCTCATTTTCAGCTTTGAGGACAAAGCTTCTTCAAGGAGAAGGGCATGTTAGGATCTCATCCTAACCCTTAATGTAATAACTTCCCTGATGTAATAATTCCTAGTGAACGTGGGTAGTACCCATGATTAATATTTTGTAATGTTCTAAGTTTTAGCTTAGGTAGTGCCTATGACAAATGGCACCCTTTTTATGTAACACATGGTAGATAGGTTAGGTAAGGTGGCATTGTGCATGTAATTCGTGTGGCATTATGCATGTAATTCGAGTGGCATTGTGCATGTAATTCAAAGTGGCACTATGCATGTAATTCGGGTGGCATTATGCATGTAATCCAGGTGGCATTTTGCATGTAAGCCAACCTTGGAAGGAAACTCCTTAAATACCCGAAAAGGCACCAATGTAACCATATTTTTGCAAATTAATGAAGTATTGAAGGAGGTTGCCCCCTCGAAGAGGCCTAGCGATTCTGTCTTATTGTGAGATTGTTCCTTTATGCAAATTTTTGTTATATTAATATGATGTTTATGTGAGTTTATTTCCAAGCAATCGTGTGAGAGTGTGTTATTTGAGTTTATTTTATAGCAGGATCTTAACAGAATGGGAATCATATATGCGGTAACTATGGTTTGGAATAAAACACAAAGGCCAAACATGTGCCCTTGCATAATAGTAGCACCATCATCTCCAATGTAAATTAAATTTGTTGCTATGTCTATATCGTTAATTCCCACAATATTCTTTAAACTATTGACAACATAATAAATATTTTTTGCATTTGAAATTTTCATCTTATGTATTCCCAATAAAATAGGCCTCCTTATATGATATTGGAATGTGTACACATGCATGCAAATCTAATATGTATTGTCCACAGCCGTTACTTCATCAATATAAAGTGAAATAAATTTGGCAAGTTTTACTTGCTCCCTTAGGTCATCTTTCTCAACTAAAGATAAATATTTTACCATTTCCCAACCACTTCATTCTAACCAATGGGAATTAGAAATGTTTTGTACATTAAATAGGTGTAATATTTGTTTATAATAAATAAAATAAAACATTGGTCTATCTTTCTTGAGAATACTAAACAATGGCAAACTACATACTTTTTGAAGTTAAGATGGTCTTCTAAATTTTATGAAATTGGACTACAATTGTTCAACCTTTCTCAACAAGAGATTGTTGTTGCTTTAAGTGATTGTCATATTCTATATCATATCTTAAATGCATAAATTTTGATGCATCCTTTCACTTAAATTCTTTACTAAATTCACCATTACTTTTTATAACTTTTACATAACCTTTGCCAACATGTTTTTCAATTGTATCAATTTTATTTTGTAGCCTATGATCCTTTCCAACTCTCCAACTACAAATTTTGCATCTATATTTTCTTCATAATTTTGGTTATCCTTATTCAGGATAGGCTCAATCCAGGGAAATATTTCTACCCATTCATTCTTAAATCCCCTTCCAATTATCCAGTTAGATGTTTTTCATTTTTTAGACTTTTTACTTGAAGATTCATATGAATATTGTAATGATTTTGATTTATCACTTTCATTTTCAATTGTAATTACATTTCAAGGATTGTCTTCAAGTGTTTGTTGTATGTCATTTTCAAGGGGATTTTCATTAGAAGGCATCTCTTATTGGGGAATATATTCAAGTAGATTCATATCAGGATCGATAGGGTATTCTAAATAGTAGCATACCATAATATTTTTTATCATTCTTTGATTAAACAAAATATACAAAAAAAATATTCATATCGTCAATCAAGCACATCTTAGGAAGTTAAAAATCATTTGTACCTTGAATTTGCATGGATGTTGTTGCCTCATTGCATTTAGAAGTTTGGGTAAAATATTTGAGGATACTCTTTTCAACAGAAGATTTGGCCCCCTTCTTTCCATCATTGGGTGACATTTTACTTGTAAAAAAAAAAAAATCAATTTATTTGAGTAATAAAATGTAGAAGAGGATGTACTTTTAGTAGGTCATAAGATAATATTGTAAATAGAATAATCAAATGGTTGGGTGCTAGATTATACATACTTGTTTTTTGCCATGCTTTATTGTGATTTTATTAGTTTATGAAACTGGTTCATTTTCTAGTGAAAGAACTTTAACTAACAAGAGCACAAAAGGTAATTAACATTCAAATTGAAATCAATTTAAGAAAAATATTCTTTATGCAAAAAATAATTGGAGATACATATGTCAAAAAATATAATATTATAGCATAAAATGGGCTAGAAATAGAGAATCAAAATATCCTCTAAGAAACAAAGCATCAATATGTCTTTAGAGAACCAACGCATCTACACATGTATAATATTAGAAAGGAAAAATATTTGAATAGAAACTAACAATCAAAGAGTTTTAAAACATGCAAAACAGGGAAAACTGAGAAAATATGGGAACAAAGCAATGACCATCTGGATGCAGAAGAGGGCTTGGATATAGATGTGGTGCAGAACAGGATTAAAAAATCACTAAATATACATGTGGAAAAATATAAGATTATGGTACATAATGGACTAGAAACAGAGAATCAAAATGTCTTCGAAGAAACAGAGCATCAATATGTCTTTAGAGAACCAAATCATTTACACATGTATAATCTTAGCAAGGAAAAAAATATTTGAATAGAAACTAAGAATCAAAGAATTTTAAAACATGTAGAACAAGGCAAAATAAAGAAAACATGGGAACAGAACAATGACCATTCAGATGCAGAAGAGGGCTTGGATACTAGTGAGGTGCAGAACTGGATTAAAAAATCACTAAAGATACATGTCAAAAAATATAAGATTATGGTACAAAATGAACTAGAAATAGATAATCACAATGTCTTCAATTCACCTATTCATAAAGAACCAAAGAGTTTTAATAGAAAGCGAGAAAATAGGAGATAACATTCAAAACATGGCAAAATAGAGAAAAACATGGCAAGTAGAGCAGTGACAGAGAACCTGGTGTAGAATGAGGTTCAGATGCAGAACAAGGTTTAAAAATTGGCCTAGTGTAAAAAGAGGCCCAGTGATCTAATGCGGAATAGGATATGATTGTAAAAAAGGTTTTGGTTGCATAATAGGTTTTGATTGCAGAAGTGGTTTTGATCAGTTGCAAAACAGTTCTCGCATGCAAAAAGGTTTCGATCGGTTGCAGAATAGGTTTTGAACGATTGCAGAAGTGGTTTAGACCAGTTGTAGAGTAGGGTTCACTTACAAAATGGTCGTGATTGGTTGTAGAAGTGGTTCTAGACAGTTGTAGAGCATATTCTACTTGTAAAATTATTCCAATCGATTGCAGAAGTGGTTCCTACCAGTTATAGAGCAGGGTCCACTTGCAAAATGGTTTTGATCGGTTGTAGAAGTGGTTATGGTCAGTTGTAGAGAAGATTCTTCTTGCAAAATGGTTTTGATTGGTTGCAGAAGTGGTTCTTGCCAATTGCAGAACACGTTCTTGTTGCAAAATGGTTTTGACCAATTACACAAAAGGTGTCGATTACAGAATAATTTTTTATTACAAAAATGGTTTTTGCTGGTTATAGAACTATTATCAAATGATTACAGAACTGGTGTCAATCGATTTTATAATAGGTTTTAGTCTGGTATAGAAATGGATCAGGTCCTGCCTTGATCTGTAAAGGCTCTAGTCTAGAGCTGAAATGGTTTTGGTCTTGTGCAGAACTGGGTCGATATATCCTTCGGGTGTAGAACAAGGTCTAAAAATGAAAATGTATCCTTGGGGTGTTAATTATATATAGAGGTATACTTGGTGAGTTAGACGAGATAATTTATAAATTTTAAAATTTTAGGGTGAAAAGGGTACTCTATTTAGGTGGGATTGCTTGCAAATTTTTCAAAATAACCATGATACCCTTATCAAAGCACAGTGAATCGACACCTAAAATTTATTTGTCCCAAAAATATCCAATTAAATGGTCGATGTCCAGGTCCCCCAAATTTCATAAATTTAAATTTTCAAAAATGCTACTTTTCGTCCCAATGGAAATTTTTTGCCACTATGTATAATCCTAACTCACATTCCCCAAACCTCACCTCCATTCCATAAAAAATAATAATTCCACCACCAAGTCCAACCATATGCCCAACATCGTCAAGTACCATCCAATCCATCATGCCATCAACATCACATTCCATCTCACCAATTCATCACCCCATATATCCCACCTTCACATTATCATCAAATAATATAGGGCTTTCACACACAAGTGGAGGACCCTAAAATCCAAAAAATGCAACAACAAATTGATAGCTTGATTTGACATACTCCTTGTATGATGTACGAGAAGTCTACCTTGAGATAGCTAGTCAATCAACCTATTCGTTTTTTAGTACCATCATCGTCATATCTCGTAGACTTCATAGTACCAAAATTTGACAAATTTAAAGGGACTATGGACCTTCGAGAGCACATTAACACCTTCATTCACTCATGATTTTGGATCCAATATCAAGATGCATTGATGTTCAAAAATTTTCCTTAGATATTGGGGGGAGACACTCAAGACTGGTACAATCATCTACCTCATAATAATATTTATACATTTAAAAGAATGACAAATAAATTTTTGGAGATATTTTTCCTCAATGTTCATGAAAACCACATTGAATGACCTATACAACTTTAGATAATTCAAAGAATAGTCATTCTATGATTTTGGTAACCATTGGAGGGTAGTTATAACCAAGTTTTCATTCTCCCTACCAATGGAATAACTAACTCGAATGTTCACAAGGAGTTGCTTAAAACCCATCTCCTTGTTGTTGCAACTTCAGCAATATAGAACATTCGATGAGGCTCTCGCTCAAGCTCATGTCATTGAAGAGATAAAAATCCAAGAGGGTGAGATAAAGCCTAAGAAAAAGGAATGGTAAAATAAGGGCCAATCAAAAGGAAGTTATTCTGACCATTCATAACCAAATCAAGTAAATAAAGTGGTCTTGATTTAGTCGGTAATGACTCAAAAACAACCAGTGTAACAACAACCATAAAAAATCAATTATCAAGTGAGTCCTCCACCCTAAAAACTTCATAACACAATGCCAACTATGGAAAATTTCCAACATCGATAATATGTTCAACAAGATCACATCTTCACACCTTTTCTTGAATCATATGCCTCCCTCTTTCATAGGTTGTATGACACTAATGCTATTTCCTTACCCAAAATCATACCATAAGAACAAATCAAACAATACAAAGGCTATAAGGAGAGCTTATTTTGTCCTTTCCATCGATATAAAGGACATGAAATTAATAATTACTGGTCATTTAAACACATGGTGCAATATTTGATAGAGCTAGGGGCCATCAATTTTGATAGTCCTTTGGCCCAACAAAACCAAAACCTTGGTATATATCAAACACCACTTCCTCATCATGAGGAACAAAAACAGGCAATAGGGGAGTCAAACATCAAGACTCCTAATCAAGTTAACCATTTACAATAGTATCAAGGTTTTATGGGGTCTATTCATGTAGTTACCCAAGGTCAAAGAAGCACCAATAGATAAAATGAACAACAATAAATAGTTCAACCTCCTATAGCACCTCAAGTAAGTGTGTCTCCACAACCTGACAATTCTTCATCACCCATATATTTCACCCAAATTTATCCCAAACAATTCATCTTCCAAGCCATCCATCTCAACCAGCTCATCTTCCAAATCATCCACAATGATCCATCATCTCATTGAGTAACCCACTAACAACTAGCCTCGAAATGACTTCAGCCAAACTATCTATCTATGAGCTGATACAAAAATTTCCCCCACATCATGAGGTTTTAATGAAAATTTTAAAGTACATTGAAATCCTATCCCAAGACACCAATGTCTTCAAAAATTTTGTGGGGAGTATTTAAACATGCATGGAGCCTTCCATCACATTCTATTATTTTGAAGTAAAATCAATTTTATTGGAATCAGTGGACCCCCCACTATATATTATGGCTCAAGTTGATAGGAAGCCATTTAAATGAGTACTAATTAACACTGGATCCTCCATCAACATCGTCACCACATCCACCCTTCAACACCTCAATATTCTACCATCACACATAACCAAATCCACCTTCACCCTAAGAGCATTCAATTATGCTCTTTGTTCCATAGTTGGCACTATCATTTTACCCATAGAAGTGGGGGTAAAAATGTTACCCACCATGTTCCACATCCTGGAGGGATCCATGGATTACAATGTACTCCTCAGATTCCCTTGGTTAGGGATATGAGATGTGTCTCTTCCATACTACACCAATGCTTAAAATATATAAATGAGGGACAAGTTCATTTCATACCAGCAGATATCAAATTGTTTAAGTATTGCAAATTCATTTCAAATACTTAGGAATCCATAATTCTATCCACTCACCTATGCCTCACCCCATCAACTACACCATCCACCAATTTTTCATCCAAATATCCTATTCTAGAGGACCTTCCCATCACTACCCCATATCAAGACTCCAATTCCACACCCCCACCTTCATCATAGTCAACTACATGTACATGTGGTCAAACCCAATCCACACCATCCACATCATCAACATCAACATCCACTACCATTTCATCCACATCATCAACATCAACATTCACTACAATTACATCCACATCATCAATATCAACATCCATTACCATTCCATCCACATCAGCATCATCAACCATCCACCAAATCCTTCAACAAAATCCATCTTCAATTTTATTAGATGATGTCTCAGAAGTTGATTTAATAGATTGTGAGATGCTATTCCAGCACACGTCCCTCCCATTATCTGAATCACTGATCATCCATGAGCCTTCTACTTCCATATCCACTCCATCCTCATCCACATCCCCACAAGTTGCAGTCCATATCACCAATCCTGGCATGGGTGAATATGTGGTCCAAGATGTCCTAGTTACATCATTAAGCATATAAACCGCTAGAGACTATGGTCACCCACGTGACCCATCCTTATCCATAGAAGCAATGTACACCTAGGTTCAACACCTGATCAAATTAGTTTCATATATAGGGGTTTTTATTATTCATCTGATCCTCCTCCTCTAGATGAACCTACATAGCCAATACTTGCCAATATAGAGTGCATGACAGGTTTTCCTTCATGGTACTTTCATCGAGTCAATTGGTAAGGATATATTCTAGGACGACATGAAAAATGAATACACAAAATTATTGAAACTCCATATCAATAAGTGCATGACCATTTAGGTTTAGGCTATCATTCACATCCCACCACTTCCTCTTTTGAACAATCTTTTCAAATCCTTCATTTAGATTCAAAATAGGAAACCAACCACAATGATAACTTTGAGGAGTATTATGAAGAATACAGCATTATTTCAATAGCTTCTGATGAATCTGAAGAGGAATCAACACCCATAATTCCATTCACTGAATAGGATGAGCATTACCTCAAAATGTCCTCCATCCACTAGCTTATTTTTCATTTGCTTCTCTCTAGGGAGCAATTTGAACCAACTGGTGAACCACCACATCCAATTCATTGATCCACCTCACCAGAACATTTATTAACATATGTACATAATTCAAAAAAATTTAAAAACACAAAATTTTTTTTTGCATGGTATTGTCATTCGTAATTACAAGTGTTGCTTGCTACTATTCAGGTTCTCAAGGTTCCTTCACCATTCTTAGTAAATAGGACCAATACACCCATTCCATTGCCAACCGTCATTATCTCACTAAGTCAACATAACTTTTGTTGACTTATTTACCCCACTTTGAATCCATACAATTTGTAAAAACCAATTCCAATTAACATTAGCCTTATTGATATGGAACATATTTCATCACCACCATATTTTGTCAAATTTATCCTTTTTGAGGAATTGTTAAGAGCTCTCGTTGCTTACATTCCTCCATCACCTTCACCTTCACATTCACCTTCACCTTTGAATACTGAGGTTTTCCAGGCATACATGGGAGAGACTGAACCATAGGAGTTTGATAATATCATTGACGATATTCATTTGATCCCAATGCTCCATCCAATTGAGGAAGGTTGATGAGGATTGATGTTAGATCTTTCATATGACCCCTCTAGTAGTTCCTAGCTAGGTTTGCATAGTTTATTTCTAGCAAATTCATATTGTAAGTGAGTCTCCTTCTCACATGCACTTGTGGGCACTAGTTGTCTTCTAGTTGTCATTTAGAGTGTTAGTTAGTAAGTGTGAACTCAAAGTAGGAAGTGTGTACTTCAAGATAGCTAAAATGGATCTTCTAGTTAGCAATATTCATTTCTCTTAACTTAGAAGTTTACGTGCATTCTCCTTTGCACATAGCTTTTGGTTAAGCATATTGGATCAAATCCATGATTTCATGGGTTGGTTATGTATTTTGGGCCATTAGTGCCTATATATTGAATTGTAAATAATAGAACACTTAGTTGGATTTTCAATCCTTTTCATTGGTATCAGAGCCTAGTTCATGTTTGCACTAGGGCTTGTGAGGTGATAGGATAGGAGATAGTTTTAGTATGAGAAATATTTTCTCATTGAGGACTCGGTTTAAGCCCAAAGGGAGCTTGAAAACCATTCGGAGAAGGAAGTTCCTTCACCGACAAACCCCTCGTTCCAACTTTTTGCTTATGCTCAAGAGGTATAGGAAAAGTTTGCCCTAGAGTTCTTCATATACTGATACTTGGAAGGGATTGGATCGTAGCTACGGTCCAATTAGGATTAGGGAGCCATTTGACCCTACTGCCCCCCCCATTTTTGAGTACTGAAGAGCTCCAGGAGGTCATCAAAGCTAGGTCGTGTGTCGACTTAGATCTGGGTGCCTTTCAAACGCTGGTCGTGTGTTGACCGGATCTTGAAAGGAGAGCTACTGGTGGGAGCTGGTTGCTTTCATTTTTGTAATTTAAAGCTTTTCAAATTTTAAGATTAACCCCCCTGGTTAATTTTTAAATTTTTTTAATTTGTGTTCGAAAAGCTTCAAATTTTGTTGATATATTATTTTATTAATATATTAACGATTGTTGCAGATTTGTAAAAAAATATATATATATAGCAATTTATTTTATTGATTTGCAGCTTCGACAGGCCTCGGCTGCATTCGACAGCCTCGTCCAGACCTCGACTGCGTTCGACAGGCGGTCGGCCAGCAGGTTTGCGGCAGCGCCCAGCGTGCACACTTGCGGCAGGGGGTGGTCGACAGTCGACGATCGACGGCTGTCTTTCCCGACGCTGTTCGGCAAGACAGTGTCTGGGCTGCGACTGTGGCTGTCCAGCGACAGTGCTTCAGTGTACAGCCCGTGCGTCTGCTGACAGCGTCAGGCTGACACTTGACATTTCTGTCAGGCATGATAGCACCGGTCAGGCGCTGCGGCCTGACTGTCATCACAATCGACAGCACATCGGACTTCCACCCGTGTTGTCCGTTGGCAGCGGTAGGTCTACCGCCTGACATGCCTGTCAGGCATGACAGTGCTGGCCAAGCGCTGCAGCCTTGCCGCCAGTGCTGTTCGCTGCCAGGGTTAGAGCGACCTGACTCGGCTGTCAGGCGTGACAGCACTGTTGTCACGGACCTGAACGACGGCTGGCCTGACAGGGCTCGGTAGCACACAAATTTTGCATGCCCGATCTGAGGATAGGCACTAAAATTTTTGCCTCGAGAAACGTGCAGTGGATGATTTGGGAGCATGCAAAATTTTCATGCACAGTGCAGTCTATGTCCAGTTTCAACAGCAAATTCAAGGGTAAATTTTATTGTAAAATTTTAATTTTTTTTTTACTATTTAAGGTTGCATATTAAAAATTTTATTTTATTAATTTAATTTTTAATAACTTAATTAAAATTCATTAATCTTTGATTAATTGAAATTTAATTTTTTTAATTAAGTTATTTTTAAATTAATAAATGTTAATTTGCACCTTATATTAGTTTAAATTTTTTTCAAAATTTATAGCCTTAGGAGTAAATTTTTCAGTTAAGCAGCACTCCATTGTAACAAGGAAATTTGCATTGTATTTCCTTGATTTAGTGCTTTCTTATCTTTACTCCTGGCTTATACCCAGGAACACATGGCTTCTGACTTGGCTGCCCAAGTGGCAGAATTGGCCCATGTTGTAAACACTTTGGCAGATAATGCTAATGACACTACCATGGCAGAAGTCCTTGGCAATCTTGCCATGAAGGTAAATGACATTTCTTTGCATAATGCCTCAACTTCTGCTCATGATTCTCGTTTGAGAGTTCGTTGTGAAGTTCCATTGTATGATGGATCCAGGAACCCTGATGTCTTGAATAGTTGGATTCTTGACATGAGTTCTTGGTTTTCTTTCTCTCAACTTTTAGAAGATGATATAGTGCCTTATGCTAAGCTAAAACTTTCTGGCTTAGCCAAAGTACTTGTGGAACGAAAACAAGGACAAGAACTCACTACATGGGATGAGCTTGTACAATGTCTTAAGACCAATTTCTATCCTTCAAATTATTCTAGGGAATTGGTTATTAAATGGTTTCGTTTTTGCCAAGGTACTAATATGTCTGTACAAGAATATATTTTCCAATTTAACAGGTTTAGAATACTTGTGAATGTGGAGGATGATGTTCCAGGTTTGATTCTAAAGTTTCAAAGTGGCTTGTTGGAGCATTTGTACAGGGAACTAATGTTTGTTTCTATGGAAACGTTGGATTCAGTTTTCAACCAGGCGCATCTTGCGGAGGACAAGTTTAATGCGCAATCGCAGGCATTCCGCACACCTGTTACTCAAGTGGTTGCAAACTCATCAAAAGGGAATAATTCTTTCTCACAAAAGAAGAATTTTGCTCAAAATAAGAATGTGTCTTCTCCATCTCCTTCTTCTCCTTCCCCTTCCGCTTCTACTCCTTCTTCTTCTTCTAAATCTTCTTCTTCTTCTTCTAAGAAATTCTACAATTATTGTAAGAAGAAAGGGCATGAGAAAGCTGATTGCTTTAAGCTCAAAAAGAAGAGTTTAGTAATTACTACTCAAGAGGAGGATGCTTCCAAGTGTCCCCTTGATTCTTTAGGAGAAAGTAGAGTATATACGGAATTACGAGGTAAGCTTAATGAAGTTACCTTAGTAAATGTAAATTCTTTAGATGGGGCTCGTGATGCTTTGTTCATCACTCGAGCCCACTTGCTTCATAATTTTGCAACTGATTGTATAGTGGATAATGGCTCGCAAAAAAATCTAATTGCGAGGTCCATTGTCGAGCGTTTGAAGTTACCTATGGAGCCTCATCCTCAACCTTATTCTTTGGGTTGGAAGGATAGTGAAAGAGGCTCAAAAATCACCCACACTTGCACTTTAAAATTTGCACTTGGTCCACATTTCATAGATCAAGTCACTTGTGATGTGACTCCTATGGATTGTTGTGGGATTTTGCTTGGACAACCTTTTCAGTATGATAGGAGAGTTGTTTATGATGCTTTTAAAAGAACCTACACACTTCAAAAATATGGTAAGGTCTTTCTCATTAAAAGCACCAACACTCCTAATATCATTCTAAGTTCCAAGCAAACGAAAAGAGTAATTAAGAAAGGTGGTGATGTTGCTCTAATTTTCATTCGCTCTCAAAACACTTCTACATCTACATCCATTACAAAGCAACACTCTTCAATGGATAAAATATTGCAAAGTTATTCACACATATTTCAGGAGCCAAAGTCTCTTCCTCCAATTTGCACAATTAATCAAAGCATTGAAATAATTCCAGATCAGCTTCAAGGAGCTAAGTTCTTTTCAAAAATAGATCTCAAAAGTGGATATCATCAAGTGCGTATCCAAGCTGAGGATACATGGAAGACAACTTTCAATACGAATATGGGCCTCTTTGAATGGTTGGTCATGCCCTTCGGTCTTACTAATGCTCCTGCAACCTTTATGAGGTTGATGAATGATGTATTTCGTGAAGTCCTTGACAAATTTGTCATAATATATCTTGATGATATATTGATTTTCTCAAAAACTTGGGAGGAACACCTTAGGCATATCCAGGAAACCCTTGATCTTCTTGCGAAGAATCAATTATATGCCAATTCTTCCAAGTGTTCTTTTGGTAATACTTCAGTTTCTTACCTTGGCTATGTGATTAGTGAGAGTGGAATTCAGGTAGATCCCATAAAAGTTGATGTTTTACTTAAGTGGTCCCCTCCTACAACTCTCACTGAGTTAAGGAGTTTCCTAGGACTTGTGAATTTTTATCGCAAGTTCATTCCTCAATATTCCACCCTTGCAGCTCCATTGCATTATCTCACTAAGTCCAAAAATCCCTTTCATTGGGATAAAAGCCAAGAAGTTGCCTTTGAGAAACTCAAAAAGAAACTATGTATAGCACCTGTGTTAACTTTACTTGACCTTTCTCAACCTTTTGAGATTGAAACAGATGCCTCTAAATTTGCCTTAGGAGCTGTGCTCAAACAGAATGGTCATCCAGTTGCTTATCATTCAGAAACTTTTTCTGCTGCTAAGTTGAACTATTCTACATATGACAAGGAGTTGTATGCTTTAGTTCAAGCTATTAAGTATTGGAGACACTATATTTTGGGAAAATATACAGTAGTACACACTGATCATATGCCTCTCAATTTTTTACAATCTCAAAGTAAAATTGAAGAATCAAGACATATGAAGTGGGCCTCTTATCTCCAACAATTTCACTTGGTGATCAAGTACAAAAAGGGGAAGAGTAATACTGTTGCTGATTGTTTGAGTAGGCCTCCAATCGCTCTTGCCTTAATAGTTATGTCCACTTCGCACTTGGGATTTCAGACTTGGCCTAATCAGTATTCTCAGGATCCTGATTTTGGAAAAATATTTGAGCAAGTGAGTAAGCCTTCTTCTTCCAATTTGCGTCCTTTCCAAGATTTCTACATCAAAGAAGGACTTCTTTACAAATTGGACAAGGTTTGTGTTCCTTGTGAGCCTAGAGTGTCACTTCTTAAGGAAGCTCATTCTACACTTTATGGTGGTCACTTTGGGAAGCATAAAACACTTCATCATTTGCAACGATTTTTCTATTGGCCTAAAATGTAGAGGGATGTGTTGAGATTTCTCAAACAGTGTGCAGTTTGTTGTCGCTCAAAACTAGCTAATAGGAATTTTGGCTTAGGCATGCCTTTGCCCATTCCTTCCCGTCCTTGGGAAAGCATTTCCATGGTTTTGGTTAGTGGTTTTCCTATGACAGTGCGCCAACATGATTGTGTGTTCGTGGTGGTTGACAGATTCAGCAAAATGGCTAAGTTTATTCCATGCCGCTAGACAAGTTCTGCATCAGAATTAGCTCAATTTTTCTTTGAAAACATTTGGCGTTCCTTTGGTCTACCTACCAGCATTATCTTGGATCGTGATTCATGCTTTGTGGTTCACTTTTGGTGTTCTTTGTGGAAGATTTTTGGAGTTTCCCTTAAATTTTCTACCGCCTATCATCCGCAGTCCGATGGGCAGACTGAAGTGGTAAACCGTACACTTGTGCAAATTTTGCGAATCTATCATCATGCTTCACCAGCAAAGTGGGACTTGAGTCTCATGCATATTGAAAATGCCTATAATAGGGCCCTACATTCTTCTACAGGTCATTCACCCTTTGAAGTTTGTATGGGATTTTAGCCCTTGGCACCTTATGAGTTACCTTTGTCTTTGCCTTCTCCTGTCACTTCACATCTTCAGAAGGAGCAAGAAAAGGCACACTCATTTTTTCAACACTTGCACAATATTCAATCAAAGGTGGTTGAGATTTTGCAAAAGACAAAGCAGTAGCAGAAAAAGGCCATGGATTGACATCGAATTCCTCATCCATTTCAAGTTGGTGATAAAGTTTGGTTGCATCTTGACAAGTGGCGTTTCACTGATAAGACTCATAGCAAAATCAAACCAATTCACTATGGGCCTTATACTATTCTTTAGCAGGTGTCCAAGAATGCTTTTTGCCTTGATCTTCCCGCACACTTGGAAATTCATGACGTCATCAATGTAGATCTCTTGAAGTTGTACTTTGACTCTACATTGGAGACTGCACCAGCTATCAGTCATCCTATGGATGTGGTTCCTGAAGCTCAGTTACCATTGGATGCAGATCAGATATATGACACAAAGACTCGACAGACTCACCAAGGGTCTACCACCTCATATCTTGTGGCTCGACGAGGACAGCTGCCGCATCAGGCTCGTTGGATTTCTTTTCATCAGATGTCCCGTGACTTTCCTATTCTTCTGAAAGCATTGGAGTCCAATGCTTCTATTGTGGGGAGGCATGATGAGGATTGATGTTATATCTTTCATATGACCCCTCTAGTAGTTCCTAGCTAGGTTTGCATAGTTTATTTCTAGCAAATTAATATTGTAAGTGAGTCTCCTTCTCACATGCACTTGTGGGCACTAGTTGTCTTCTAGTTGTCATTTAGAGTGTTAGTTAGTAAGTGTGAACTCAAAGTAGGAAGTGTGTACTTCAAGATAGCTAAAATGGATCTTCTAGTTAGAAATATTCATTTCTCTTAACTTAGAAGTTTACGTGCATTCTCCTTTGCACATTTGTAGCTTTTGGTTAAGCATATTGGATCAAATCCATGATTTCATGGGTTGGTTATGTATTTTGGGCCATTAGTGCCTATATATTGAATTGTAAATAATAGAACACTTAGTTGGATTTTCAATCCTTTTCAAAGGTTCTCACATGTCCATTGAATATATCATTGATGTGAACCTTAGTTCAGACATGGACAATCCATAAATCTTCAAACTTGGAAAATTTTTATCCACTGATGAACAAGAGAAATTGATTGCTCTTCTCAAGAAGAAGAAGAAGAAGGGCATATTTGCATGGTCCTACAAATACATGCTTAGCCTTCACCCTAACTTGGTTGTAAATAATTTAACCTTGCATACTAATGTTAAGTCAGTCAAAAAAAAAATAGGAAAGATGCATCCTACCATTGCCCTCATTTTCAAATAAGAGCTTCAAAATATATTAGATGTGGGTTTCATTGTACCTATTGACTATCATAAGTGGATTTCAAACATGGTACCCATTCACAAACCTAACTGGGTGATACATATTTGCACGAATTTTTGAGACCTTAAAAAAGTGTGCCCTAAGGATGAATTTTCTCTACCAAACATTGATACTCTTGTCGATGGTTTTTTAGGATACAACCATATTCGAATCAATCCTTATGACCAATAAAAAATAGCATTCACTACACCTTGGGGAACTTTTTTTTACAAGGTGATGTCATTCAACGTTAAAAATATAGGTGCCACTTATCAACATGCCATGACATACATATTCCATGATTACATGCACAAGATCATTGAAGACTATGTGGATAATATTTTGGAAAAATCTAAAATGTGATAAGAGCACATTAGTGTCTTGGAAAAAGTCTTTGATCAACTTCTAGATCATAATGTAAGGTTGAATCCCAAAAATTGTGTCTTTGGTACCACCTCATGCAAACTACTAGAAATTATTGTCTCCAAGAGAGGCATTGAAGTGGACTCAAATAAATTCAAGGCCATCATGGAGCTGCCTCCCCCAACAAACTTGAAAGATTTGCATAGTGTACAATAAATGCTCCAATAGATCCATCGTTTCATTTCATAAATCTTAAATAAATGCAAGCCATTCAATCACCTGCTACAAAAGGGGGTGGCATTTTCATGGACAAATGAAATTCAAAGATATTTTTATGATATTAAGTAATACCTAGCTTCTTTACTAGTCTTAACTACTCCTCATCCGGGGGTCCACTTCCATATTTATGTTTCAAAAATGGACTTTGCATTAGGGACAATGCTTACACAAAAGAATCAAAACAACCGAGAGGAAGTTGTCTACTACATTAGTCAAACATTGGTAAGCTACAAAACCTGATACATTTATGTTGAAAAAGTATACTTAGCAGTGGTTTTTACCACTAAGAAACTTAGACATTATATGCTAAGCCACACTATCTATGTCATAGCTAAATAAAATCCTTAGTGTTACATGATATCTCACACTTACAATAACATCCATACTGCAAAATGGATAATGCTCCTAACTAAATTTGATCTTGATTTCATTAGTCAAAAATTCATCAAAGGTCAGGTAATAGCCAATCAACTTGTGGAAGCTCCACTTCCTAGTGATCAACCCTTGATTATTGAGCTCCTAGATTATTTGGTATTTACCATCATTGAACAATAATAATATGTCATTCTTGAGGAAGATGTAAATATTACCATATTCTTTGATGGTTCTAAGTGCAAAAAAGTACAAGGTACAGGAGTCATGTTTCATACACCCCAGGGGGTACCGATTCCATTATCATTCAAACTCGATTTCCAATGTAAAAACAATAATGCAAATTATGAAGCCTTAATTTTAGGACTTCAAGTAGCTATAGCTATGAGCATAAAGCATATCAAAATATTTGGTGATTCTAAACTTTGTGTTCATCAAGTAAACAGAGAATACCAATGCAAAGAACCAGTCTTAAAACTTTATCATGAAATAGCAATGAAATTGGTTGTAAAATTTGATTGGTATGAGATTGATAGCTTGCATAGATAAAATAATAGATTTGCATATGCGATGGCCTCTCTAGGATCACTGATTCCAAATAAATATGAAGGAGAGGTACAACCCCTAATTTTCATAATGATCTCTAAATATGCAATTTCTTGTGCTAATTCTAAAGATGAGAAGAATGTTTACTTTATCCATGTAGAGTCATATGAGCCTTGGTATAGCCACATAAAAACCTTCCTCAAGTTTGGAACACTACCATATGATATATCATGAACTACCAAATGAACATTCAAACAAAGGGAAGCTTTTTTCACTCACTTGGAGGATATGTTGGATAGACATGGTTATGATGGAGTCCTCCTATGTTGTCTTGAGCCTATAGAGGTCCAAAGAGCAATATCATAAACTCATGATGGTACTTGTGGTGGTCACTTTAGTGGAATGGCCATCACAAAGCATATTTTATGCATGGGTTATTATTGGCCCACCATGGAACAGGATTGTTGCAATTACATTAAGAAATATCAATAATGTCAACAACACGTGTCAACAACACACTAATTTAACTCATGTACCATCACAAGCCTTGCAACCTATTGGCCCTTTCACAATGGGATCTAGACTTAATTGGTAAAATCTCACCTCCTTCCTTGTGACAACATACATTCATCATCACAACCACTAAATACTTCATAAAATGGGTCGAGGTAATTCCTCTAACCAGTACGATAGGACCTAAAATTATGGATATTATACTTCAACATATCATTTTTCATTTTGGTACCCCTCAAAAATCATCTCTGAAAATGAAAATTCTTTCAATAACAAGGATGTTTGAGAACTTTGTGAGAAATATAATATCCAACACAATTTCTTGACTCCTTACTACCCACAAACAAATGGATAAGCTAATGCAACCAATAACACCTTGATTATTATTCTCAAGAAAATAGTTAAAGAAAATCATAGATATTGGCACAGTCAGATCCCCTTGGCATTATGGGCTTTTCAAACAAGCATTCGTACGCCTATCGAGGCAACACCACTTTCATTGGTCTATGGTGTCAAAGCCCAATGAATGGATATTGCCTCTTGAGCTCGATATCCCCTCATTACGAATTTCATTGCAAGAATTCATAGATGATGATAATTCTAGACAGGCATGTCTTGAGAAACTTACACTCCTTGATGAAAGGTGAATCAATACCTTGGAGCATCTACAAGTATACCAAGATCATCTTGTTGTGACTATCTCACAACTAACCCCAATTTTGGGGACCCACTTGAAATTTTTAGTAGATTGGACTAATGGGATATCATGATGTATTTGTTTCCTCATAATTAACCCATGATGCTTCTTCTTGCATATCAAAATAAAGGGGTCATTCTAGTTAAGTAAAGTGAGTATTGCATTTTGTTTGGTGTTATTGACTCTTATATGTTGTCAGTTTTATTATCTTTATTGTTCATTTGTTAGTTTATTTATCTTAATGTTTTAATTTTTATTGTCCATTTATTGTTGATAATTTTTTATTGTTAGTTTGTTGATTTTATTGTCAACTTATTGTCAATAATTTTTATTGTCAATTTTGTATTTTCAAATTGTTGATTTTATTGTTGATAATTTTTGTTGTCAATTTGTTGATTTTATGGTCACCCTTTTGTTGTTAGATATTATGATAAGTTTAGTTTTAAAGTTGTTAGTTTTAAATTATGATTAATTTTCATTAATTTTTTTAGTCTTAAATTAGGATTACTTTTTTATTAATCAATGGCTTACATATATCCTTTTAATTTAAAATTTATGGTTTATGTTCGCAGGTGGAAGACCCATGGGACTGATCCAAGTGAACAAGGAAAGGCAAGAGCACACAACACGAGGACACTTGGAAATGCAAAAGCAACCAACAAGGAAATGCGAGAGCACACATTACATGGCACCATCTGGCAGGACGATGACGGATAGAGGATGAGGATGTGGTATTTTGTATGAGGGGGCTACATAAAGTATTACAAAGAGGAGATACTGCTTGAAGGAAGTCACATAAACTAAGGTGAGATATATAGTATAATATGCTCGAGGAGTGAAGCACAATAGATGTGGGATAATAGAATTCCCCCCCACTAAAAAAAAATTGTTTCCCATCAATTACGTACTTGTGGTGACCAACTATAAAACTTCGTAGGGCAGGTTTCACAGTAAGTGCTAACCACGATAGGGAATATTAGTGACATCCTATTTGGGGCACGTACTAACCCGTTGTGGCAAAAATGTGGGATAATACCCCCACCTAACCAATGTTAGATGACAACAGTGGTAGGGGCAACAAAGGTGTTTGATGGTAGGTACACAACATAGAAGTGCTTGACGTGACATAGGAAAACATTGTTGACCTTCGTTCATGGCTTGGAAACCCTAAAACACATATGAATTGCTTATATTTCTAAGTTCTAGAGAGGAGGAAAGGTTCAAACATAGTGGAGGTGTTGGGTGTCTTCAAAGGTCGAGCACGGGTGTGAACTAGATGTGATATGGTAGATATGATGGTGTGTGATGTTGAAGGTGATCGAGAGATGGTCATATTTGCAAGTTTTTGAGGACGTTGTTGTTGGAAACAGGGGTTTGCCATAGGAAGAGAGGAATAAAGATGTGTCATCAAATTTTGGTTTCAACCCAAGCTTTGGGCATTATGGTAAGGGTAAGCCAAGATAAGGCTTACACATTATCAACCCTAGTTCAAGTCATTTTGGTTCCACTTGAAAGAAATAAGGGGGATATTGTTTTTGTTGCTTTGTTTAATTCAGTGTCACCCAAAGGAAATAAGGGGAATATTTTTTTGATTTATTTAATTTGATCACCTAAGATTTCATGTTTATTATATTTTATGGGTATTTTTGTAAATACCTAGGGTTTCATAATGTTGATGTTCATACTCCCTATTGCTAGGATTAATGAATATGTGTTCCTTCATAGGTTCAATTTCTAAATTTGAAATATGTGTGAATAGGGAAAAATGAATCTCAAATCAAGGAGATATAAGGAGAAATAAAAATAGTTTGGTTATTTTTTTCTAGATTCAGGAATTCTTTAAGGATCTAAAAGATCATATTTATGTATTTCTATCCATCTTTTGCTACCCTTGTTTTTGGGTAAAGGAAGTGGAAACGAAAAGGATTCCTAAAAGTTTTAAATACCCATGAAACCCATTGTCAAAGGATCTAGAATATGTAATGCAAGACATATTATTCTGACCATTTTAATGCATACAGATCCAAAAACTTACACCTTGTGAGTAATACTGGAGGAGATTTGCTTCTAAGGGTTTATATGTTTAATGCTTGATTTTCTTTTTACTGCATTCTGTGGACTTGTATCTAGTGTTTAATGCTATTAGGAGGTTACACTACGTGAAGGTTAATGAATGCAAGATTTATTTTCCTTATATTCTAGCACTTGATCTAATCAAATGGTATTTTTGCATGTTTATTTAGGTTGATTTACCTTTAGAGTTTCTCAAAATATTTGGTTTTGCAGGGTATGGGAGCATGATGTTGTATTATGTTTACACTTATATTCCAGTTTTATTAGCTTAGTTGTAATTGTTTATTTCTGCATTACATTTCCATTTGGTTTGTATTCTTGTCCTTATTCCAGAATTTTTGAATTTTATTTCCATTCTGTTTGCATTCTGGTCCTTATTCCAGAATTTATTTATTTTATTTTCAGTTTGTTTGCATTCTGGTCTTTGTCCAAAATTTTTGCATAGCTTTTTATTTTGCATAAATAAGATAAAATAAATCTAGGAGGGAGGTTTTCCAATCTGCAATATCACATTAAAACAAAGATAATAAATGGAGTGGACAATTCCACATTATTTTTTTATTTCATGTACATAATAAAAGATAAAAGGAATTTCTAACTCCACTAACCCTCAAAATCATATTAAGTGCAAATAAAGCAAATGAATGCTAACTTTCTAACTTCCTAACTTGCTAATCTACTTATTTCTAACTTTGCAATTAGTAGAGCATTAAATTTGAAGATAAAATTAAACCTACTAACTACAAATGAATCTCACATTAAAGGCATAGACTTTAAAATGAAGTGGACAATTCGACTCACTTGCTCATTTTGCATATTAATCTAAATATAAAATGAACCCACTGACAGGGATTTAGGGTAAGACATATTAATGCAAAGATAATTAAATAATCAACACTTCATTCTATCAATTCACACAAAGGCATATTCATTGCAATTTAAGGAAATCAATCACAAAGCACTAATGAATTAAACCAGTAGGCCCCTCATTAACTATTATTTGCAAATCACTTGGTTGTTTCTAGCACTTGTTATTCTTGATCATTTTACTTTCAATACACATGTTCAATGTGCATGAATTAAACTAGTTGTTTTGTTTGTTTTACCTTCTTTGCAAGAGAGGATTTTTGGATTAATACCCTAGCTGTGATGGGTATTTTGCAATTGGGAAAAATATCCACTCAACACGTCTCAAGCGTACTTACAACACCAAAATCCATCTACATGAATTCCAAGTAGGATATCTTGTCCTCAAATAGAATCAACAAAACACCATTACCTTGTTGCATCTTCATGATAAATTAATGGCTAATTGGTTAGGTCTATACATTGTCACCCAAAATTTGGATCAAGGAACATATAGACTTGCTAGTCTAGAGGGAGAAGAGCCCGAACCACTTAACATTGTCCACTTGAGAGCATTCTATGCTTAATGTGATTTACATATATGTATATATATGGCTAATACACAAAAATATCATTCATACACATTGCATTTCACACATTGCATTTCACACATTTGCATTACATAATCATATTCATTATCATTCCTATACATTCCATCCACCATATTAGGGGTCATTTGTTAAGCTTATACAATATTTGATCCAATCAATTTTGTTGCCTTAATCAGGGGCACCACCAACTTCACATCCATTTCATTACACCATTCTAAAAGTCAATTTACCATTTGAACTATCACTTCATTACACCTAGTTTTTTTTTGTCACTCAGCCACTCCTAGTGTTTAAAGCAACCTCCAATGCATGTCAAGTTGTCTCTAAGATCAAGTCACATTTTCACTAAGGAAATTTTGAGTTATGGGAGTTGACTCTAACATTTTTGAACCAAAATCATCTCACAGATTTTAAAAACATCTTGTGTCAAAGAGGGATAACACCATGATTGGATTGAACCTCAAAGCGAAAAGGTCATCCTTTCTTGTCCCATTATACACATAGTCCAAAAATAAAAATAGTGGTGTTCACCACTACTCACATTTGCAAACAAAAAGAATGAGTGGTAAAGATGGGGTAAAATTCTCATCATACTTCGGTTGAGAATTTGATTCCCCAAAGCTCTAACTCTTTTACACATCACACACCACAGATCCACAAGTCGAAAGGATAGAACTACATCCATCCACATGGTTGGATAGTCATAATTCCCAAAGCTTAGAGATCATATCATTGAACTATGGATCTAATATCCATCGAGGTTATAAACGGTTGACTGGTAGTGTAGTACACTCATGTGTGGTGACACATCTTTCTTGAAGATACCTCTGACCACACATAAGGATATATTAGCTTCATGTTTCCTCCATGACAAGTTTCATATCAATTTACTCAAGATGGGTTAATGAAATCACTTGAACACATATTGGTTTTGGATTGCCTTGAGTCACTACCATGCTCATGATTTGGTAATTGAACATTTCACCGCACACACATTTGGTCTTAGATAAATTAGAAAAAACTTAGTGAGTTTGTTAGAAATCACTAGTATGTTTGAGTATCCATAAAACAATTCCAAATCAGCCATCCACAAGGCCACAACACCATCTATATCATTATCCTACCTGTACATGAGTCTTCCATGTCACATACCACCATTTTGGTGCCCTTGATTAAACAACAATGATCAACATGGTCAATAAAAATATAAACTATGAATGATCATTAGTGCAATAGTTAATTTGCATCCATACACATCATCATTACATTATCATTCATCATATATACACATGCATTCACACACAAATTCATAACTCAAAAGTAAAATCCATATATGTATATATATATAATTGCATTTACAATGAACGCTCGAAGGCTATATATAATGGAGCACCAAGGCTCATATATAAAAAGTGTGTCTAAACACTGGCTAATAACCAAAATTAGATCCCTGTGACCCTGAAGGATCTCTAGATCTAGAGTCACTATACCTAGATTCACTACGCCTAACAGAATACACTATGGAGGAAGAAGGTCGATATGGTAGCCCAATGTGGTTTTGCATGAGTATATCATTTAAATTTTGAATATACCTATATCAAGATCAAATGTGTAGTACATAATACCTCTAACAAGATTCCCTCTATCTTAGCTCTTCCTAGAGCCTTGTGATCATATCCTCACCTCTACCTGTTGCCACCTATGCATCCAAATCCACCCACAACTGAGCTATATCTCCATATCACTCTGCCACCATCTACTAAATATGGTCATGCTCTACCTCAAGACTCACCCACTCCTCCTCACTCTAAATTGGAGGTCTCACTTGAACCTCCTCCATATCATTCCTACCATTGTCATCACCTCCAATATTTTGAGTCTACCCTACTGCATCCCTTGTATTCCTCACTTGACTATTGGATTGAGACATCTCTGACATCAGAGAGACTCATCTATCTCCTCAGTCATTGTATCTTCCTCATCCTTGTTACCCTCATTGACCACCTGTCTTGGAATCTATTAAAAATATGAAGTAAACCATACCCCATACTTTGTTGTGGTACCAACATCATCCACATCTTGGAGATCTATCTCCTCATCATCCTCATAGGTCACCTAAAACTCCTCCACATAAGGTAGAATCAACTCTTTTGATTGATGCCTATAGAGCACTAGAGCCTCTAGAACTCCCTACCTCGGCCTAAACTACCATAGAACCTATTAGAACTAGATTGGTTCCACCTCACTCTCATGTCATCCAACCACCCATCTAGCCTACCGATTCCTCCTACTCTCCATAACTAGGTCACCTAGCCTCCTGCCATGGCCTCCAATACACCTAATCTATTATTATCTCTACCCAAAAATATATGTACTCCTGGCTACTATGACCAAGATGTACCTCCTTAGTCACCAACCATCTTAGATTATAGGGTTGATCCCTATCCCACTCTTCGCAAGGCAACCCCACATGATGAACCACACTAAAGTGATCCTAAACCCCAACACTACAATAGCACACTACAACCCAACCCCTTCTACCCCTACCTCCTCACCTCATATAGCTTCATATACATGTCATATAGTAAAGCAGGTGCCTATGCATATACCTGAGGCTCATCAATCATGTCATACACCAGCCTTATCATGTTCCATGGGAATTGACAACTAGTGTTGTTAGGCACCAATATATTGGTCAACAGGAACATGATTAAGGTGGGAAATACCTTTAACTCCTTCACATACATGGCCAAATACCTTATCCCTCCACCTCAAATATTCACACACCTTCATCCATATCCAAACATCTACCTCATCTCATACTCCTTATTGTGCCCAACTTGGATACGTAACCCCTCTATTAGTACTCAAAATATGCGGTATACATCTTCTAGTGTTACAGTCATTTCCCCTATCAGGAGCTGGAAGGTCCATCTATCTGAATCCCATATCTCAACCAAGGCTGAGAGACACCCTCATCTCCCCTCACCACCTCAATCCGTGCTACCCCAACCAACCTCATATCCTCCAACTTATCCCAATCAATATTATGTAAGGTCTTTCTCACCTTGGGTATGATGGGTGAGAATTGATATTGATCCTCTAAGATCATAAACTGTAGCACAACACAATTACAAATACATTAACATCACATGCATTATAAAAAAATATCACAAATCCAAACAAGAGCGCCAAGGAACTTACCTCAGCCACCTATGCATCCACTCCTACCACAACATCTACACCCTCCATCGCCATCACTTCACTCCTCCACACTCCTCACTCAGTCACTCTTCTTAAAACGCTACTTTAGGAACTTGTGAATGTAATAATAAATCTTATTTGGCCTTAGATCATTATTATAGCTATTTTTTGTGTTCTTAAATGCCCATGGGTGTCTACCTAGTGCACTCAAACTAGACCCAGCATCTGTAGAGTAACAAACGCTCTCTCGTGCTTGTGCATTATATGAATGTTGGCTGGCATTTGTCTCCATAATGTTGTAGAAAGACCAAAAAGACTCAAACCACAAATTACCCCCACAAAATCACCTCACATTTCATCCATGCATCCATTTCATCATGACATCATGTTTTGTGAAACCAAAAACTAATTCAGGCACTTAATTTTTGTTTATGACCAAAAGTCACGAAAAATGCTCAACCATATTAAAAATACCTCAAAATAGTCCAAAACTTCACAAAACGACCACATTCATCATTACAATCATTCATCAAACCATTTCATTATATTTTGTGATCACATGGATTGATTTGGGAGGTTAAATCTTGTTTGCAACCAAAAGTTACAAAATTATCCAAAATTGCTTCAACAATATCCCAAAACAATTCCAAATATTATAAAATCATCCAATTCACTCATCAATGCATCTCCATATCCATTTTGCATCACAAATTATTATTCCACTTTACCAATTTCATTTGTCATTACATTTCCATTCAACATTTTCCAATTCCACTCACAATTTTCAAGTGAACCTTGTATCTAGTGGTTTACTATATTTTTCCTAGAGATTGTAGTGATCAGCTATCCATGAAATCTTGTGGGATGGATAGATCACCATAAGGACACTTGCCCATCATCCAACATTTTCTTATTCGAAATCAAATTATATTTGGTCCCTCATGTTTTCGAGTGAGACTATGCTTAGATTATTTTTTTCAAAAATTTGTCATTGATGGTCTTGTCTATGGGGCTAGAAACATGAATAACTTTCATTACATCATCTCTTTTTACAACCACATTCATTTGGGACACATGCCTATAGGATGATTGGTTACTAATGTAAGGAATTTCACTTTAGTCACTAGATGGCCCTAACCCCCCACAGGTTGACTCTTTCTTCTTGCATTCTCATATTTGCATTTCAATGATGCCAAAAGATATGTTATTCAACAAAATAGAATCACCCCAAACTTGAGATAACCAAATTTTATTTTGATTTCCCACATCGGGATACATTCATTTACATCACACATTATCATCCACAATTGGTAAAAAATCCTTTTCTGTTGGGAAAAAGAATAGAATCAACCATTGCATCATCATCTATGTTACTTTATTGACATATACATCACATTTACATCCACATTTCCAAAAACTCCCTTTCATATGTTGGGGAAAAAATAGAATACATCACATTTAAATCACACATCATTGGAAAAAACCATTTTCTAATGGGGCACAAAATAGAATCAATCATTACATCATCATCTATGTCACTTTTCTAACATTTACATCATTCAAACCATCCACATTTTCAAAAATCCCCTTGCATCTATTGGGGAAAAAACATAATACATTATTCACCCACATTTACACCCACATTATCACCCACAATTCTGTCAATTAGTTTGTGAGATTCATTCTTCACTCATTCACCAATTGAGGGGGTAAGCTACACCCACATTCTTTTTGTCTTCAGGATCCTCTTGCGCTCTAAGGAAATAAAGTTGCTTCACTATACCAGATGTCTCTTGTTTTTGCACCACATTATGTTTCACGCAATGTGATACAAAAATGGGCATCTATAGACACCAAATCCTAGCCACTTGTCATCCACACATAATTCAATCGCCATCATCCATTATATATATATATATATGAATAAATCACAACCATCCATCATAATCTAATCTCATCCATCCATATGATTTGATCCATGCCACACATCAAAAGATATAATCTTAGCCATTCATCATGCTTTAATATGGATTATCCGTTGGTGTCATCAAAACCCTAGTATGTTGAAAGGTAAGTTATTAAAGGTCAATCATTCTCATGAATGAAGGTTAACAAGTTAAGCAATCCATGAATAAGGTAGTTGGTCAAGCTATTGAGTTTGAGAGCCCTTACATCCGTCCCTATCCAAAATCCTAGAACCTCTCTATCATCCTATCTCTTTGTCGCCTCTGTATCCTTCATTTTCTATTACTGGAATTATTGCAAACCAAATCTGGTTTTGCAATATCCTTTCCAACAACTCCTAAATGCTATCGAGCATTCCTCAAATACTACCAAATATTCCCTGAACACTGTTGAGTATTTCAATAATTCTATAGGGCATTCACATCCTTAAAGAATGCTCTAGGGTGTTTTCTAGCCTCTAGTTGGCCACTGACAAACCCTCGAAAACTTTTGGATGTCGGTGCACCTTCAGATTTCAAAACACAAAAGAATGGATCAGATAAATCAAGTATCATTGACAAGGTAAAAGGTTTTTATTCTTTTACATCTTACATTTTCTATACCCAGCTTGCATTTCATTATTTATAGCACGAGGGCTTATAGATTTATCTTTTCTAGAGGGTCTCACATAATGGATCCCTCTCATATGCTATTGACCTATTTGGTGTTTTTTTTTCTATTTGCAGGTATAGGAAAATACATTCTTTATGGATATTGTAGCTCAGGTGGTCCCATATGGATATTCAAGCCCACCTACAACTTGTTTGGAGCAGAAGATGATGTAGAAGACACCTAATATTCTTTGTAAACAAGGGTTTTCAAAACCCTTTGATTGTAACTATTGTATCAATATACATTATATTGTAACATTGGAGATCAAGGCTCCCACCATATTAATACAAATTTATCTCTTCATTGTGCAATATATTTTGTGTGTTGATTTTGTTATTGCTATCTAGGTTTTCTCTATTTTTTCTTTACATATATATACCCATATATTTATCTAATAATATAGTTACATGTGAGGATGAATGAATTTATTTTATGATAAAATTTTCATGTCTCATTTCATATTTGTTTTCAACTAAATTCACCTAACAATGAATTAAAATTATAATTCATAAATAATGTTAGGAACCTTCAGATGAAAATAAGCATAATCCACAATAGCAACTCAAAAATGAATGAGAATATGAAAAATAAAATAACACAAATGCTTAACAAAATAACTGATTGAAAATACAACTTAAATTACTTAGGAAGAATACAAATTGTAGGCATCTGTGATGGGGAAGCCTCCTTGTAAGTAGAGCTTTAATACAATATGAAATATGAGATGATACATTTATTTTCCACCTGATTCTTTATATAGAATTGTATTTACAAATAAGTATTTGTTACATAATTGTAATAACTCCTACATATAATAAAGTAATTATTACATCACTCTCCTACTTACACCATTACTAATTTTTGTTTGTAAAAAAAGTAACAATCACATCATAATAGTTCCATACACGCTAGGTACCCAAGGTGCAACACTACATAATGATTGTTATGTTAGGATAGGATCCTAACATATCCTCCTCCTTTAAGAAGTTTTGTCCTCAAAGCTTAAGGGAAGGAAACTACTACTAAATTTGATGGCATGGTTCCTAGTTGGTATCTATTGTACGCAATCCCTATCATTGTAATAAATCATTTGTGAATGTACAATTGTAAAATATACACATCTATCTATCTAGAATACTTTTGCATTCCAAGATTATTGAGCCTTATTTATCTAATTATGGTAGTGTTGATTGAAACTGTGTGCATATGCTTTTGATCTTCTTAAAAGAAGAGGAAAAATTTGGATATATGGAAGAGGAGACCAACAATTCAAACTTGTAGGCTATAGCATCATATATGGTTCGTAGAATTTAACTACTAGTTTTTGATGACCATGATTTTTTTTTATTATGATTGCTTGTATGGCTACAGGCATAGGAACACCATATTTCCAACATCAAAAATACATTTTGAATGGTGTTGATCAGGTTTCTATCACAAATAATTTTATGCCATAAGAAAATTATCTTTGATATATTTGAGAAGTTGTGCACATACCCTAAGAGTGGAATCTATAGCTTGAACCTTGTAACTTCCTTGAACATCTAACAAAATTGATGGTAGCGATTATATATAGACCATTTCATATGGTCTCATCTTGGTGGCAAAGTGATATGAATTATTGTACAGCCATTCTTAATTCTGAAGAATACCCATTTGCATATTAATTACACAAATATCATTACCAATAATGGGTAATCATTTGAGAAGAAGAAAGCACCATGGAGATCGTCTAGCAACTCATCAATGACTAGAATGGGTAGTTTGCCTTTGATAGTAATTTTGTTAAGTGCCTAAAAATTCATGCATAACTACTAAGGCCCATTCTTCTTATGAACCAATAGTACTAGAGCTGAATATAGGTTAGCACTTGGTTGAATGGCCCATGTTGCTAACAACTCATGCACCATTTTTTCAATATTAGTCTTTTGCGCATATGGGTTCCTATAGGGATGAATGTTAGGTGCTATGATTCTTGGAACTAGTTATATAACATAATCATGGGTGCATCAAGGTGGTAACCCATGGGATTCTACAAACATGGATGCATTCCTATCCATTATTTACTTTAATTCAATAGGTTGAATTGTTTTATTAGTAGTCATAGCTTGTAGTGTAAACAACTATTTCTCCACTCCTTGAGATGATTTCTACAAAAAATATAAAAATTGCATCCATATTTTAAAAAATTCCTATACTCTATTTCTTCCTCCTTTGGCTTGCTCTCCGTCGAAGCCAACTTACAAAATTTGGCCAAGGTTGAATTCCAAATTCACTACAATGATCAAATCTATAAACACATTATATTATTTATTATTTATTAGTACATGCATATTTATATAATATTAATTATAAGATAAATGGTATGAATGTTGAATTGTGTTACATTTTTTCAATTAAAGAAATACAAATGTTATATATAAAATATAAAATTAAAAAAATATTTTATCTGCTTGTGTAGCGCAGTTGGTGAAAATCTTGGGTGTTGGTAGAGGCTGGCCCAGGTTCCATTCCCACTATGCCCACCCTATGGATACAAGGCGCAACTAAGAATATCCTATGTGTTGGTAGAGGCTGACAAGGCTCCATTTCCCCTGTGCCCACCCTGTTGATACCCAAATGGTTGTGTGTTATTCCCCTATTGACAAGTATAGCTCTCAACCTTATGAGAGGTCATGGTTGGGAGGGGACTCCTTAGCCCTATGCATCAATCATAGGGGTTTCTCATACTAGCCACAAAATTTTTTATCCTCAAGGGGGATAGTGCAATGGTTTTGGCCTTGGATCTTCTTCGGCAGGTCCAAGGTTCAAACTGTGGCATGGACGAGTGTGTGAGGGGGTGGATGTGTGGTGGTTGTGTTTTAAATTCCTTATTGATAAGCATAGCTCTTAGTTTTACAAGGGATCATGGTTGGGAGAAGACTGCTCAGCCCTGTGCATTGGTCATAGGGGTTTATCACACTAACAAAATCAATATAAATAAATATATATATATATATATATATATATATATAACCCCCAAGGGCTAGGTGGATTGGTAAGTGCAAGTGTGGTTGGGCACTTACCAAGAAGAGACCTAGGTTCAGATATTGGGGGGAAAGCTAACCCTTTGCAAAGGTAGTAGTCTATTCCAAATTCTTTGAGTGTGCACTAGACCGACGACAATGGTATGAACCCTGTGAGGAGGTGGATGTGTGGTGGTTGTGTGTTAAATTCCTTATTGATAAGCATAGCTCTTGGTTTTATAAGGGATCATGGTTGGGAGAAGACTGCTCAGCCCTGTGCATTAATCGTAGGGGTTTCTCACACTAACCAAATCAATATATATAACCCCCAAGGGCTAGGTGAATTGGTAAGTGTTAGTGTGGTTGGGCACTTACCAAGAAGATACCTAGGCTCAAATATTGGGGGGAAAGATAACCCTTTGCAAAGGTAGTAGTCTGTTCTGAATTCTCTAAGTGTGCACCAGATTAACAACGATGGTATGAACCCTATGAGGGGTTGGATGTGTGGTGGTTGTGTGTTAAATTCCTTATTGATAAGCATAGCTCTTGGTTTTATAAGGGATCATGGTTGGGAGAAGACTGCTCAACCCTGTGCATTGGTCGTAGGGGTTTATCACACTAACCAAATCAATGTATATATATAACCCCCAAGGTCTAGGTGGATTGGTAAGTGCAAGTGTGGTTGGGCACTTACCAAGAAGAGATCTAGGTTCAAATATTGGGGAGAAAGCTAACCCTTTGCAAAGGTAGTAGTCTTTTTCGAATCCTTTGAGTGTGCACTAGACTGACGACGAAGGTATGAATCCTGTGAGGGATGGATGTGTGGTGGTTGTGTGTTAAATTCCTTATTGATAAGCATAGCTCTTGGTTTTACAAGGAATCATGGTTGGGAGAAGACTGCTCACCCTGTGCATTGGTCGTAGGGGTTTCTCACACTAACCAAATCAATATATATATATATAACCCCCAAGGGCTAGGTGGATTGGTAAGTGCAACTATGGTTGGGCACTTACCAAGAAGAGACCTAGGCTCAAATATTGGGGGGAAAGCTAACCCTTTGCAAAGGTAGTAGTCTGCTTTGAATTCTTTGAGTGTGCACCAGATCGACGACGACGGTATGAACCCCGTGAGGAGGTTAATGTGTGGTGGTTGTGTGTTAAATTCCTTATTGATAAACATAGCTCTTGGTTTTATAAGGGATCATGGTTGGAAGAAGATTGCTCAGCCCTGTGCATTGGTCGTAGGGGTTTCTCACACTAACCAAAGCAATATATATAACCCCCAAGGGCTAGGTGGATTGGTAAGTGCAAGTGTGGTTGGGCACTTACCAAGAAGGGACCTAGTCTCAAATATTGGGGGGAAAGCTAACCCTTTGCAAAGGTAGTAGTCTATTCCGAATTCTCTGAGTGTGCACCAGACTAACGATGACGGTATGAACCTTGTGAGGGGGTGGATGTGTGTTAAATTCCTTATTGATAAGCATATCTCTTGGTTTTATAAGGAATCATGGTTAGGAGAAGACTGCTCAGCCCTGTGCATTGGTCGTAGGGGTTTCTCACACTAACCAAATCAATATATATATAACCCACAAGGGCTGGGTGGATTGGTAAGTGTAAGTTTGGTTGGACACTTACCAAGAAGAGACCTAGATTCAAATATTGGGGGGAAAGCTAACCCTTTGCAAAGGTAGTAGTCTGTTCCGAATTCTCTGAGTGTGCACCAGACTGAGGACGACGGTATGAACCTCGAGTGACTAATGGTCCCCATATCACGTTGGGTCAAGAAGAACGATATGGATAGGTTTGTGGTTTGAACCTTGTGCTGGCCACTTACTAAAAATAATGGTTGTAACCAACTCTTCTATATAATCCAAATAAATAAATAAATAAATATATATATATATATATATATATATATATATATATATATATATATATATATATGGATTACATAAATAGATAGATAGATATTAACGTGAACGAAATTCCAATCATGGAATATGCCACTAGACTTGCATCATCACATTAACCAGTTAAAAAGCAAGAGGGCCAACCCCCCACACACATGCCCAAACTCAATGTTAATAGGGGTGAGAAATCCCACAAAGTGGGATCAAGGACTTGCACCTTTAAGCCTCGCTACCCATATGCAAAGAGTATGTCAAGTGTTGGGGTTTATAAACCACTCAAATCCCACAACATAGTTAATGTGAGATTATTCACAAACACACACATAAACTATACTAACTAAATAGGTATTAACGTGAACGGAATTCTAATCATGTAATATGCTACTAGACTTGCATCATCACATTAACCGATTAGAAAGCAAGAGGGCCAGCTCCCCACACACATGGCCAAACTCAAACTCGATGTTAATAGAGGTGAGGAATCCCACAAAGTGAGACCAAGGACTTGCATCTTTAAACCTGCTACCCCAGGCAAAGAGTATGGTAAGTGTTGGGGTTTATAAACCACTCAGTCCCACAACACACTTAATTACAACCAATATATAAAAGAGTTGATTGCAACGAGTATATATATTTATTTGGATTACATAAAAAATTTAGTTACAACCACTATTTAATTATATAAAAAACCTATAGAATTATATTTAATAATGTCGTATATCTAAATTAATGGTTTCAGGCTCAAGCTATTGATATATGACCTAACATTTATTTTTATACGACGTCATCAACAAGTCGACAAATATAATTTACTATCACATCCAATCAACCTATGTGCTTACCTTCTTCCAACTACCTCTCGCAAACGCGATGACATCAGCCTTGACGTCATACCCCACGCCATGGAGCACCAAACCTGCCTCTCATTGCGTAGATCAACCTACGTTGGAGTTTTGGCATCTTCATGCCATGGTTTTTGCTCTAGAAAAAATTGGAGTTTTGGCATCTTCATGGTTTTTGCTCTAGAAAAACCATTCTCTCAAACTACTCAGTCCTCACAGCCTCCTCTGCCTTCACCCCTTCATTTCTACAACCATCGAAAAAAGGTCTGGAAAATGGAGGAATCGCCTTTTGAACAAGGGAAGATTGCGGGGCAAAGAGTTATTGACGAAAATGGGCTGGTCTTTCCCATGGTTCTCCTCCCCCATCACAACCAACACATTAACACCGTCGAATCCTTTGTCCAAACCATTCAAGAGAGCAGAGAGTGGATCGACCACCGGCTGAAAGAGGTGGGAGCTTTGATCTTCAGAGGATTTCCCCTCAAAACTGCATCCGACTTCAACGCTGTTATGGAGGCATTTGGGTGGGAAGAGTACAAATATGGTGGCGCAGCCTCTAGAACGAGGATCGAAGGAAGAGTTTATACGGCAAACGAAGCTCCTCCGCATAAACCGATCTCATTCCATCACGAAATGGCTGTGGTAACTCTCTCGACCTCAAATACAAACTCCTTACAAATTTCTTGGCCCCGAAGCTAATTCTTCCTTCTTTTGTTTTTTATTTTTTTATTTATGTAGTATAAGGAATTTCCCACGAAACTGGCTTTTTTCTGCGAGATTGCGCCCCCCGAGGGCGGGCAGACCGCAATTCTATTGAGCCATAAAATTACGGAGAGAATGGAACAGAAATTTCCAGAACTGGTTAAAAAAATGGAAAAAGAAGGGCTGTTTTATCATACCAGACTTCCCCCGAAAGATAATTCCCAAGCCTACGTAGCGGACTGGCAAACCCTTTACGGAACCGAGGATAAAGAGGAAGCGGAAAAGAGGCAAGCAACGAATTCAACATTCCCCTGCATCAAAAGTTGAAACCTTTCTTTAAATTAAATAATAGGTCACACTAACCCAAAATTATCATTGTTTTAAGGACCATATTGAATGTTTTATAACTTATTTCGATTTCTAACCTTAGATTGGCATTCCAAATTCTGCCTATGATTGTGATTTGGTTTGCAGGGCTACATTTTCTGGGATCAAGTCCACGGTGAGTTGGGAAGGAAACACAATGTTAATTCAGATGGGGCCTCTGCTGCCAATAAGAGAAGTGGAGGGGAAGAAGAAATGCAAAGCCTGGTTCAATTACTTAGCGTTTGTAAGCGATCTAGTGATACCCGCTATGCTGGGAGACGGATCACTCGTTCCTCGAGAGGCCATCGAATCGTGCATTGAAATGATGGAGGACGAGGCAGTCGACGTGAAATGGGAAGTTGGAGATGTGGTTGTGATTGACAATCGCTTTGTACAGCACGCAAGAAGGCCCTCCAAATCACCCAGAAGAGTACTGGCTGCCTTCTGCAAATAGGACAATCAAATCAAATTCCACTCTTCTATGTATAGGTTTTAAAAAATAAATAGGAGTTATGTACCAGTGAAGCAAATATTTTCAATATTTAAATTTTCGAGATATAAATATCACTTTTATTGTTTGCTTCCATTTAAAAAAACATATTAAAAATAATTGTTTTGATTATATATATATTTTTTAACAAAATTAATTTTATTTAATTTTTTAAATTGTCTGGGTTTCTAAAATTAAATTATTGATATTATTTTATTTAATACATAAAATAATACTTTGTATTTAGTTGTTTTTTAAATTTGAATTTTGTTCATGCCAAGATAAAAAAATATAATTTATTAAATTAGATCAAAAATATGATTTGTTGGGAGTGGGAAGAAAGTAGAGAGGGGAGGGCTCTGGTCCCTCCCCTGCTCCCCCTCCCATGGCTCCTGGTTCCTGCCCAATTCCTGGCTCAACCCAGGTCATCCCTCCCGGGGAGTGGTTGTTTGCAGATGATCTCCTGGGAGGAGATCCTTCTCCACTATCTACGCCCCTCCCGGCCGGCTAGGGTTTCCTTGGTTGTTTTTTCGGACTGGTGCTTCCCAGGGATCCCTGTTTGGTTGGGGATCCCTTCCCTTTTTCCCTCATGCTTCCCCCTGGGGTTTTTTGCAGGTTATTCGCGTGGATCTGGTCCCTTGCGTTTCTCGGTGTGGTGGAGGTGACGGTTTAGGGTTTGGACAGCTTCCCCCTTTTTCTTGTGAATCCTCGACGGGCTTTGTGCTTGGACGAGATTCTTGGTCCTTGTTGTTGGGATCCTCTCTTATTTTCCCGGGGCGGGTTCCTTGTGGTGCAACTCTCTAGTCACTTCCTGATGGGCTGGATCCTCTCTGTGCTGGCTGTCGGCTTCCTGCAGGATGGCTCTCGCTGAACGGAATGTTTTCTTGATGGGCGGGATGGTTTATCCACAGGGCGGGATCCGCCAAATCTGTCGGTTTTTTCGCGAGGCGGGATCCTTCTTTTCTGCTGGTTTCCCGGATGGCGGGATTTCCCTGTTGCTTCCTGCTAGGCGGGACTGTTTGTGGTGGTTTTGACTACTTCCCGTGAGGCAGGATTTTATTGTAACAGTTTTTCTTTGCTTCTTGTTGGGCGGGATCTTCTCGATGGTGGTTTTTGGCTACTCCCTGCTGGGCGGGATCTCCAAAACTACTTTCTTTCTTTTTGTTTTTTTCCCGCCGAGAGGGATTGTTTCATGCTTATCGTTACCACTGGACGGGATTTCTGCTTTGGTGTTCGGCTTCAAGGGATTGATGCCCTAGGCCCATTGCTTATGTAATCAGGTTTTGGGATCCTTGTTAAAACCCGCTGTAAATACAAACACTACTTACCAAAAAAATATATATATGATTTCTTAAATTATCTGCTATTTAGTTTTCTTCTTCCTTATTCAACAATAGTTTATTGACATAAAAAAATAATGTTATGTTTGATTAATTTTTATGTGGTAGTTAAGATTATTTTGAGGCCAGCACTGGCTTTTTGTTATATTTGCTATTTTGGGCCTATGTAAACCTTGAAATTGTAATTTTAATATTTTATTTATAAGGGTTAGTCTCATAAACTTGATCTTAAGGCAACATGTAATTGGGTATAAATACCTCCCTCCACCAATCATTTCTTTATTAGATGAGTGTAATTTTGATTCTATTTGAGTGGTTTGTAATTTTTTACGTTTTGTTTTTCTTTTGACAAACAATATTGGGCAAATGTTTGATTCCATTCACTTCTAGAAATTACTATAAACTCTAACATGGTATCAAAGGGGATGTGAATCTTCATTACTTGTTTATTTCTGTAGGTGGTAGATTTCTCTTCTAGATTCTCTTAAGGATAATTTTTGTAGGGGCCTATAAAGAAGATTAATTTGAAGTTGACAATATAATCTAAAGAAAGGTTTCTAACAAAAAACCTTAGTGGGATTGGATCATGAGGATCTCGCTAGAACTAGCAGATTTGCTCCAAGAGAAATATTTATTGACATGTTTAATTTTTTTCATTCGCACTCAATCTTTGTTGATTTTCTTAATAAGATGGATTCCCTAGTTTTAGGATTGAGGTTTTCGAGGTTTTTCAAAACATTGTTTATTTTTTATATATTTTGCAAAAAAAATCCATTTTTTTTTTTTTAGATTTTCATGACAAACAACAACAATGATGAGAGGAGAGATTGCTTGGCTACCATAGAAAAAACAAAAAATAAAGAGGTTAATTTTTTTTAAAGAAATCCCTAGTGCGAGAGAAGTCGTGGGTAGGCTTTAGTGATTTTGTTATTGCTATCTAGGTGTTCTCTATTTTTTCTTTACACATATCTACCCATATATTTATCTAATAATATAGTGACATGTGAGGATGAATGAATTTATTTTATGATAAAATTTTCATGTCTCATTTCATATTTGTTTTCAACTAAATTCACCTAACAATGAATTAAAATTATAATTCATAAATAATGTTAGGAACCTTCAGATGAAAATAAGCATAACCCACAATAGCAACTCAAAAATGAATGAGAATATGAAAAATAAAATAACACAAAAGTTTAACAAAATAACTGATTGAAAATACAACTTAAATTACTTAGGAAGAATACAAATCGTAGGCATCTTCAATGGGGAAGCCTCCTTGTAAGTAGAGCTTTAATACAATATGAAATATGAGATGATACATTTCTTTTCCACCTGATTCTTTATATAGAATTGTATTTACAAATAAGTATTTGTTACATCATTGTAATAACTCCTACATATAATAAAGTAATTATTACATCAGTCTCCTACTTACACCATTACTAATTTTTGTTTGTAAAAAAAGTAACAATCACATCATAATAGGTCCATACACGCTAGGTACCCAAGGTGCAAAACTACATAATGATTGTTATGTTAGGATAGGATCCTAACATATCCTCCTCCTTTAAGAAGTTTTGTCCTCAAAGCTTAAGGGAAGGAAACTACTACTAAAGTTGATGGAGTGGTTCCTAGTTGGTATCTATTGTCCACAATCCCTATCATTGTAGTAAATCATTTGTGAATGTACAATTGTAAAATATACACATCTATCTATCTAGAATACTCTTGCATTCCAATATTATTGAGCCTTATTTATCTAATTATGGTAGTGTTGATTGAACCTGTGTGCATATGTGTTTGATCTTCTTAAAAGAAGAGGAAAAATTTGGATATATGGAAGAGGAGACCAACAATTCAAACTTGTAGGCTATAGCATCATATATGGTTCGTAGAATTTAACTACTAGTTTTTGATGACCATGATTTTTTTTTATTATGATTGCTTGTGTGGCTATAGGCATAGGAACACCATATTTCCAACATCAAAAATACATTTTGAATGGTGTTGATCAGGTTTCTATCACAAATAATTTTATGCCATAGGAAAATTATCTTTGATATATTTGAGAAGTTGTGCACATCCCCTAAGAGTGGAATCTATAGCTTTAACCTTGTAACTTCCTTGAACATCTAACAAAATTGATGGTAGATATTATATATAGACCATTTCATATGGTCTCATCTTGGTGGCAAAGTGATATGAATTATTGTACAACCATTCTTAATTCTGAAGAATACCCATTTGCATATTAATTACACAAATATCATTACCAATAATGGGTAATCATTTGAGAAGAAGAAAGCACCGTGGAGATCGTCTAGCAACTCATCAATGACTAGAATGGGTAGTTTGCCTTTGATAGTAATTTTGTTAAGTGCCTAAAAATTCATGCATAACTACTAAGGCCCATTCTTCTTATGAACCAATAGTACTAGAGCTGAATATAGGTTAGCACTTGGTTGAATGGCCCATGTTGCTAACAACTCATGCACCATTTTTTCAATATTAGTCTTTTGCGCATATGGGTTCCTATAGGGATGAATGTTAGGTGCTATGATTCTTGGAATTAGTTATATAACATAATCATGGGTGCATCAAGGTGGTAACCCATGGGATTTTACAAACATGGATGCATTCCTATCCATTATTTACTCTAATTCAATAGGTTGAATTGTTTTATTAGTAGTCATAGCTTGTAGTGTAAACAACTATTTCTCCACTCCTTGAGATGATTTCTTCAAAAAATATAAAAATTGCATTCATATTTTAAAAAATTCCTATACTCTACTTCTTCCTCCTTTGGCTTGCTCTCCGTCGAAGCCAACTTACAAAATTTGGCCAAGGTTGAATTCCAAATTCACTACAATGATCAAATATATAAACACATTATATTATTTATTATTTATTAGTACATGCATATTTATATAATATTAATTATAAGATAAATGGTATGAATATTGAATTGTGTTACATTTTTTTAGTTAAAGAAATACAAATGTTATATATAAAATATAAAATTAAAAAAATATTTTATCTGCTTGTGTAGCGCAGTTGGTGAAAATCTTGGGTTTTGGTAGAGGTCGACCCAGGTTCCATTCCCCCTATGTCCACCCTACAGATACAAGGTGCAACTAAGAATATCCTATGTGTTGGTAGAGGCCGACAAGGCTCCATTTCCCCTGTGCCCACCTTGTTGATACCCAAATGGTTGTGTGTTATTCCCCTATTGACAACTGTAGCTCTCGACCTTATGAGAGGTCATGGTTGGGAGGGGACTGGTTAGCCCTATGCATCAATCATAGGGGTTTCTCATACTAGCCACAAAATTTTTTATCCTCAAGGGGGATAGTGCAATGGTTTTGGCCTTGGATCTTCTTCGGGAGGTCCAAGGTTCAAACTATGGCATGGGCGAGTGTGTGATGGGGTGGATGTGTGGTGGTTGTGTGTTAAATTCCTTATTGATAAGTAGAGCTCTTAGTTTTATAAGGGATCATGGTTGGGAGAAGATTGCTCAGCCCTATGCATTGGTCATAGGGGTTTATCACACTAACAAAATAAATATTTATAACCCCCAAGGGCTAGGTCAATTGGTAAGTGCAAGTGTGGTTGGGCACTTACCAAGAAGAGACCTAGGCTCAAATATTGGGGGGAAAGCTAACCCTTTGCAAAGGTAGTAGTCTGTTCCGAATTCTTTGATTGTGCACCAGAATGACGACAATGGTATGAACCCTGTGAGGAGGTGGATGTGTGGTGGTTGTGTGTTAAATTCCTTATTGATAAGCATAGCTCTTGGTTTTATAAGGGATCATGGTTGGGAGAAGACTACTCAGCCCTGTGCATTAGTTGTAGGGGTTTCTCACACTAACCAAATCAATATATATAACCCCCAAGGGCTAGGTGAATTGGTAAGTGTCAGTGTTGTTGGGCACTTACCAAGAAGATACCTAGGCTCAAATATTGGGGGGAAAGATAACCCTTTGCAAAGGTAGTAGTCTGTTCTGAATTCTCTAAGTGTGCACCAAATTAACAACGATGGTATGAACCCTATGAGGGGTTGTATGTGTGGTGGTTGTGTGTTAAATTCCTTATTGATAAGCATAACTCTTGGTTTTATAAGGGATCATGGTTGGGAGAAGACTGCTCAACACTGTGCATTGGTCGTAGGGGTTTCTCACACTAACCAAATCAATGTATATATATAACCCCTAAGGGCTAGGTGGATTGGTAAGTGCAAGTGTGGTTGGGCACTTACCAAGAAGAGACCTAGGTTCAAATATTAGGGAGAAAGCTAACCCTTTGCAAGGGTAGTAGTCTATTCCGAATCCTTTAAGTGTGCACTAGACTGACGACGATGGTATGAACCATGTGAGGGGTGGATGTGTGGTGGTTGTGTGTTAAATTCCTTATTGATAAGCATAGCTCTTGGTTTTATAAGGAATCATGGTTGGGAGAAGACTACTCAGCCCTGTGCATTGGTCGTAGGGGTTTCTCACACTAACCAAATCAATATATATATATATATAAAACCCTCAAGGGCTGGGTGGATTGGTAAGTGCAAGTTTGGTTGGGCACTTACCAAGAAGAGACCTAGATTCAAATATTGGGGGGGATTCAAATATTGCGGGGAAAGCTAACCCTTTGCAAAGGTAGTAGTCTGTTATGAATTCTCTGAGTGTGCACCAGACTGAGGACGACGGTATGAACCTCGAGTGACTAATGGTCCCCATATCACGTTGGGTCAACAAGAACGATACGGATAGGTTTGTGGTTTGAACCTTGTGTTGGCCACTTACTAAAAATAATGGTTGTAACCAACTCTTCTATATAATCCAAATATATATATATATATATATATATATGGATTACATAAATAGATAGATAGATATTAACATGAACGGAATTCCAATCATGGAATATGCCACTAGACTTGCATCATCACATTAACCAGTTAAAAAGCAAGAGGGCCAACCCCTCACACACATGCCCAAACTCAATGTTAATAAGGGTGAGAAATCCCACAAAGTGGGATCAAGGACTTGCACCTTTAAGCCTGCTACCCATTGGCAAAGAGTATGTCAAGTTTTGGGGTTTATAAACCACTCAAATCCCACAACACAGTTAATGTGAGATTATTCACAAACACACACAAACTATACTAACAAAATAGGTATTAACGTGAATGAAATTCTACTCATGTAATATGCCACTAGACTTGCATCATCACATTAACCGATTAGAAAGCAAGAGGGCCAGCCCCCCACACACATGGCCAAACTCAAACTCGATGTTAATAGAGGTGAGGAATCCCACAAAGTGAGACCAAGGACTTGCATCTTTAAACCTGCTACCCCATTGGCAAAGAGTATGGTAAGTGTTGGGGTTTATAAACCACTCAGTCCCACAACACACTTAATTACAACCAATATATAAAAAAGTTGATTGCAACGAGTATATATATTTATTTGGATTACATAAAAAATTTAGTTACAACCCCTATTTATATATATAAAAAACGTATAGAATTATATTTAATAATGTCGTATATCTAAATTAATGGTTTCAGGCTCAAACTATTGATATATGACCTAACATTTATTTTTATACGACGTCATCAACAAGTCAACAAATATAATTTACTATCACATCCAATCAACCTATGTGCTTACCTTCTTCCAACTACCTCTCGCAAACGCGATGACATCAGCCTTGACGTCATACCCCACGCCATGGAGCACCAAACCTGCCTCTCATTGGGTAGATCAACCTACGTTGGAGTTTTGGCATCTTCATGCCATGGTTTTTGCTCTAGAAAAAATTGGAGTTTTGGCATTTTCATGGTTTTTGCTCTAGAAAAACCATTCTCTCAAACTACTCAGTCCTCACAGCCTCCTCTGCCTTCACCCCTTCATTTCTACAACCATCGAAAAAAGGTCTGGAAAATGGAGGAATCGCCTTTTGAACAAGGGAAGATTGCGGGGCAAAGAGTTATTGACGAAAATGGGCTGGTCTTTCCCATGGTTCTCCTCCCCCATCACAACCAACACATTAACACCGTCGAATCCTTTGTCCAAACCATTCAAGAGAGCAGAGAGTGGATCGACCACCGGCTGAAAGAGGTGGGAGCTTTGATCTTCAGAGGATTTCCCCTCAAAACTGCATCCGACTTCAACGCTGTTATGGAGGCATTTGGGTGGGAAGAGCTCAAATATGCGGGCTTTGCTTCTAGAACGAGGATCGAAGGAAGAGTTTACACGGCAAACGAAGCTCCTCTGCATAAACCGATCTCATTCCATCACGAAATGTCTGTGGTAAGTCTCTCGACCTCAAATACAAACTCCTTACAAATTTCTTGGCCCCGAAGCTAATTCTTCCTTCTTTTGTTTTTTATTTTTTTATTTATGTAGTATAAGGAATTTCCCACGAAACTGGCCTTTTTCTGTGAGATTGCGCCTCCCGAGGGCGGGCAGACCGCAATTCTATTGAGCCATAAGATTACGGACAGAATGGAACAGAAATTTCCAGAACTGGTTAAAAAAATGGAAAAAGAAGGGCTGTCTTATCATACCAGACTTCCCCCGGAAGATAATTCCCAAAGCGTCTCCAAGCGCTGGCAAGCCAGTTACGGAACGGAGGATAAAGAGGAAGCGGAAAAGAGGCAAGCAACGAATTCAACATTCCCCTGCATCAAAAGTTGAAACCTTTCTTTAAATTAAATAATAGGTCACACTAACCCAAAATTATCATTGTTTTAAGGACCATATTGAATGTTTTATAACTTATTTCGATTTCTAATCTTAGATTGGCATTCCAAATTCTGCCTATGATTGTGATTTGGTTTACAGGGCTACAAATTCTGGGTTCAACTCCAAGGTGAGTTGGGAAGGTAACACAATGGTAATTCAGATGGGGCCTCTGCTGCCAATAAGAGAAGTGGAGGGGAAGAAGAAATGCAAAGCCTGGTTCAATCTGTTAAGACATCAAGAGATACCCAGTACGCTGCTGGGAGACGGATCAGTTGTTCCTCGAGAGGCCATCGAATCGTGCATTGAAATGATGGAGGACGAGGCCGTCGACGTCAAATGGGAAGTTGGTGATGTGGTTGTGATTGACAATCGCTTTGTACAGCACGCAAGAAGACCCTCCAAACCACCCAGAAGAGTACTGGCTGCCTTCTGCAAATAGCACAATCAAATCAAATTCCACTCTTCTATGTATAGGTTTTAAAAAATAATAGGAGTTATGTACCAGTGAACCAAATATTTTCAATATTTAAATTTTCGAGATATAAATATCACTTTTATTGTTTGCTTCCATTTAAAAAACATATTAAAAATAATTGTTTTGATTATATATATATATATATATATATATATTTTAACAAAATTAATTTTATTTTATTTTTTAAATTGTCTGGGTTTCTAAAATTAAATTATTGATATTATTTTATTTAATACATACAATAATACTTTGTATTTAGTTGTTTTTTAAATTTGAATTTTGTTCATGCCAAGATAAAAAAATATGATTTATTAAATTAGATCAAAAATATGATTTGTTAAATTATATGCTATTTAGTTTTCTTCTTCCTTATAAATATAATAACATTTGCAAGATACTGCTTTCAATAATAGTTTATTGGCATAAAAAAATAATGTTATGTTTGATTAATTTTTATGTGGTAGTTAAGATTATTTTGAGGCCACCACTGACTTTTTGTTATATTTGCTATTTTAGGCCTATGTAAACCTTGAAATTGTAATTTTAATATTTTATTTATAAGGGTTAGTCTCATAAACTTGATCTTAAGGCAACATGTAATTGGGTATAAATACCTCCCTTCACCAATAATTTCTTTATTAGATGAGTGTAATTTTGATTCTATTTGAGTGGTTTGTTATTTTTTATGTTTTGTTTTTTCTTTCAACAAACAATATTGGGCAAATGTTTGATTCCATTCACTTCTAGAAATTACTATAAACTCTAACATGGTATCAAAGGAGATGTGAATCTTCATTACTTGTTTGTTTCTGTAGGTGGTAGATTTCTCTTCTAGATTCTCTTAAGGATAATTTTTGTAGGGGCCTATAAAGAAGATTAATTTGAAGTTGACAATATAATCTAAAGAAAGGTTTCTAACAAAAAACCTTACTGGGATTGGATCATGAGGATCTCACTAGAACTAGCAGATTTGCTCCAAGAGAAATATTTATTAACATGTTTAATTTTTTTTCATTGGCACTCAATCTTTGTTGATTTTTTTAATAAGATGAATTCCCTAGTTTTAGGATTGAGGTTTTAGAGGTTTCCAAAACATTGTTTATTTTTTATATATTTTGCAAAAAAAATCCATTTTCTTTTTTTTAAAGATTTTCATGACAAACAACAACAATGATGAGAGGAGAGATTGCTTGGCTACCATAGCAAAAAGAAAAAATAAAGAGGTTAAATTTTTTTAAAGAAACCCCTAGTGCTAGAGAAGTAATGGGTAGGCTTTAGTGCTTGGTAAATACCTCCACGCCACTTGACAAAGTTACAAAATGGTCTGATAATTATTTTTGTTGCAAAGGAATGAGAGGACTAGATTGGTTGTGCTTGATAAAATGATTATGTAGGGCAAACCGTAACAAATATATATCAACCATTAGATTTTTTAGTTTTTTTTATAAAATATTAAGGGGTTGGTAGTTCAACACCTTTTGTCATTTCACCTCTAGATATCTCAAATTTATATTTGAAAAAAAATTCTTTTTCCTTCTAAAATTTGAATTTTTTAATTTTAAAATTGAAATATTGCAAGGAATATTATAGCAGTTTGGTGGGGATGTGGCTAATTGGTTGCACATATGTCATATTGATGCAAGCATGTGGAATGAGCAAGAAAAAAGAGGGCATATCAATTTTGGTTGCTTTTTGTTTTATTCCCCCCTTTTTGCTCCCACGCATGATGCTTAGAGAGATAGCTATCTGGGAGTTCTTAAGTTTCTTAACTATGGGAGGTCTTAGGTTCACACCTACCCCTTTACTATTTTGAATGAAGATGATGATGTCAACATACTTTTAACAAATTCCCTTATTGCGATGATGTGGTAGGGTCGTATAGATCCCACATGGTAGTCCATAAGATAATATGACACAAATCCTAAGGTAATGTGTGTCAGTTTATATAATAGAGTTGGTAGGTGCATGTATCTAGAGGTAACATGTGATAAAATAAAACATAATAACATATTTGATTTTTAACTTACAATAGCAAAATAAAATATAATAAATTAAATTTTAAATATTTTTAGTTATACACAGATTTGGAAACATAAGTTATAAATACTTCTTTTTTTTTTGTTAAAAATTTAATATATTTTTAGTAATCCTTTTATCAATTATACTCTAATATTAGAACCTCATAATTATGATGTTTAAAGGCTAATTCAAGAAAATGTGAAGTAAAGTAGTAGATTAATTATGTTCATGAGATTTATAGTTTACTAAACCACAAGTTCAATATTGGAAATAAATATCTTTTATTAATCTAAATGTTAAGAGAAAAACTTTGATGCCTTCTTTTGTGGGTCCTATTTTCTTAGATGGTCATTGGTATTCAAACAAGAAAGTAAATATATCTTAAGAGAGAGACACTAGTGGTAGGTATCCCATTATCTTAGATGGTCATTGGTCTTCAAACAAGAAAGTAAATATATATTAAGAGAGAGAAATTAGTGGTAGATGTTTACAATCTAACTTCATTATAAATTAAAATCTTTGACATTAAAATTTTACAAAATCGTAGGCCAACTTTACAAAATATTTTGGATAAATATGTTGTTAAATTTCCTTTGACTTGAGTATATTTTTTCTTCAAATTTAGGAGAAATCAAAGACAATCACAAAATGAAAGTTGAACTATTTAACTTTCTAGTTATTGTAATTGAATTTCCTTATACTTTTTATATAAATTTTATTATTATTTAAATCATGTTTATTTCATATTTATATATATTTATTTAACATGATTAAAATACATTTCATTTATATAATGGTAAATATATATTTAAATCAAAATTAATAATGACTATTCTTCACTCAAAATATCATCTCCTATGTGATGGCCATGTGCACCAACAATCATGCCTTGCATTGAGCAATGGAGTCAAAAAGCTTTGTGAGAATGGGATGCGAATTGTAAGGTAACCTTCGATATTTTGTTAAGGTTAACTCATCATTAGATGTGATATTTAGCACATTGTTTCCTAGTCTACATGCATTTATGAATGGAAAAGGAAGAAAAATTGTAGAAAATAAAACTTAAGCTATGGAGGCGATGTGCCAAGATCTAAGGGTTTATTCTATGTATAAATAGAATAAAATGAACACATTCATCATTTTCTAATAGCTAGAAAGTGAACATAATTTCAATTTAACATTTAATAATTCATACATAAGATGTATATACACATAAGAATCGGGGCATAATAAAACTAATCACAACTTCCTATATATAATCTTTCTTTATAGAGATGTTAGACCAAAAGAGGTTTGAATGTTTTGAAGAAAATGACTCAAGGCTCAAGTCCAAGTTATATATAGAAGAAAAATGAAAGGTAAATACACACAAGGCTAGGTACTAGGCATGAGCACGTAGTTTTTTGATACCTTAAAATGGAGGTGAAACCACTATTTATTAGCAAAACTAGGTTTTATTTACCTTGAGAATTATACAAGAAATTTATAGTTCCCTCCTCAAATTGAATGAGGGACTAGTCTACATCCAATATTGATGGCCTCAAGGTCTATCAAATTGGAGCCATCAATACCTAAAGGTTCAAGGCCTATGGAACTAGATCTTCCACCATTGTCTTTAAGATACCAACCACTTGGGAAACCATACCAAAATTATGCAGGTGGGTGGAATCAAGTTTTTTTCATAATTATTATATTTATGAACCTGTCTTCCCTTTCTCTAGGAGATTGTGCATAGATATTACCTTTGATTGTTACCTTTTTTAGAATTTTGGATTGATATGCTTCTTATTTGATCAAACTAATGACAAAGCTCCTTTGATGATGGATCTCTTTTGAACACGGGTCTAGTTGACACAACTACTTTTTTTGCTTGGCTCTAATTTGCTTGTCGTATGTCTAGGTCTCAACCAATGACAAAAATCTTCTCTAACAACTCTTTTTTCATCTTCATTAAAGAGCATGGGATATCCAATGATGAGCGATTGATGGATCTCATGACTTTGGTAACTATTCTTCTTTTTTAGGAAAAGGTATATACCATTCATCATAATACCAATGACTTACACCACATTGGGGATCTTTTTTGTCTTCCAACCTTGCAAATCAATGCCCATCATTGATTGATAAAATGTTTTTTTAGTTAAAGAAATACAAATATTATATATACAATTAAAAATAAAAAATCCTATTATAAGTTATTAAAAAAAATTAAAAAACCTATAAAATTATATTTAATAAGGCTACATATTTAAAATAATAGTTTCAAGATCAAGCTTTTGATATATGAGCTAACATTTTTTTTTATCTGATGTCACTTTAAAATTCAACAAAAATAATTTACCATTATATCCAATCAACCATGTGCTTACCCTCTTCTAAATACCTATTGCAAACATGATGACATCAACCTTGACATCCAATTGTGATGCCCAACACCATGGAGCATGAAACATGCCTCTCATTGGGTGGATCAAAGTACATTGGAGTTTCTGGTTGAAACTTTGATGATATCTTCATGCTATGGTTTTTACTCTATAAAAACCATTCTCGGTCTTTGTAGCCTTCTCTTCCTTCAACCCTTCATTTCAACAACAATAAAAAGAAAGGTTTAGAAATGGAGGAATTGCATTTTGAACAAGGTAAGATTGTGGGGTAAATAGTTATTGATGAAAATGTGTGTCTTTCTCATGGTTCTCCTACCCCATCACAACCAACACATTAAAAATGTTGAATACTTTATCCAAAACATTCAAGATAATAGAGAGTGGATCGACCATTCATTGAAAGAGGTTGAAGCTTTGATATTCAGAGGATTTCATCTAAACATTGCATCCAAATTCAACTCTATTAAGGAGGTATTTGGGTGGGCAAACCACAAATATGTGGGCATAGCTTCTAGAACGAGAATCCAAGGAAGATTTTAAATAGCAAACGAAGCTCCTCTGCATAGACCGATCCCATTCCATCACAAAATGTTTGTGGTAAGTCTCTCAACCATAGATACAAAATCGTTACAAATTTCTTAGCCCCAAAGTTAATTCTTCATTTTTTTTATATTTTCTTATTTAGTATGATGAATTTCCCATGAAACTAGCATTTTTTTGCAATTTGTGCCTTCCAAGGGTAGGCATACTGCAATTATATTGAGCCATAAGATTACAGAGATAATGAAAAAGAAATTTCTAGAACTTGTTAAAAAAAAGGAAAAATAAGGGTTGGTTTATCATACCAAATATTCTTCTAAAGATAATCCCCAAAGCATCTCAAAGGAATGACAAAGAGGAAGTAGAAAAGAGAAGCTTTTGAAAGGATTTTGTATTTAGAGAATTTTTATTATATGGTTGAAGCTATAAAAAAACCATGTCACCCATCTCATATTGTCATTTAGAATGGTTTACATCTTCTTTTTATTTCATATGATTTTAGATGTGATGAAGAATTTCTTTAAGGATCTAGAGGATTGTCTAATATTCTTGGAGGAAATCATCCACCTAACTCGTGAGAAGGGCCTGGAAATATGTTTGCTAGGGATGAGTATTTCTGAACATACACCTCAAAGAGGGATATTGTAGTGGAAAACTTATAAGTATTATACAATCATTCTTCTAATGGAAGTAGTTTAACCAAGTAATATTATTTATCTTGGGAAAAACATATCAAATATGTACTTAGGAACTTATTCAATAATTTTGTTTGGCCATACGATTGAGGGTGATAGAAAGAGATCATGTTGAGTTGAGTACCACTATGAGTGAACAACTCCATATAGAAATTGTTAGTAAAAATAGGATTAGAAATATAGACAATCGATTTGGGTATACCATACATTTAGAAACCAAAATCAAGGAAACATTGATCATCTTCCTAGTGGTGAAAGGACATTGTAAGACATAGAAATGGGTATAATTGGAAAGTCAATCTAGAACCATAATAATGTCTATTTTTCCTCTATATTGGAAAGGCATTCAATAAAATCAATGGAGATATGTCCACATTGGTAATCCATAATCTAAATGTGATACAAAAATCCTTGAAGTTTAACTATTTTACCCTTATTCCTTTGGCACGCCTCATATTCTACCATAAATCGATTAATATTAGACTTATTACTTTCTAAGAAATGGCTACATAAATCACTAATAGGTTTAAAGAATATAGAATATCCTACCAAGGGAGAAACATGTAACTATTGAATAATAATATTCCTAACCTTAGACTAATAAAATAAATATAGTCCTTCTTGAGAATAACGTCATACTAAGAGAACATGAAATTGGATGGGGTAACTAGCCTCAACATCATAAATCAATTCGACATTCTTAAGATCCAAATCCCATTCACCTCAAAGTTGGATTATCCATAGGGGAAAGGGATAAATATAACATGGACAATGATATAATCTTCATACTATGAGAAAGGTCATCCACCACTATAGACCCATAATTTTCGCACCCTTTTTATTCAAGTTGATGGATTTATGCTTGAAATGGGGAGAGAAAATAAAGTGCCTACACCTAAAATTAGAAGCACTTGAGTTGTGCTCTCCTTGGTGTTTATCAATGAATTTGGTGGGTTCACCAGGAAACACTTTGTGGCAGTTTCCACACCTAGGTAAGGTGGGAGTTTAGTGGATTCTTTGATTGACACACACCTAGGGTTTTGGCCAAATGCAACTATACCCTAACTATATGCACTTTTGCTTTCATGAACACATCAATTAACAATGAGACTAATGTAAACTATTGAAAATTGCATATCTATTTCATTTTTTGCAAATGATGAAACTAATGCAAGCTAATATGTGTAATTATGCATTTCTATTCTTTTCTTTTCTTTTTGTATTTTCTTTTATGAAGATGCTTATAAAGTAGGAAAGTACAAAATTGAGATATGATAGTCTAATAAAACTGAAATGAATAAAAAATTAGACTCTTACCTAATCTGGATGGTTGATCTCAGATGAATTCAGATCTGATAGAGTGAATTCAAAAACACGGAATGAATTCAGATCTACAAAAGTAAATTTGGAAATACCCTGTAGCTTTTCAGATTTGTTTAAAACCTAAAATTTCAAAAATGGGACACTAAAAATTATTATTAGTGATGAGGTATCTGCTTGAGCCACTACAAGTTTTATCATCGGTGACATGGAAGTAATACCCCTCGGTTCTTTCAGTAAATCGTAAGTAAAATGATTGATTTCTAGGTCTAGTGCAAGCATATATGTTCAACAAGAAACAACGAAATAGTATGGAATGTAGCAAGTAATGAATGCTATAATGACCAAGATGTAAAGTATGAGATACTGTGATAAACCTGAGAATAATATTTTACCCCTAGCATGTTTTTGTATGAATTCAGACGATTTCAACAAATTTGGAAATGTCTCGAAGTTTTTTTATTTCATTCAAATCTACAACGGTCAAATTTAGAAAGTTTGCAAAGCCATTTCAGAAATTCTTTAGCGAATTCGAAAAACCATAACAGTCTTTTGACTTTTTTAAACCTGTAGTTTGAAAAATCTATGCTAGAGATCAATTTTCAAAAGATATCAATATTAAGAGTACACATTGTTAGGATTATCACAAGGAAATAAATTTATTTATTGAGTATGTTTGTGCAAACTCGAAACTTACAAAGTGAACTTGAAAATATTTTGAAACTTTTGAATCCATTAAAAACAAGTAAAACTTTGATCTACTGATGCAAAAATGATGAAATCCGATTACTAAATCAAGGTATATGGACTGATTGTACCAATTTTTGTCTTAGATGATCACTGTAATGGTTAGAATGGAAATATATCTCATAACATTTGTAGCAAGACGTGTGAAAAGCTTCTCTCCACTTCCCTCTTTTGCAAACTCACCATTAGTTTTTTCTGAAGGTAGCTTGCAAATTTTTAAAACACATGTAGATCAAAAAATCTCCAAGAGGACGAATATGGGTGGGGTTTGTTAGAGAAAATTAACAAATTTTGTAATTTAGGTGAATTCAGACGGTTTTGAATTCGCTAAAAATTTGGGTTTGCCTATATTGGAGGCAAGATCAAATGATCTGCTAACTATTTTTAGGCGCATGTTTGATTTTTATGAATTCGGACATTCAAATTTGATTTGATCATCTAAATTTTCTAAAAGGGGAGAAAAATATAGAAATAGGTTTTAACAAACATGAGAAACAAGGTGGATGGCTGAGGGGGGAAGATACTTTGCTGAGGAGGGGAAATATGTTGTTAGGAAGACTAGGAATTTTGAGGTGAGTCAAAATTCCATGGCTACATTTTGCCCCCTCTTTGGCACATTTATGAATAATAAATGAATTAAAGAAAGATGTAGCTAAAAAGGAGTTGCATTGCAAAACAAAAATATTTTTACATGTTTTTTTATTAATTATTATCTAGAGTGCCCCATTCGAGTTTTGTGAGAAATTTGATATTACAAAAATAAAAATTTGTAGGAAAAGGGGGTAAAAATAGAAAGTTAGGGTAAAACCTAATTCATTTTTACCTTTGCGTTCTACGAATTTTTGCTCTGGAGAAAATGACTTGTCCTCTTTATCGAGTGGATGAAGTGCAAGGAGGCGACAACAAATTAGGCGTATGGATGTGGGTAAGCATTACTTTAATATTTGAAATGTGATTTTTACATTAGTTGTTTTAATTTTTGGAATTTTTGATATGGTCGATCGTTGTGTGGTAGAACAGTCAAATTCAAACATTTCAGGCAAATTTTGGGGTCTAAATTCATCTGAACAAGCTTTCAAATTTACAAATTCAAACAGTTCAGGTGAATTCGGGTGTCCGGATTCGACTAAATATGTGTTTGAATTTGCAAATACTGATGGTTAAGGTGAATTCAGGTTTTTTGAATTTGATTGGACAAGAATCTGAGTTTTCAAATTTGGTCTTGCTAGGTATATTCAGGTCTCCAAATCTATGTTCGCAATGCATCTGAATTAGTGAATTCGAAAACAAATTGTGTCTGAATTCGTAAAATAAGAAATGTATATTTTGCTAACATTATTTTTGTGAATTTTATTTTTATTAATGTTTTTTATCATGATAATTTACTAAATAATATTTTTTATTTTTATTTGCAGCGAGGTGCTCTCAAGAATCGAGAGTGGTGATATAAGGGGTCTGAGTCTCATGTTAGAGAGTTGAGTGGTCCTGACAGGTCAATTTTATAGCTAGTAAGGCTCTTTCACGTGGTTGAGATGCCATGAATAAAGGTATATTATCCTCTCCTAACCTCTTTGACTGAGAGTTGGTATCTAGGATCTTTCACATTTTGATTGCCAATAGATGAGATGTCATTGACTCTGGAGGATATGTGTAGAATCCTTCGTATTCCTATTAGGGGTCAATTTTTCTATTAATCAATGAAATAGATAGAGGTGGTACAACAGCTGATAGGGAATCCCTCTTTTCTTATAGATAAAGGTGGGATCAGTATTAAGGAGTTGATAGCCATAGAGGGAGTATCCATATTGATAGTGGTGTTATCTAGGCTAGTCATTGGATTGTTGTCATATCATCAGAGTAGACAACATCTCCCATGGGATTTGGTTGGCATAGTGACAAAAATGAAGGAGTCCAATAGACAGTTTGCATGGGAACCTTTTGTGTTACATCGCTTATACAGGATATTGTTTAATATCATGTATAAGCATGGTCATGGCCTTGTATAGATGTGGTTTTGGGAGCACATTGTAATTAGGAGGCCTGAGGTAATGCCATATCAAGAGGTAGATGATGGTCAACCTATTGTATTCTAATGGGGCCACACATGATGACATGGGAGGAGGAAGAGCGGTTTAGAGGAGGTTAGGAAGGCTATTGGGGCCACTCATACAATGAGCTCCATAAAAAAATAGAGACCAAGAAATTGAATTATCATCTTATAAATTAAGGCATTCATTTGGAAATTCTATTGTTAAGGGATGAGTAGATTCAAGAGGGACAATGGCGAGTTGATATGCTATAACTTGTCATTTAATGGAATTCTAACCAATAAAGGTTAGGTCAAACTCACTTATAGCAAGAACCCATTTTGTTGCTCGTCCTGATAAGTAAGGTCTACTCATCAAATATCGTAATGGGTTGAATTTTGCTATGACAATTTTTTTTTGAATAAGTATATAATGGTGTAGGTTTTGTATAGAAAACACAACAACTAAGAAAAGTTTTCTATAGGAGTATAATGAGTTTCAAATCTTACCAAGGATCTACTTATGTAATAAATGGCTCGTTCTTTATTTTTCTCATCATGTTGTGCTAACATTGCTCCTAACACAAGTTCTGAGGTATAAATGTATAAAATAAATGGATATTCAAGTCTAGGAGGAACAAGCACTAGTGATGTAAGTATTTTTTGAGAGCTTCAAAGGCCTCTTGACATTCATCATCCCACTTAAAAAGGGTATATTTCTTAAGTAACTTACGAAATGGTTGATATTTATCTGGTAATTTATCAATGAAACGACAAATGGATTGAAGCTTACCCTATAGACTTCTAAGATCTGTTAAATTTTTTTATGGTGGCATAATGATAATAGTATTGATTTTAATAGGATCTATATCTATACCTAGAATAGATACAATAAATCCCAACAATTTATCGTATTTTACCCCAAACACACATTTATCCGGGTTTAAACAAACTTTGTACTCATGGAGTCTATTAAATACTCGTCGTAAGTCAAAAATGTGATCTTCCTCATTAATAGACTGAGATATGATGTCATAAACATAATAATACAAAATTTCATACATCATGTCATGAAATACATATGTTTTAGCTCATTGATAAGTTGCCCCTACATTCTTTAAACCAAAGGGCATTACTTTCCAATAAAAAGTTCCCCATGGTGTAATAAATGCAGATTTGGGTTGATCCTCTCGTCCTATATGCATTTGATTGTATCCTAAAAATCCATCAATAAGAGATAACATCCCACTTCCTATTGTGAAGTCAATAATTTGATCCATTTTAAGAAGGGAAATTCATCTTTGGGATATGCAGCATTGATATCCCTAAAATCAGTACATACTCTAATTTTGGTAGCATCTTTTTTATATACTAAAACAACGTTAGATATCCAATCAGAATAGTCGATAGCTTGAATGAAATCAACATATAAAAGCTTTTGTAGCTCCTCTTTAACCAACAAGGCTATTTTAGAATACATTTTTCCAAGTTTTTTCTTTACAGGTTTAGCGTCAAGATGAACCACCAAATGGTACATGACCATAGAAGGATCCAAGCTGGAAAAATATCTGTATATGTCCATGCAAATATATTAGGGTATTCTACGATAAATTCTGTATATCTAATTTGTTCTTCTTTACTCAAAATTGCTTCTATTTTAACCATTTGAGGATTGGTTTCCGTTCCAATATTAATTTTCAAAATATATTCTACCATAATGCTCAAATCCCTCTCAAATTTGGGAGGGGTATATAAAACACCCATTTCATGCAATTCTTCTAAGGATAGTTTGGCTAGGTCATCTTGTGTAGTTGTTGTTTGAACATGTGCTATACATGGGATGGACCCATCAAATAAGAAACTATTCCACATGATTTATTTATGAGGTATGTCACAAAAAACATCTCCTTCTACACACTCATATGGAGTGACAATTATTTCTGGATGGACCACTAAAATCATATTGCAAGAGAATAGATCAGATTTCTTTCTTTTCTTAATATTTGTTAAATGCTTTTGATTTTCTATATATTAATCATATGTAATTAGGTGATCATCCTCATTGAAGGGGAAAGGCATAGATTTTGTAGATATGTAGCCCATACCACATCGTGCAGGCCATTCCTCAACCTCAAAAGGTTCGTGTATACCATTTTCAAAATGACCTAAACCTTTATCCTTATACCCCATATCACACATAATTTTCTTAGATTTTATATATCTATTGGAGAAATAACATTGAGCAAAACTATTTTCATCAAAGGTAAAGCTCATTTGCTTAATGTTAATTTTGTCTAGGGAACATCCTACATAAATAAAGGTACAATTTCCAATATGATATATATTCTTCTTTTTACGAGGTAAACCCGTTGTACGTGGGGATGGTGGCAATTGAGAAAAGATAATGGAATCATGTACAACAAAATTAGCATGTTCAAACGAGGCTAATATGGTGGATAAATATGGTAGAGTTTCATATGTAAGAGGTTATGATGTAGAAGGATCATTTGTGCTAGAAGGTATAGGTACGTTAGAATAAGGTGGTGATTCAAGCATTGGTATGGAAGACTTAGAATTAACATGTATTAATCATGATAGAGCTAGATAAAATGGAATATAAATGGGTTTTGCCATTGCACATATTTCAAATGGTTATAATACCTTGCCCCAAATGTGTGGGGGATATGATTACAATAAGATTATTTTACTTGTTTCTAAAGAGAATCCTCTTTTGCAAGTCACATTGATGGTGGGTGTTGAATCTTCTTTACTACAACCAAATAGTTGGATGAGATTCATCTATCCTCACAGACCATTCCTTGCTGTAATAGAAATTCAAAATCTATCACCTGCACACATGGAATTACAAGCCAAGGGAGGGGTTAGTAGAACCTGCTAATATAAATGAAATAAGCTACAATAAATTGTAACATTAATACTTGCATAATCTTGAAATAATTTACACGAAACAAAAATAAAAAATAAAAAAATACATTACTAATTTTACCTGACCCGATCTCTATCTGTCATTAGTTGAAAGTGATCCTAACCAAACACGAGCATGCATTTGGGGATGACTAAATACAGGATGGTTTTTTGCAACCATGAATGCACATTTATGACTGTCTAAACACCCACCAATGTCTATGTTTGAAAGGCAAAACCTCTAGGGTTTGATCTAATAACATCAATGGGTCAATATCCAAGTGCGTATCTGACCTCCTATAGCGGTTCTAGTAGGATAACGGTATAAAATTTAGTATCTTTTTGGGTGGTGATATGATGGTACCTTTATAGGCCTTATAGGATTTCGGAGGAAAAGGATAGGTGGTAATCTAGTACATCTAACTAGTAGGTACTGGAGAGATACCTATTCCAAGAAGTTGGAGTGAGACATATAGAGTGTCTCACTTGGGTGGAGTGGTGGTATTGTTGGTCACGAATCTGCCTAATCATAAAATATATGCACCCTAGAACTAGCCAACATTGAAATGCTGAAGGAAAGAGATGTCCTTTGATCCAATCTCCAGAGAGGGTTGGTTCCCTTACCAATATAATTCGGTTTAAAGCTTAGGGTAACAAGAAAGAGATGGAAAATGATAGAAAGGAATGGGAAATATGGCTATGAGCCAAAGATAAAAGGTGGGGATAAACTAGCAGCTAAACTTCCAATCAAGTTTTAATCAGTATCTAACATAAAGGAAAGCATAGAAACCATTCATAGATTACATGGATAATTTTCCATGATCATTTCAACATTCAGTTCTCTACCAAGAATTAAATTCAAAAATACAAAAATTAAATTTACCTAAAAAAATTATAAAATTAACAAAAATTAAAGGCAAAAAATAATTGCATACAACACTACTCTAGGAACCAAAGCCAAATATATTTCTATTGATGCAGATAACTCCACGTGGTTTTTGGCAGAATGTCTATCCTCCTTCATTACATCAAAATGCTTAGTATTTATAAAGGATTTCACCTCTGAAATTAAATATGTATTAAAAAAAAGAGTTGGCTACTCAAAGACCAGCAAGAGCAATTCTCTCCTCAGCAGCAATGATGATTGAATCAAAATATTCTTTATGATGTAATGTTCCTTCTTTCATGGAGTGCACCTAGGAAATAAAAAAAATGGGTGAGAGGAAAAAAAATTTAGATGTTAATGCATTGAAACTCAACAATATCGTGCAAAAATCAAGAGCTTGGATATTAAATTCTAGTCACCATTTCATTATTTTACACCTCATAATCTTATCTTCACTGGAGAAGACCTAAAAAAAATTAACTTCATTTTGAAAAGAATGAAATCAGTGGAGGATGCCTCAAAAATGAACTAGATCACACCAAGCTCAAGGATGTAGCATTTAATATTGGAAACTTTTCAATATAAATGCTAGAATATCGATTTTATTGTCCCAAGCATTAAATTTCATCAATATCTGACCTTTCCTAAAAAAGATCTACAACAATGGTGCCTCTAAAAGAAACTTCATTGAGGAAAAGCAATAAAATTTTGATTTCGCCCAAGCAATGAGGCGAAAAGCCTTTTCATTGGAATCACGGGTGAAAACAAAATTTCATTTGATATTTTCACCCATACATATACTTTTGCCTTCAACCTAGTTAATTATGCCCTGAAAACATCCCCTCTAAGGAATTTCACCCCATAATGCTATCTTGCTTGACGTGTAGGCAAAAAATGGAATTTCACTTACAAGGGAGGGCAAAAGTAAGTTTTGCCCCTTGTTGGGGTGACTTTGACTTTGAACAGCACACGAGGATGCCTTTTTGCTACTTTTTCTCCAAACTTGGGTGCTTCCATTGCTTTTTCCCCAACTGGAGCAAAATAATTAAACTTGCTACAAACAAGGTAAAATCACTTCGAAAACGCCTTCATCATCTTCCTTGCTTATTACAGAGTGAGTTTGAATTTGACTGGTGCATTGCTTTCACCCAAATGTTGCCTACTTAATGCTTTCACTCCAAAATTGCCTTAAAATAGAATTTCACCCGAAAGAAGGGCAAAAATGGCTTTTTCTCCTTCTATAGGGCGACATTGAATTTGACTTATGCACATCTATTGTTTTCATCCCAAACATAATTAAAAATAGAAATTCAATCCAAAAAGGATAAAAAATTGTGCAAGTTTGGGTGAAATCATTAAATTTTATCTTTGTGAACTCCTCCCTTCATTCTAGTTCACGATTTTTGTTGCTTGGGCCCCACCTTGGGAGAAACTTGGGTGAAACTATTTTAATGTTGTGTTTCGCCCAACAGAAGGGCAAAATTTATTTTTACCCCTTCACTAGGGCGAAAACATATTTTCCTTCCTTTTTTGGCGCTTTCCTTTTATCAATTTCTATGTTGATGCCTTTAATGATTTTAGCTTCTCCTTTGATCCTAAGACATTATTTTGCTTTGCATTTCCCCTTTATATTTTGCCCATGGTTTTTCTTGCCCATGATTTACATCATTTTTTACCAAAAAACATTGGTTGTTTATTTCCAAGGATGAAACTATGCCTTCTTTATTTACATTAGAGAAATCAATAAAAGGGAGGAAGCAAAAATATTACATTAAAACAGTAAAGACAAAAGACAAGCCCAAAAATTGCATCATTTATCTTTCATACTCGAAACTGTTACAATCAAAATTTAGTGTGGCAAAACTACCAACACTTTTGGTGTCTCTCGGGGTATTTAGCTCATCTGGATGCAATCGACCATAGGCCTTCATCCATTGGGATTAACTGTCACAGCCACTGGTTGAATTAGATGATACATTTGATTGAGTAGCCTCCTTCTTCTTTCTTTCCTCCTGTGCCTATTTCTCTTGCTCTTCTACAACCTCTTTCTACTCAGCTTTATCTCATGCCTATGTATATTTCTTGGTGAGACTTGCGCTGGTAGTTTCATACACTGCAACTACCTCAGCCAAGGAATCCAGAGTGAAAATAGAGAGTGTAATCAGTGAATCAATAACAAAATACGATGTCTAAACGTGATCCAAACTGATGTGATTAACTCTCTAACTCAGCTCCAATAGGGATGACTCGATGCGGGTGAGCCTGTTCATGCATTGTAGTACCTGTTCCTCCATAATTTTCTCCACCCATTCATCGACATCTGAAGTATATTCTACAAAAAAATTCTAGCTACCTCCAACTCTTTGTTTAGAACAAGCTCCCCCTGATCATGAGTAAATCTTGGAAACTTAGTATTTGGTAGAGCCTTGAAATAAATGAGCGAAATGCAACACTCTTGTTTAAACATAGTCATCAAATTTCAAACCTTTCTTGCCAAATCCAACCTATAAAAATATTTGTGCAATGTAACCCTAGCCATGGACCAAGATCGATCCATCATACTCATTGGTGTAACTTGGAAGTCAGACTGAGCCAATGCCTAAATTTTCAATATCTCAAGTTTTGGTTCTGGTTTCTCATCGACACACTCCATAGTCTGATTACCAAGGAAAATTACTATACAGGCCTCATGAATATACAAAAAAACCTTGAGTGCCTTCGCTGCCATTTTCACGTAGTTTTCAGTGAGATGGTTGTGATCTTCTTTGATTTTCTCCTTGGAGAAGCTTACTGACTATGTGGATTTTTCAGCTAGCTGATTCTACAAAGATTCAAGTTGGATGGTTAATGCTTGCAATTACTTCTCTACTCCTACCCAAGCTACCTGGTATCCCTTGATTGCATTTTCCAACTCTTCCACTTTTTACTGCCAATGCTTTACCTCTAATTTTGTTGTCTTTAGCTATACCCTATTTTTAGCCAAAGCTTCGTCTAACTCAACAATCTTTGCCTCAACCTCAAAAAATATTTTCTTGTAATGCTCGTCATGAAGAACACAAGCTTATACTGAGAGGGGGGGGTGAACAGTATAAGACCTCTTTTTACTTTTTCCATTATACTTCAAAACAGTAAAGCAATATACCCAAAGCAATATCAAAACAATGCACAATATCATCCACAAAGTGACACTAATTTTAACATGGTTCACCCAGAATGGCTGGGCTACGTCCACAAAAATTTTCTCTAAAAGTTATCTCAAATTTCTTTTGGAATCCTTCCCAATTACAATGTTTATGAGCCTCGAACCAAAGGAGATATCTTCCCCCAATCAAAATTTATGAGCCTCTGCTCAAAGGAGATACCTTCCCCCAATAAGAATTTATGAGCCTCTGCTCAAAGGAGATACCTTCCCCTATGCTCTTGAAATGATCCCTCAGAAGATCAGCTGCCTCTACCTCTTGCCAGCACGTGGAACTCCTTTCCCCCGAAGACCTCCTGTCCTCAATGCTTAGCCTAAGAGACCTCTACCTTCTATGATCACGTCCACAACAGCTCAGCAACCTGTACCAAACACAATCAGTCGGTCTAGTACAAGTCTTCCTCTGTCTATTAGATCTGTCCAACTCTTGAACAAATTAATCCTCTGCATACAAGCCTTCTCAAAGACTTTCCAAATCTATCCTCAGGTTCTTCTCCTAGAACCAGTGCACCTCTGTCCTCAAGTTCTCTAATAGAACTATCAAACTCAACTCACAAGTCCTCTACTAGGACCTATCCAAATCTGCTCACAAGTCCCCATCGGAACCTATCCAAAACTGCTCACAAGTCCCCACCGAAACCTGTCCAAAAACTGCTCACAAGTCCCCACCGGAACCTGTCCAAAAACTGCTCACAAGTCCCCACCGAAACCTGTCCAAAAACTGCTCACAAGTCCCCACCGGAACCTGTCCAAAAACTCAACAAACTCACCAAGAAAACTTTCTTAGTAGGAAATCACAAAGTGAATTGTTAGAGACCCAATGTGATTTGTCAAACTCATAGAAGCATAAAGAGAATTTTTAGAGACTCAATATGTTCTATACTCAACTCTCAATCTCAAAACTCAACTCAAATCAACTCAGCTCAATCTCAATCTCAAATCTGAAAACTCAACTCAATATCTGAAATGGATAGGATAGAATGCTTTCTTTCAAGAACATGAAACCCCAAAAATTGCCAACTATGCAAAGAATCACATAACAATGATACTCATGTTCTTTTCACCATCAATTAGGGCTTCAAAAACAATGCTCATCAACCAAGGTTCAATCAACACCATTTAACTCAAAACACAACCTTGAAGCATTTCACAATCAACATTAGAAAAGGAAACAAGCAGAACTCCTTTTCTCTCCAACATTATTTGAACAAAAAGCATCCACCAACTCAAATCACCAAGCATAAAACAACTTTTCAAATCATCAACAAAGAAGCAAGCCCAACACTTTAACCAAGTAAAGAATAGCTTGATTATAACCAATTTAATGAAAGCTAATGTCAATCTCAAAGCTGCCCACTTAAGGTTTCACAACTTCACACAAGAAGCAATTCTAACCTTAAAACATCATGCTTTCATTTCCATAATCAACCAAAAGCACTCTCAACATTACAAGAAATATTTATCCCTTATACACCTTATTTCTCCCTTATAGTCTTATCAACAATAAACTTCATCTCTCATAAGAATGCAATAAGATAATGTAAACAACACCTTAAAAAGAATATTTTATCAAAATAAAGCAAGCTTCAAATTCCTTATAACTCCTAAGCTGTTTTTATCTCTAATAAACTTCCTCCATCCGCCAAATACACTAGCAAAAAATAATTTCGAAAATGCCTTGGCCAACACCAAAAATCGTGCTATGGAGAAATTGCGCATGAACTCTAACACCACCCACTACATCCACTTCAACGAAGAAAAAAAACTTTCACATTATTCGAACGTGGAACCTCCCGTTCGGGTAGCGCGCCAACAGCCTAGCCGCTACCGGTGCGCCAAAGGCATCCGGTGAGGTTTGAACCTCACTCTATTTCCCTTGTACCTTCTGTGCCAGGGCTAAAATAAATAGCAATCCTCCCTGTCTTCTGACGCGAATTATGACGATGAAACCTTATGACGGATACAAAAATGAACGACAGATATCCAAACAGCAGATCACGAAATCTTAGCGAAAAAGAAATCGAACATCAGATCACGAAAACACAGCGAGCAACACTTTTAAAAAATGCGAATGGGATAATATTTGATCTTCATCGTGGGAGATTTATATGCATATTTCCCATAAAATCTTGACGTCGGTGAGGATTTTAACACGTCGGTGGAGGTCTTGGCTAGCGCCCACAATCTTAGAACATAGCGCCATCAAAGTTAAGACATTTGAGCCATGGGCTGGGAGAACCCAATGCAAACAATAAATTAATATTTATTTAAAAATAATTAAAAGGAACCTTAACAAGGTTTTTAATTATTTAAATAAATGCTTCCTCCTGGACCCAAATGCATAAACTAATGCATCCACCTGTAATCTTTAAACCTGCCAACTTGGGGTTTACAAAATACCTTTGAAACTGTCATGTCATAACCTTCATCAAAACAAGTTGTTTGACATCAAATCAAATTCCTTCAAGAGCTTCTTGACATCAATGACAACTTATACACTTGAGCAAAGGCAATGTACCCAAAGTACCCAAAATTGCCAACAATCTCCCCCTTTGTCATTGATGGCAAACCTTTATCGAAAACATTTCTCAAGAGCCAAAACTGAAACCAACTGTGCTAAAAACTGACCAACTATGCCCACAACTGAGAATCTTCCTTTGAATTTTTGCTCCCCCTGACTTGAAGCTCTCCTCTTCACTTTGAAGCTCTCCACCTTACTCATCTCTCTCCCCCTTTGTCATCAATGGCAAAGGGTCACCTTTGGGGCTCGGGACTAAGAATGAGCCTCTTAGCTTAGTCCCTCCCCCACCTCCTGATGAGGTGATTAATTTTGGGATGGGAGTAAAACTCCCATTAGGCACTGATCATCATCAGCGTCTATAACTTCCTTGCTGGGCCTTCTCTTGAACTCTTTGCCCATATTTTTGTTTTTGTTACTATTCTTGTTCTTGTTCTCATCCCTGTTCTTGTCCATGCCTTGATCCTTGGACCTGATCATGCCACTGTTCCTGTTCTTGTATTCTAGAATTTCAGCTCTACACTGTCTGATTGTGTGACCTTTATTGTTGCACTTGAAACACTTTACAATTTTGTTTCTCTGAGGTAAACCTAATCTTTGAATCCACCATTTCTGACCAAACTTGTTTTGACCAAACCTGTTCTAACCAAACCTGTTCTAGCCAAACCTATTATGACCAAACCTATTCCTGTTATTTGCCTTGCAATAAACTGCCTTGTGCCCAAATTGTTGACAAGAGTAGCAATACCCTTGAAAGTAACTAGCACTTCTGAAACTGTCATTTACCTCCTTCACTTGAGCCATGCAATGTGAAGCCATGTGACCAAACCTATGACAAGCAAAACATCTGCCTTGAAACTTTCCTTTATTTGACCTCTTAGGTTCTAAAAACTTCTTCTCATTCTAAATTCTATTTTTTGTTTCTGTGCATCTATCATTCAAGGACTCCTTTTCTGAAATACTTTTCTCATCAGAACTCTCTTCCTTTTGGAGTCTCTTACTAGACTCTCCAACTTGTTCCTTGTGTGGCTTAACAAAACCAAGGCCTATTTTATTTGTTGTCTTTCTTTGACCTTTGATGAGTGACTTAACATTTTTGGAGCTATCTTGAAACCTATAAAGATTATCCTTGTACTCTTTAGTTTCCTATTTCAAAGAAGCCATTTTCTGTTCTAACTCACTATACTCAAGAACCTTAGACTCTAACTCATCCTTGAGTTCCTGTGTCTTAGCTATAGAGAATTCAAGACTTTCTATAAGATCATCTCTTTCCATATAATATTCATCTAACTTATCCTTGAGTCTAGCATTCTTCTTTCTTTCCTTTTTCAAAGCACTAAGAGCACTAATAAGTTCACCTTCAAGATCTACTTCACCTTCCTCTATATCTTCCTCTATTTTTTTGCTTTTTGAATCATCAAAGCCTTTTTCAGATTTCTTATCACTAGAGGTGCTACCATTTTCAAAAACCATGCATGCATCTTCCTTGTAGTTTTCTGAAGCATCCTCATACATACTGGAAACCAAATCATTATTTGTGCAATCATCCTCAAGGTGACCAAAGTTTCCACATCTAATACATTTCATGATAATGAATCTATGTTTCAGTTCTTCCTCTTTTTTTGATATGAACAACATCTCATTTTTATCATCACTTGAAGAACTTTCACTATCACTACTAGAACACTTACTTGCTTTTTCTAGGTAGAAACTCTTCTTGTGCTTGTGAGAATACCTCTTTCCTTGATTGCTGTGCTCATATTTGTTTTTCTTATGATGCTTGTGCTTTTTAGAATCCTTGCTCTTAAAATCCTGTTTATCTTCATCACTTTCATTCTTGGGAACAGTACAGTCATTAGCATAATGACCAAACTTTCCACAATTGAAACATCTTACATTTTTCATACTTTTGTGCTTTCTAAAGAACTTGTCTTTCTTGCTGTAATATGCCTCTTCATCACTAGAAGACTCATCACTATCTTGAAGTTGTTTACCCTTGGATTTCTTGGTAGCCTTGAAAGTCGCCTCTTTCTTGACATCAACCTTCACTTGAGTTCTCAACTCAAATGCTGCAAGTATACTATGGAGCTCATCCTTTTTCAACTTATCCAAATATTTAGCTTCCTCAATAGCAAAAATCTTTTCACTAAATCTATTAGGAAGAGATCTTAAAATCTTATCACAAACATCATTTTCAACAAGCTCAAGACCTAAGTCTTTCATGGAGTTAACAACCTCATCCATACGAAGCATGTAGTCACTAATATTTTCATCATAATTCATCTTGAGTTGTTCAAACATACCTTTGAAGTGTCTCAACTTGGCCTTTCTAACATTTGTATCACCTGTATGAACCACCTTCAACTGATTCCACATTTCACTAGCTGTCTTGTAGTGAATCACTTTGGTGAGATCTGCTTTATGTAAGCCTTTCGGGATTGCATTCATTGCTTTTGAATTGTCTGTGATGTAGGAGCCTTTCTTCTTTAGTATTAGGACCATGTTCAGGAATAGTGTACTCATCTTCAATCACTTCCCAAACCTCATTCCCAAGTGCCATTAGATGAACCTTCATCCTTGCACTCCAAAGACCAAAATCTAACCCATCAAGAATAGGTGCTGCATTGCCACTTGAATGATCCATTGTGTTCTTTACTAGCTTTTCCTTCAAGCTGTTAAACTTTTCGAAGGCACTTGCTCTGATACCAATTAAAGAACACAAGCTTATACTGAGAGGGGGGGGTGAATAGTATAAGACCTCTTTTTAATTTTTCCATTATACTTCAAAATAGTAAAGCAATATACCCAAAGCAATATCAAAGCAATGCACAATATCATCCACAAAGTGACACTAATTTTAAGGTGGTTCACCCAGAATGGCTAGGCTACGTCCACAAAACTTTTCTCTAAAAGTTATCTCAAAGTTCTTTGGGAATCCTTCCCAATTACAATGTTTATGAGCCTCATCCCAAAGGAGATACCTTCCCCCAATAAAAATTTATGAGCCTCTGCTCAAAGGAGATACCTTCCCCCAATCAGAATTTATGAGCCTTTGCTCAAAGGAGATACCTTCCCCTCTGCTTTGGAAATGATCCCTTAGAAGATCAACTGCCTCTACCTCTTGCCAGCACGTGGAACTCCTTTCCTCGACGACCTCCTATCCTCAATGCTTAGCCTAAGAGACCTCTACCTTCTATGATCATGTCCACACAGACTCAAAGAACTCGTACCAAATACGATCGATCAGTCTAGTACAAGTATTCCTCTGTCTATCAGATCTGTCCAACTCTTGAACAAATCAATCCTTTGCATACAAGCCTTCTCAAAGACTTGCCAAATTTGTCCTCAGGTTCTTCTCCTAGAACCAGTGCACCTCTGTCCTCAAGTTCTCTGATAGATCTATCAAAATCAGCTCACAAGTCCTCTGCTAGGACCTGTCCAAATCTACTCACAAGTCCCCATCGAAACATGTCCAAAACTGCTCATAAGTCCCCACCGAAACCTGTCCAAAAATTTCTCACAAGTCCCCACCAAAACCTATCCAAAAACTGCTCACAAGTCCCCACCGGAACCTGTCCAAAAACTGCTCACAAGTCCCCACCGAAACCTGTCCAAAAACTCAGCAAACTCACCAAGAAAACTTTCTTAGTAGGAAATCACAAAGTGAATTGTTAGAGACCCAATGTGATTTATCAAACTCATAGAAGCATAAAGAGAATTTTTAGAGATTCAATATGTTCTATACTCAACTCCCAATCTCAAAACTCAACTCAAATCAACTCAGCTCAATCTCAATCTCAAATCTGAAAACTCAACTCAATATCTGAAATGGATAGGATAGAATGCTTTCTTTCAAGAACATGAAACCCCAACAATTTCCAACTATGCAAAGAATCACATAACAATGATACTTATGTTCTTTTCACCATAAATTAGGGCTTCAAAAACAATGCTCATCAACCAAGGTTCAATCAACACCATTTAACTCAAAACACAACCTTGAAGCATTTCACAATCAACATTAGAAAAGGAAACAAGCAGAACTCCTTTTCTCTCCAACATTATTTGAACAAAAAGCATCCACCAACTCAAATCACCAAGCATAAAACAACTTTTCAAATCATCAACAAAGAAGCAAGCCCAACACTTTAACCAAGTAAAGAATAGCTTGATTATAACCAATTTAATGAAAGCTAATGTCAATCTCAAAGCTACCCACTTAAGGTTTCACAACTTCACAAAAGAAGCAATTCTAACCTTAAAACATCATGCTTTCATTTCCATAATCAACCAAAAGCACTCTCAACATTACAAGAAATATTTATCCCTTATACACCTTATTTCTCCCTTATAGTCTTATCAACAATAAACTTCATCTCTCATAAGAATGCAATAATATAATGCAAACAACACCTTAAAAAGAATCTTTTATAAAAATAAAGCAAGCTTCAAACTCCTTATAACTCCTAAGCTATTTTTCTCTCTAATAAACTTCCTCCATCCGCCAAATACACTAGCAAAAATTAATTTCGAAAATACCTTGGCCAACACAAAAAATTGTGCTATGGAGAAATTGCGCACGAACTCTAACACCACCCGCTGTGTCCACTTCAACGAAGAAAAAAAACTTTCACATTATTCGAACGCGGAACCTCCCGTTCGGGTAGCACGCCAACAACCTAGCTGCTACCGGTGCGCCAAAGGTGTCCGGTGAGGTTTGAACCTCACTCTATTTCCCTTGTACCTTCTGCACCAGGGCTAAAATAAACAACAGGCCTCCCTATCTTTTGACATGAACGACGACGACGAAACCTTACGACGGATACAAAAATGAACGGCGGATATTTGAACAGCGGATCACAAAATCTCAGCGAAAAAGAAATCGAACATCAGATCGCGAAAACACAACGAGCAACACTTTTCAAAAATGTGGATGGGATAATATTTGATCTTCATCGTGAGAGATTTATATCCATATTTTCCATAAACTCTTGACGTCGGCGAGGAGTTTAACACATCGGTGAAGGAGTTTAACACGTCAGTGGAGGTCTTGGCTAGCGCCCACAATCTTAGAACATAGCACCATCAAAGTTAAGACATTTGCGCCATGGGTTAGGAGAACCCAATGCAAACAATAAATTAATATTTATTTAAAAATAATTAAAAGGAACCTTAACAAGGTTTTTAATTATTTAAATAAATACTTCCTCCTGGACCCAAATGCATTAAACTAATGCATCCACCTGTAATCTTTAAACCTGCCAACTTGGGGTTTACAAAAGACCTTTGAAACTGTCATGTCGTAACCTTCATCAAAACAAGTTGTTTGACATCAAATCAAATTCCTTCAAGAGCTTCTTGACATCAATGACAACTTATACACTTGAGCAAAGGCAATGTACCCAAAGTACCCAAAATTTCCAACACGTCATGCAGGTAAAGAGAGGTCATATCCACCTATATATTCTCCATCTTCTTTATAGTATCAATCTTCATCAGGTACTCTGTAATGACTTCATAAGTATTATCTCTTTGAGCCATTTCTCCTTGGGGCTTTTGGACCTGGGGAATCATTTTTATAGTGTGGGACTTAGCTTCAGGGTCAAAAGAAACCTTATTCAATGTCTTTTCTGGAGCTTGAGCTTCTTTTTTCTTACAAATTTTTAGCTACTGGGATGAACTCTAGCGGGCTCAACTTATTTTTACTACAATAGGATACTCTAGCATAATCTCCATCTCTAGATCTGGTAGCACCTGCAACTCAAGAAATGGAGTAGAGGTAAAATGAGCCTACTGAAGGCTTGGATCGAGAAGGGAAGTAGAAATTAGAATGGTTTGTGGAACAAAAGTTGTTGAGGGAGTGGAAGTAAGGGGTTCAGATACAATTACACTCACCCGATGAGGAGCTTGTGTACTTATAGTTGTGGTAGAAATTATTGGAATGGAGGATGAAGGGAGTGAAAATGGATTGGGCCCATATGCAAAAGAACTGAAATAAAGGGAAATCGAAGAAGAGGGAATAGAAGAAGAGGGAGCATCGATGACTGGGGACTGGGAAATAGGAATTGAAATGGAAGTGGAAGGTATACCAAATGGGGGTGAAATAGAAGAGACAATTACAGAGAGGGATGTGGCAGTCACTAAGTGATCAAGAGCAAATGAAGAGGGCAGATAAAATGCACCTTCGGGATCTAACACAATTTGAACCAATGATGAGGGTGGTTGTGATACTAGCTCCCCTTTGTTTTGTTCCTCCTCCACCTCCTATAGATATATAATTTCCATATGCTAGCGAAGTTGTTTCGTCTAAACCAAAGGAGGATTTTTTGAAGCATTAGCCTATGTAGCTTTGGATGTAGGAGGGTTTTCTCTTGATGAATAATTGTGCCTATCCTTAGATTCTTAGAGATTTTAAAAAAAGGAATTACCTCATACTTATTCCTATTTTTCTTTTGGGGTTGCTCTTTCGATGATGATTATTTCTCTTCCTCCACAAGTTGCGCTTCCTCAATCACATACTACTCCCCTTCGGCCATGATTTCTTCATTGTAAGATCTTTGAAAGATCTAAGGTATAATTTTAGCAAAAGAAATTGGATGATAACTATCATAATATTCATCATATACGTCCAAAAATGCATCATGCATTGCCAAGACATAGGTTGAACCATTTTTACCTTGGTGGGCCCTCATAACCCACGAGTTGGTGATTTTCTCATCAGACCGAGTGGGCAACTGATATTTCATTTTATTAAATAGGCCTGAAGGAGGAATCTAGTGCTTTTGGACTACAAGGTTATACTCAACCTCCATCTCATAAAAATTATACCATGGTAGGAGCAACATCATATTTTAAACATGCCATTCAAGATCGTGCTCATCCAGATTGTTTTTGTATTGCTCAATATCTGGTTTGGGGCAGTAATGAAAACTTTTTGCTTTGATCCTTGTTGTGAATTGATACAAAGGGTCATACTTCCATTGTTGGGAAAACTCCACCATACTAAGGTCGTAGATAGCTTCATTAATCAACTTATTCTAGTCAACTTGGTCTACTTCAATATCATCAAAGTGAAATGGTATGGTACATGTAGTTTTATTTCCTCATCCTAACCCATAGACGTCATTGATAAAGTCGTTCTAGTGGACAACTTCCATCGTAAAAAGGTGCACTATGGTAAAATACAGAAGAAGAAATGGCTTACCAGTGAAGCCAAAAATTTTTACCATGATTCCATGCATCAATAAGAAAATGTCACCTTTCTCCTTCACAATGATATCCTCCCTCATTGCCCTTTGCACTCTCTCACATGTGTCAAAAATAAGTTCAAGAGCAGGGCCCAAAAATATACGATTAAAATTTTAAAATTAATCCTTCCTAGACAAGTTTGGAGTCCACAAATAAACTGGTAGCTTCCTATCTGCCTCATCATCCTGCTTGACTGCTATGAAAGAAAAATGTTGGTGCATGTGGAATAAGAAATACTAGGCCAAAAATGAAGTGTGCCTGAATGATATTGATCCTTCACTGTATATCTTCTCTAATTGGGTATGTATTTCTTGAGCCACATAATCCACCCAATCAAATAAAATCGGGTTTGTGCTCGCTTGCATTGTTGTTGGGGCATAAAATTCCACCTACAAAATATATTGTACAAGCACCGCTTGCTATTTATACACCATGGAATTAATAAGAATATCGAACACCCAAGACAACATGGAAAACATGTCTAGACTTTTAAATTATATCAAAGGCTTTGGAAAAGTCGACAACTCTCCAAACTAGTGTGCCTTTATCAAATGATTCTCCATGAATTGGCACAACGTTACATTCGATTGGTACCTCTCCTCCTGCTCCTTGAGATTTAATTTTTTAACATAATGTATAGAGAAGGCTTCACCCCCACACAAATGCTTCTCTAAATGTGCTAGCCAAAATGGTGAACAATTTGTCTCCCTTCATATTTTGAACAACCCCTGTGGTAGGATTGTAAAACTTCAAAATCGTCATCACCATCTCGGGGTAATTATGAACAGGTTTACACAGGTGACAAAAAATCTAAGCATGATAGGCAATATTTAATGGGATTTTTGGTGTCAAGCCTTACCTGACAACAAATTCCACATCCTGGCACAATTTTTCCACACCCTTGTTCTAAATAGCATAGTCTCCAATCTGAGCTAGCGCATCATAATATAGGTCAATCTCTATATTTTCATTTCGCTTGAATTTTTTAGCTTTTTTTCCTTCTTGTACTTTCATTGGCTTCACAAATTTCAGTGACTCAACAACTTTCTTTCTCATCTTTGTACAATCAGCTTTACTGCAACAATCTAATAATCCTACAAAAAAATAGCAATTCGAGAAGTTGAATGATAATCCAAAAATGCTCCAAAAAGATAATCTCAACCTTTATTTAAGCTTCTGGTTCACCGTATTTAAAACTTTCACTTCCAACTACCCAATTAAAAGCAGGTGGTGCTTTTGATGAATACGAGTGAATGTGTTCCCTTGGTTCTCTCACTTGTCATGTTTTTTCATAACTTAACCACCATTAACACCTTTGCGCTATAAATATTACTTGGAATTCATGCCTAGTTGCTTTTTAATATGAAGGATGCAATTTGGCTATTTAATGACTAACTCCGAGAATAATTAATATCGTGTGGGAGTGATGGGCACTTTTCGAGGGTGAAAATCATTAACTTCACTGCATGATAATGTCGAAAATGCATTTTTTAAATTTTGCCAATGAAATTAATTTGATTCCATGCATTTAACTGAAGTTTGCTCTGATATTAGCATGAGATAATGAAAAACATAAACTAAGAGAACTTGCTTCACTGAAAATATCAATTGAGGTGAAAATAACAAGACAACTATGCTCCAAAAATGTTCTTCTGCTTTCTTGGTGAAATGACATGCTTTGCAGCCCTTTTAAAATAATTTATCCTTAACAAGCTTAACCGTGAGTGCTTTGCTTGAAAAAGCAAGACGAAATTAATTTTACCCCCTTCTATATCAAAAATAATCTTTCCAACTCAAGTTTTCAAAAAAGCATGCGATTTTTTATCTTTTCTTGGAGTTTCACTCTGAAAACATCTTTGGGAGGAATAAATGAGAATTTCACCTCGAAAATAGTAAAAAACATGGTGAATCCCCTTTTTTGGGCAAAAATAAAAGTTTTCATCTTTTAATTTTTGCTTTGCTTTTTGCTTTTCTCTTATATTATTTTCTCCCCTCTTTTTTTATCTCCTTTTTTGGCAATTAAAAATAGGGACACTTTTAAAGCAAATCATGTCCTTCGACAAATTTTAAATTCAAATTTGAATTTACCTCCGAAATTATTGCCAAATAATTACTTTTCCTTAATGATTTTTTCCCAGAACATGACTGAAAAGCCTTTAAAATATTTTCAGGGTGAAAACATTTTTACTTAGTAAAGACGTGATTTCGGGGTAAAAACACTTTCTAGGGATGAGATTAAATTAACCTGGCGAAAATATTTCTTCTTATTTTTTGCTCTTTTTTTTATAATTTTAAAAATACTTGACTCAAAATAAAATAAAATTAAAATTATATACATATATACATACTTGATCAAAATTTTATCACATGTGACAGGCCTTCAAATGAAGACCATTTATTGGAATTGGCAACACATGGCCATCCATGTCCTATAAGTGAAATGAGTTAACTTGATTCACACCTAAAATCTGGAACAGGCTCTCCCATATCACCTCAAACTTGTGATGCTTGCCAGGCTTAGCCTTGTTCTCGTTCCATTTCAGCACTAGATCACCTACCTCTAACGACTTCTTGGAAGTTTTCTTGCCAAACTATTTTTGTGTCATCTGGGCATGTTCCATGAAGATATTGTAAGATTTCTCCCTTTACTCCTCTAGTTGTAAAAGCTAAGCCAACCTTGTGCTCATGGGATCATATTCATCATCTTCACCATCTAGTAAGTATCATGATTGGAGGGATGGAAATTCAATATAAAGGGGAAATACCACCTCTTTGTTGTATACCAAGGACTAGGGGGACATATTGATGGATTTATTTATTGAGATGTGATTGATCCATAATGCTTGGTTTAGGAGCAGATGCTAAATGTGCTTATTATTGCAAAGGGTTCTCTTTAGAATTCTTAGCAATTTTGTGTTTAGGGATTTGGCTAAACCGTTTCCCTGCATATAGTAATTAGATGACATGTTTAAATAAATCTTGTACTTACACGTAAATTCACTAATCCTGGACCCGATGAAGAGAGTTCCATTGTCCATTATGATTGCATCTGGTATACCAAAATGAGTCATTAATCCCTCAAGGAAAGAGATAACTATTGCTTGATCCACCTTCTTGGTCATAATTGCTTCAGCCCATTCAGTGAAATAGTCGGTTGCGATCAGGATGTATTTATGTCTAGTAGAATAATTAGGATCAATAACCCCAATGAAATCTAAGCCCCATTGTTAAAAAGGTGCTTCAACTTGAATCGGATGAAGGGGTAATGATGTGTTCCTAATTTTACTGATATATCTCTGACACTTGTCACAAATTTGACTAACTTTGAAAGCATCTAAAAAAAGAGTGGGCCAAAAATATCCTTCTTTGATGATATTCAATGTCATTGGTCTCCCTACATAATGCCCTCCTAACAATATAGAATGGAATTCTTCTAGGATTTTCTGCTTCTCTGATTCTTTGATGGATTTGAGAAGTACTCCATCAATGTTTCTGTGGAATAGCCCATTTGGCAACATCACATACCTAGGGGCCTAAATTTTGAATATCCTTCTTTGTGAGGCATTAAAATGTGAAGGATACCTTCTCGAGTAGAAATATTTGATAAGGTCCTCTATCCAATCAAAATCAACTATAAAGTGATTAATGAAATTATTTTTGCTTATTGAATCCTCAAGTTGGAAAACCATGGATTCTAAAGCAATGCTTCTTGAAAGCTCTTAACATAGTGCAAGACCTCAAACCAACTTGGTTGGCAGGATTTCAACATCATACTCTTGGATTTTGGAAACCCAACCAGCTCTCTTGTCTCCAATCTCTCCTTGAATGATGAAACTCCATACATCTGGATGAACAATATAAACTATTGTTTGTCTCTAGGAAATAAAATGCTAGAACTTCTTCAAGGACTTCATCACTGCATATACTTGATTTTCAATGAAATTGTACTTTTCTTCATGTGGTTGGATAACTTGGCTTAACAAAACAATTATCCGCTCATCTCCATAATATTCTTTTTGCATAAGCACCACTACATAACTCTCTTGTTCACTAATGGCATACATGATAAAATCCTTTAAATAATAAGGGTTTACCAGGATCGAGGCTTGAGAAATTATTTCTTTGATTTCTATGAATGTTTGGTTCCTCTGCTCAGTCCATTTGAACTCAACATTTTTCTTTAAAATAACAGTCATCGACTTTACCACTTGGATGAAATATGCAATGAAATTTTGAACAAAATTTATCTACCTAAATAATGACTATAAATACTTCTTATTAGATGGAAATGGAAGCTTTAGAAAATCCTTAGCTCTAGCTGGGTCATTAGTCAAACCTTCCATAATATGGCCCAGGAGCTTTCCTTCTTTTACAACAAATGTGGACTTCTTCATATTGATGGATATTCCAAAATCTCAGTATTTCTTGAACACTTGTCTTAAGTGTAGACCATGCTCCTCCTTGTTGTGAGAAAATATAGTCATGTCATCCAGATAAATTACAATGATACTGTTTAACAACTCACCAAAAGCTATGTCCATCACTCTTTGAAACGTTGCTCCAGCGTTTGAGAGACCAAATGGAATTTTTTGATAAGCAAATGTTTCCCATTTTATGGTGAACGTCATTTTATATTGGTCTTCATCCTTGAACTAAATTTTATTATAGCCAGAGAATCCATCCAACAACATAAATCTTTGAGCACCAGCAACAACATGAATAATATGATTAATCTAAGATAAAGGATAATTATACTTTAGGGATGTCTGATTCGAATTTCAAAAGTCAACACATAGGTGAATATCCCCATTCTTCTTCCTCATAGGGATAAGATTTTATACCCAGGTAGAGTGCTTAATCGGGTAGATGATTTTGGCTTCTAGCATTTTTAGCAGCTCTACTTTCATCAAGGTTTCAATATTGGTATTGATTGGCCTCTGCTTTTTCCTTAAAGGTTTCACTCCTTCCTATAATTCAATGGTGTGTTGGATCACTTATTTATTGTAGCATTTCAAATACTGGTAGCTCTAAGTGATAATGTATGGGTACTCATGAGAAAATATGCTCATTAGATTCATAATCATAAGAAATTACAATGCTTATATAGCACTCCAATCAGTTTGAAATCTCTACTATTATGGAGATATTACTTTCTCCTACTATGTTTAGAAACACTCTAAAAAATTCCCTAAATGCTCTCACAACAAAAATGATTTCCTCTCAAATAGTAAAGTTGGTGCAACTATATTTAAATGAATTTTAAATATTTAGAACCTATATAATTTATGGAAGATACTCTAAAGTATGCTCTATAGTCCAACATTCTCCCCCTTAATGTTGAGAGGACTGACTAGACAATCTCTCAACTTTATATACTGACATTTTGCAACTCCTTTGGTGAATATTTTTTCTATGTTGTCCAAAGTGTTGCAATATTGTAGTTAAATCACTTATTTCTCCACCATGTCTTGAATGAAGTGATACTTCATATCAAAGTGCTTTGACCTATTGTGGTGGATATGATTATGCACCAATTGGATGACACTCATATTGTCACTGTACAATCTTGTAGGACCGCTTTGTTGCTCTTCAATTTCTTCAAGGAATTTTCTCAACCATAAAGCTTTAGTACTAGCATTTTTAATTGCTATATATACAGCCTCAGTAGATGACAATGCTACAACAGTCTAATTTTTGGAACTCCATGTAATTAGTCCTGACCCAATACTAAAACAATTTCGTGAAGTAGATTTTCTATCATCTATATTGCTGCCCCAATCACTATAACTAAATCCAACTAATTTTATAGAATTAAATTTGTGGTAATGGATCCCAAAATCCAATGTACCCTTTACATATCTCAAAATTCTCTTAGTTGCTTGAAAATGAAGTTCGGATGGATCAGCCATATACCTTAAAACAAGAGAAACAACATACTGAATATCTTGCCTTGTGTTGGTGAGAAACATTAGACTCCCAACCATGCTCCTATAAGTGGTCATGTCAAATTTTGGTGCTCCACCATCTTTGCTCAATTGGATCCCATGACCCGTTGGAGTTGCAACAGTATTGCATTGCTCCATAGAAAATTTCTTGATCATATCTTGAGCATATTTGTATTGACATATGAAGATCCCTTTACCTGTTTGATGTACCTCCATACCTAGGAAGTAATGCATTAAACCTATATCTTTCATTTCAAATTATTTCATCATGGAGTGTTTGAAATATTCATTCATCTTAGCACTACTACCCATGAATATTATATCATCCACATATAAACATACAATGAGAATGTCTTTACCTTGTTTCATGTAGTAGAGAGTAGGTTCACTTTTGCTCGAGTGAATCCATACTTTTGAAAGTAGCCATCAATGCGTGAGTACGATGCCATTGGTGCTTGCTTGAGGTGATATAGTGCTTTCTTCAATTTATAGACAAGGTTCTCCTTATCTTGTTCTTCAAAAACTTGAGGTTGTTGTACAAAAACCTCTTCATTCAAGTACCCATTGAGAAAGACACTCTTTACATCCATGTGCTGAATTTTCCACCCTTTGTGGGCAGCCAATGTAAGTACTGATTTTATTATCTCCTGTCTAGCAATAGGAGCAAAGGTCTCCTCATAGTCATTCCCATACTTATGAGTGAACCCTTTTGCTACTAGTCTTGCTTTGTGTCTTTCAATGCTTCCATCAGCATTGAATTTTATCTTGTAGACCCATTTACATCCAACACATTTTTTTCCCTTAGGAAGCTTCACTAGCTCCCAAGTATCATTATTTTTTATAGAGGTCATTTCCTCTTTCATGGATTGTTGCCATACATCAAAATTACATGCTTTTTCATAACTAGATGGCTCTAGCTCAACACTAGTCATTAAAGCATAATTTACAACATCACCCTTAGGTTCTTGACAATCATCATCACCATACATATGTAAATTTTCAAGTCTTTTAAAAATTGTATTCATTTCACTAGTTTGACTTCTAGTGTATCTTTTTTGGAAATTCTTATCCAACATTTGAAAAGATGGATGGTGCTGAAGTGTTATTTTATCTCTTTATGAAGAATCAATATCCATTGGTGAAGAACTTACTGATATTTGTGGAGGACTTGGAGTAGCATATGTTTTACTTGAAATAGTACTCACAATTGGGCTTGGAGGACTTCCTTTGCTATTTTTGGGCTACACTTGTTGCACTTGAGAGGAAATTGCATCATGAGATCCATCATCAACAAAAATTTTTTGATGACCCCATTCTCCCCCTTCATAAAAAATTACATCCCTAGAGAGTACAATTTTATGTGTTTTCGGATTGTAGAGCTTATATGCTTTGGAAGACTCACAATATCCAACAAAAATACATTCTTGACTTTTGGGGTCATGTTTCTTTCTTTTATCATCAAGAATGTGGGCATATGAAAGACAACCAAAAACCTTAAAGTGTTTTACATTTGGCTTTTTGCCATACCATCCTTCATAAGGAGTAACACCATATAAACTAGAAGTAGGAATCCTATTCAAAATGTAAACACTAGTTCTAATAGCATCAGCCCAATAAATGTTACTTAGATGCTTAGTTTGTAGCATTGATCTAGCCATTTCTACTATAGTGCAATTCTTTCTTTCAGCCACACCATTTTATTGTGGGGTGTAGGCAGTTGTGAATTGCCTTTTTATTCCACAATATTTATAATATTTTAGAAATGTATTTGAATAATACTCTCCTCATTTATCATTCCTGAGAGTTTTTACAACAAACTTACTTTGATTCTCTACATTACTTTTGAAATCTATGAAACAATCAAAAGCTTCATCTTTAGTTTTCAAAAAATAAATCCAACACATCCTAGATAAATCATCAATGAAAGTGAGAAAGTAAGAGTTGTTACCAATGCTTTTGGTTTGCATTGGACCACAAATATTCGAATGCACCAATTGTAGTGGATGGCTTGCTCTCCATGCTTGTCCCTTTGGAAAATTTGATCTTGAGTGCTTTCCCAAAGCACATCCTTAACACACCTACTTGTGTTCTTCAACTCTTGGAATTCCACTTACCATAGCTTGAGAAGTCAATAACTTCAAGCTTGCAAAATTAAGATGACCAAATCTCAAGTACCAAAGCACACTTGTATTAGCAGTAGCTACACTAGCAAGTTGAGCACCTCCTTGTTCCCCAAACTTAAGAGGAAACAACATATTCTTTGTCATAGGTACTTGTGTAACAACTCTATTATAATTGTTTTTATAAAAAATGACACATTTTTCTTCATAAAAACAAGCCTATAGTTCTTCTCCATCATTTTTCCAACACTAAGAAAATTATGTTGGATTTTGGGGGTGTAATAGATTTCATTTACCTTATTAGTGCCTTATTTTGTTGGAACCTCCATGGCTCCAATACCTTCAACTTGTAGTGTCTTTTCATCTCTCAATTTGATCTTTAATTTGTAGGAGGAATCCATTATAGCAAAGAGTTCCTATTTTCCACTCATGTGATTAGAACAACCAGTATCCAAAATCTACGTTTCATTAAGATTTTGATCTTATTTTCCATAGGTGAGGAAAAAATTTGAAGAAGCTCCTTCCTCTTCTCCATAGTTTCCATATTGACCTCTCCCATCTTGAGAAGTCTTGGACCAACAATCTCTAGCAAAGTGACCAACCTTGTCATAATTGTAACAAGATTTCTTTGATTTTTCACCTCCTCTTACTTTATTGCCACCTCTTGATCTACCTCGTCCTCTTCCTTTACCTCTCCTTTGGCATATTACTTGTCCTTATCCTCTTCCTTGTGCATTATCACCTTCTTTGGATGAGAATGCTTTCTCATCACCTCCATACCTTGTAGATGTAGCACCTTGTAATCTTTCTTCATGAGACATCAAAGAACTAATTAGAGCATCAAATATAAATTAGACAAATCTTTAGACTCTTAAATAATGATAGCTATATGGTTCCATTTAGGAAAAGTATCCTCAACACTTTCTTCACCACTACTTTAGTTTTGATGCCATCTCCAAGGGTTTACATTTTGTTTACAATGGATTTTACTCTAATACAATAATCACCAACATTTTCATCATTTTGCATATTTAAGTTTTCAAAATCCCTCTTCAATATTTTAAGCCTCACTTGCTTTACTTGATCACTACCTTGATCACTATCCTTCAAGGCTTTCCATGCTTCTTGGGCTGATAAACAGGAAGCAATCCTTGGAAAGATGCTCTTCTCCAAAGCAACTTGAAGATGATAGAGGGCAGATGAATTCTTCTTTTGGGTATCCTTTTTGCTGGTTTTATCTGCTGCACTCAAGGTTGTCCAATTAGTAGGTTTTGCATAACCTTATTTGACTATATCCCATAGCCCTTTTCCAATAAGTAAGGTCCTCATATTGATGGACCAATACTCGTAATCTAACCCATTAAATTCAGGAATGAGAAGATTGTTATTGGCAGTCATTGATGCTAATTAAAAAAAATTGGAATAATGTAGATAGCACCTAATACAATATTTGTTTTTACAATAAATAACAACAATAGATCTTATTTTACTCAATTTACTCAACCTGTTTTATCAATCTCTCATAATTAACCTCTAATTGCAAAAATACATGCTTCTTTTTATTTACCAAAGTCTCAAGCACCAAATTTATCATAAATCAGCCAATAATTATTGAAACAAACTAAACTTTTTCCTATAGAATTTTAATATACTTATCTAAAAATCCACTAAATTTCAGAATCCAATTCACACAAATGAGAAATATGTGATCAATTTACTTTTGCCCTTTCTAGATCTTAGAGTGTTTTTGAGACAACCTGAATGTTTTTCACATAAATCAATCCATATAGCTCAAAAATTTCTAAAAATTCAACTCTATATTCCTGAGACAATAATATGAAAACCCTCTAAATATTAGAATAAAATTAACAAATGTGAAAAATGTTTGATCATTTACTTTTCCATTTTTATCACAATTTCGAATCTAGGATTTTTGAAGAAAAATTTAATATTCACACAAATCGATCAATACAGATCCAAATGACCTAAAATTTTGTCTTAATTATTATTTTATCTAAATACTATTTCTACCAAAATTTGAGAAGTAAATACCTTTTCTTAAACCTTATACAACAATTTTATTTATTTATTTTTTTATTTATTTTTTTTTTGAATTTACATGGTGGAATCGGTAGCCACCACGAATCCGGGCAGGCTGTCTAGCTTTTATGGCCACCATAGTATTCTAAACTATCCACCCTAGAAGTCTCCACATAGATATTCATGCAGTCCACCCCTATAACCACCATTTCACAATCATTTTAAACCTTTTACGCCGCTGAAAGCACTAGGAAAAGGACAAGCGTTCAGTCCGGTGATATACAACCATTTTATTGAAAACTCAAAATGCTAATAAAATAAAAAAATTAACTCCAAATAACCTAATATTTTGACTGAATCCCCTTAATATAATTATCTAACAAATCTAAAAATTTCATAAGAAAATACCTCAGGATGCATGAGATATTAATGATTTACTAGAGCTCTTCCTTGCAACTCTACTAAGTGTTGGCCACTTGAGTTTCTTTGACAAAGTGTGTGCTTCAGATCTCTTCAAAACACTCTCCACAAGTTTTAATCCATATGTGAAAACCTGATCTGATACCAAAATGAGAAAATATTCTCATTAGATTCATAATCATAAGAAATTACAATGTTTTTATAGCACTCAAATCAGTTTGAAATCTCTACTATTATGGAGATCTTACTTGCTCCTACTATGTTTAAAAACACTCTAAAAAATTCCCTATATGCTTTCACAATAATTGCCTTGGTGCTCTTAGGCTTGCACCTTTTAAAGTGTGTGAAACCCTAGGTCTATGTTCAAAACCCTAGGATTTAATCCCTCATGCGTAGTGAATGTTAGAAAGAGAAGATTTTGTCTTTTCTATGTTTAAAGACTAGTTAACTGAAGTCTAAATTCAAAATCAAGTCTCCCATGTGGACTGGTTGTGAAGGGGAATGTAAATTTGCTCTCGTTCACCTTTATTGCATGCATATTGCTACTTTTTCCCATGATTGGGTCTATTTATTAGCAAAATACTTTTTATGGTTTAGTTGTTGTCATCTGCAACGACTAAGATTTGGCTGATATCATCTAGAGTGGCTAAGGTCTGGATGCTCTAGCCTATAACATCCAATATTTGGCCGCTTTAGCCTACAACGACTAAGCTTATATGGGTTAAAACTACCATTTTGAGTGGTTAGGACCACTGCTTTCTCTTGGAAAGGTCCAAAATTGGTCATATGGTCTTCAAATGTGCTCATATGAGTGGTTTCCTAAACATGACATGTTTTGGGTGTCTACACTATCCTCATAGGGGTTCCATCTAATTGTAAAATGTCAAGGTTTCTTCTTGTATATTCCATGCCCATAACATCATAAACTACCTTTGGCATGACAGTCGTTGCAATGCCAGAGTTGATCATGCAATTGTGCACAATCCAACCTTCCATATTGGGAGACAAGTAGAAATGGGGTGGTCTATTATTTCCAATGGTTCATTAGTATTTGAAATAACACTATCTAAGTCAGATTATTCCCCTTATATTCCATAAATTTTAGCAATTCTTGCAACAAGTCAACTTGTCCAGGCAATTGCAATGCATCATAAAGACTCATCTTGGTTGGAATCCTTTTTAGCTCTTCAACAATGTTATACATAGATGCACTAGACTCCTTTCCTTCATTGGCAGCCTCATATTTGCTTCAATACTGCTATGTAGCCTCTACCCTATAACGCTTGGTCAAGGATGGATATTTGATATTTTCTCTAGCTTGTTCCTCCATTTTACCTTTCTCTTATGAAGTTGAAGACTTTTCTTAAAAATTTTCTTTTGCTTGTGGAGGAAAAAGATGTTTTACTAGGATAGGTGCATCTAGATTGGGTGCTAGAACAGGCGCTTTCACTTGTGCTTATTTTTTCTCATTTTTCACCTTCAGATCAGCAAGTACCTTCAAAGGATCTATTTTAGCTGGGTCCATAGTGACGAGTTTTCTTCTAACTCTTGTAAGAAATAAAACTTGTTCTTTAGAAGGGATCATGAAATTATGATCAACTTTCATAATCATGTTGATTTGACAATCAAAAAAACTTTCTACCAATATCTATACATAGTTTAGGTGAACCATGCAAGTTTTCTTACCATGTGGATCATTACAAGTAGAGCACCAATATGATTTTTTTGATGTGCTAGCTTCTTCATTTGCCAATACGATCGTATTCCTCTTAGGTACCTTATTGGTTGAAGCTGCTTGCTCCCTGGTGATTTGTGGAGGTTGAAATATCCTAGGCTAGAAATATCTTTCATCCTACTTCTTCTTAATCACTGTGATCTCATTGCTCATCACTCTTATGGCTGAGTTCATTAACTGTATATTTTTTAGCAACATCTCTTGTGAATCAATATTTAAGGGCATTAGAGGAGCTGGTAATGGAAGTGGTACAGGCAGATATGGTAGTGCAAGGAATAGAACCATAGCGAATAACTATGGAATGGTTGGAGCAGGTAGTTGTAGGAAAAAAATTATCGTCATGGTTTGAGATGAACTCAGATTCCATGAAGGGATCAGATACATGGGAGACATCAGCAGGGGCTGATAAGATGCATTAGCATACAAATATTATAGAATATTAGGAGAAATAGGTATCATCATCTTTTGCAGAAGCTTACAGATAGAAATCAAATCAGCCTTGACATTTTGCATAGTAGAATACAAATTAGGAAATGTGTTAATATTAGACTGATGGATGGCCATTCTAATGTCAAAATTGAAGGCATAGAGGTAATAGAATGTGGCTTGTTCAGGAGTTACTCGAAGACCATCAGGGACTCTATACCAAGTTTGAGTAAACCTGACGTTGAAGTCAATAATTTCCTCTTGGGTATGCCTCTAAATGGTGGCAAATTGATGCAACAGAGAGAATGGATCCACTTGTTTATTGAACCCTTTGATAAATAATTCAACCAACTAGTCCTAAGTGGTAATAGTGGCAGGATGTAAGGTACTAGTAAAGCAACTTAAGAGAGAGCATGAGCAATCTTACCATGACATCCTCATTCATGATACTATAAATGGTCACTAGAGAAGCTACATATTGGAAATTCTTGTAAGTCATCTTGCTCGTGTTGTCGTAAGTAGGCAAAGCCTTCAATGCTTCTTGCAAAATTAGATTTTGAGCTTGCAGATTCAAAGCTCCAAAGTTATTCTAGACCTGGAACTATCTTGGTGGTTGAGGTGGTAGATTTTGGGCCATTTGGATTGGAGTATTTTATTTGGTAGGAGAAAATCTAATGGCTATGCTAGCTAGACTCTAAGGAACAGAAAACACACCAACTACATGTGAAGAAGTTGTGACTGATGGGATAGTCAAAGTGACTAACCTAAGATATTCTCCTAACACTTGGGTTCAAGCTCATAAAATTCAATGGGGTCTTCAAAGTTTTTGGCCTTCGATCTTGTGATCATGAATAAAGCTTTCACTCACTTCATGTTTGGATGCTTCTAGGTAAAATTGAATCACCAGATGTTCTAATAGAACAGTAAAAATTTGAACATCAAACCTTGATATTGCTCAAAGTGGAAATTTTAAGGTCCCACTCAGCGTGCCAAAAACTGTTGGTCATGAATCTACCTAATCATAAAATATATGCGCCCTAGACCCAGCCAACATTGAAAGGCTGAAGGAGAGAGATGTACTTCGGGCCAATCTCTAGAGAGGGCTTGTTCCCTTACTAATATAATTTAGTTTAAATCTTAGGGTAACAGGGAAGAGATAAAATGAGAAATATGGCTATGATCCAGAGATGAAAGGTGGGGATAAACTAGCACCTAAAATCCCAATCAAGTTTTAATCAGCATCTAATAGAAAGGAAAATTTAAATTTACCTAACAAAGATCATAAAATTAACAAAAATTAAAGGTAGAAAATAATTGCATACAACACTAATCCATGAACCAGATCCAAATATCTCTATATTGATGCAGAAAACTCCAAGTGGTTTTTGGTAGGATTTTACCTCTGAAATTAAATGTGTATTAAAATCACATGATATTTTGTTAAAAAAAAATGATGTTTATATTCAATATAACTAATTTTGGAGTCTCTATAAATTTATTCCTCCTTTATTTTGTAATCATGTGAAATTTTATTAGATTAGCACTTCTACTTATTTTAGCCAAAATACCAACACTACTAACTGCATCATTATTCCTGATAGACACATTCAAAGCACTCCACCATATAGAAATAAACAATAATATGGCATAATGGAAGAGCCTAACAATATTGTGGGTTTTGCATAGAATATTTTGGATACATTGTTGAATAGCTTGACTAGTACAACTGAAACTAAACAACCAACATCCCATAATTGCTTACACTAGAATTCAAGTAGAAAAACCAGAGGAAAAAAGTTAGAAATACTTACAACCCATCCTAGTCAAAGGCTAGCAAGAGCAATTATCTCCTTGAAAGTAGTGATGATCAAATCAGAACATTCTTTAGGAAGCAACGATCCCTCTTTCATGGAGTGTGCTTGGGAAATCAACAAAAATGGATGATAGGAAAATCGTTCCAAACATCGGTGCATCGAAAATCAACAATATCGTGTGACAATCATGGAGCTCAGATATTAAATTTTTTTCACCATTTCATAATTTTGTATCTTCACCGAAGGAGACCCAACAAAAATTAAATTTGTTTAGAAAAGAGTGAAATCAATGGAGGGCACCTTGAAAATGAACTAGATCGCACTAAGCTCAGGGACATAGCATTTAATCTTTGTAACGTTTCAACAAAAATTATGGAATATCAATTTCATTTCCCCAAACATTAAAATACATCAATATTTGACCTTTTCCAAAAAAATCTGTAGCAATGGTGCCTTTGAAAGAAACTTCATTGAGGAAAAGTGACAAAAATTTGATTTCGCCCAAGCAATGAGGGGAAAGCCTTTTCATTGCAATTAGGGGCAAAAAAAAAATTAATAGGATATTTTTGCCCATCCATATACTTTCACCTTCAACCTGGTTAATTGTGCCCCGAAAACATCCCCTCTAAGGAAATTTACCCCATAATGTTGTCTTGTGGGAAAAAAATAGAATTTCACCCCCAAGGGAAGGAAAAAAAAAGTTTTGCCCCAAGTTGGGGTGACTTTGACTTTGACCAGTGCATGAGGATGCCTTTTTGCTACTTTTGCTCTGAACTTGGGCACTTCCATTTCTTTCACCCCAACTAGGGTGAAATCATTGAAATTTCTAAAAAAAATGTGAAATCACTTAGGAAACACCTTCATCATCTTCTTTGCTTATTTCAGAGTGAGTTTGACTTTGACTGGTGCATTGCTTTCACACGAACGCTGCCTACTTAATGCTTTTGCTCCAAAATTACCTTAAAATGGAATTTCACTTGAAATAAGGGAAAAAATGACTTTCACCCCCTCTCTGGGGTGATATTCACTTTGACTTATGCCCATCTATTATTTTTGCCTCAAACATAATTAAAAATAGAAATTCACCCCAAAAAGGGTGAAATCACCTTGAATTGTGCAAGTTCAGGTAAAATCATTAAATTTTATCTTTGTGAACTCCTCCCTTCATTCTAGTTGGCAATTTTTGTTGCTTGGGCCCCACCTTGGGAGAAACTTGGGCAAAACTATTTTAATGTTGTGTTTCACCCAAAAGAGGGGCGAAAATGATTTTCACCCCTTCCTTGGGGTGAAAACATATTTTATTTCCTTTGTTGGCACTTTCCTTTTATCAATTTTTGTGTTGATGCCTTTAATGATTTTAGCTTCTCCTTTGATCCTAAGACATTCTTTTGCTTTGCATTTCCCCTTTATATTTTGCCCACGGTTTTTCTTGCCCATGATTTACATCATTTTTTATCGATAAAACACTGGTTGTTTATTTCCAAGGATGAAACTACGCCTTCTTTATTTACATTAGAATTATAAATAAAAGGGAGGAAGCAAAAATATTACATTAAAACATTAAATACAAAATATAAGTCCAAAAATTTCATCATTTATCTTTCATACTCGGAACTGTTACAATCAAAATTTAGTGTGGCAAAACTATCAACAGGTATGTAGGTAGGTGGAAGTGGAGTGATGTGTGGAGTGAGGTGTGATATGTGGAAAGGGGAGGACTAGTGGTGGCTAGGACATGTGTCACATAGTGAGACAGGGTATCCTAGGGGGGTTTTCTAGATTTAATAAAATCTATAAAATAGGATAATGTGCAGGATTAATATACCTAAGTCAAAACTTATGTATATTATTATTATGTAGGATTGAGAGGTGAATGGAGGATTTTGTGGAGGACTAGGTTTTGGTATCTATAGATGCCCTTTTTGTACCATATTGCATAAAACACAATGCGGTGCAAAAACAAGAGACGCTTGACATTATTGGATGAAGCAACGAGCTCTAGTTATCTCGACACAAAGAATGAATGAATTTTTTATTTTGGCTTACCCCCTCAAGTGATGAATGGGTGAAATATGGAACAAATGAGACCCATGAGTCACTTGAATTTGGATGGTTGAGGGATGATGTGTGGTGGATGATGAAGATCAAGCTGGTTACCCTAAGTTTGGAGTGGGCCATGTTTATGAAATTTTTCTTTGGTATAAATGAGTGCACATTTGATGTGGTAGATGGACCAACCAATGTGGGTGTGCGCATGATGCTATTTTTGAGGTTAGTGTACCTCAACTATAATCATCACATTCAAACCCTTAGCATTATGCATACCAATTTGAAAATTTTTTGCTTTTGTTACCTCGCGGAGAGGAGTATATGATAGCTTTATTAAAGTTCCTTGGATGCAGTCACATTCTGTAATTAGGTTTCCAAATTGATAGACCTTTGTGTGAGATGAAGTTTAGTTATTTGATGAATTTATTGAAATTTTAATGTTTTTGCTTTTTTTGGTAAACATCGTATTGCGTTTGATCAGGTTCAAACATGGACCTACGTTTAAGGTTGGTCAAATGTGCATTCATGTTTATGTACGCCCTCCAAATGTGGATCAACGTTTAGATGTGCTTGATAAATGTGAGTCCATATTTGGAGGCACAAAAATCAGCTATAAAAAGGTTTGGGAAGACCTATTAGATTTTATTTTTGTGGTTGAGTTTGATTGAGCATTGGAGAGAGTTGTGCAATTTGGTTACGATTGCAGCGAGGATGGTGGGAGAGGCAAGCGAAGCTAGTGGTATAATTGTAAATTCTATTTGTGTGGTCGAGGTAGGTCCCAATGCCTCTCTTGTTGCTTTATTGTATTTTTTGTGTGTGTTTTCTTTGTTTTCATTTTTTTAAATGACCAAAGGGGGTGGGTGAATTTTTTTTTTGAAATATGATGGTGGAGTGAAATGGAAATGTTTTTTTTAAAGTGAACCAAATGATGATGGAAAAATTAAAATGGCTTTTATTTTATTTTTTTGTGGTAATTGAAAATATGATGATGAATAAAATGGAAATGTTTTTGTCTTTTTATTTTTTGTTTTGTGTTTTATGCTGCAAGTGAAATTTCTAAAGGCTCACCACTATTTTTCACCTATCCTTTCTCATGTGACGAAGGAATTGACTAATGACCACTTGAAATGGCTGGGGATAGTGGGCTTGGTTGGTTATGGTAGATTCAAGAGAGTGGGGGCAGATGGGGAGTACTTTTCGCCCTTAGCAGAGAGATGGGACCCTAAAATGGAGTCATTTTAGCTCTCGACTAGAGAGATTACTATTACTCTGGAAGATGTTTATTGCATATTTTGTGTTCCTATTGAGGGGTTACCTATCTGAGTTGGTCATGAAAATGAGGATGAGCTGAGGCCCTTATTTTTTGATATATGGGAGGATGTGGATGTGAGAAAGGGTGGGATCTAGTATCTAGAGGTGTTCTATAAGGGAGATATACAACCATTTCCTAGATTTGTTATGTATATTTTATCAACTATGCTGCTACCCAATAGTACTAGGTTAGGTTCCCATGGAACCATATCAATCTTATGTTGGATATGATTGATGATCCTCATGTGTATGCTTGGGAAACTTCCTTGCTCTACTAGATGTATGTAAAGATTTATGAGGTGAAGAATCAAGGGTGAAAGATTTTCAACTATATCTTGCTTCTTCAACTTTGGTGATGGGAGCACTTCAGACTGGCTTGACCTGATGGTTTACTCTATGAGTGGGATAGATCGTACCCTTTTTATCTTTATTGGTGGACCAATGAGGAGCTTCCATCGAGTCATCCTAGCCATAGTATCCAGGAGTATCAGAATATGTGGGTAGGATTGATTAGTGTAGATGTTATTTGGTGACCATGAATGGGGGTTGCTTGGCCTGAGGATAGTGCATAGCTATGGTGGCTAAGTGGGCCACATGGGTGGTTGGGAGGTATGGTACAGAGAAGGATTTGATATATTTCTCTCACATCCTATAATATTTTGGGATGGTACAAGGGGTTCTTGATGCTCCAATCATATATAGGAATCAGGGCAATGATATTAGCCTCCCTTATCCTTCTCATAATTAGGATATTGATGACCCAAATGATGAGGAATTTGATGCCCTAGTTGTGGATGAATTTGGGACCACTTTTGAGTATAATTTATGGTTTTCTTCACAACCTCCTTGGGAACCTAGTCAAGCTATGCATGATGGAGGTAGCGAGGATGACCAATATCTAGTAGAGGATACTCCTTGATGATAGATATATCATCAAGGTAGTTATGGTAGAAGTTGGATGAGGGCTGATGTTGATCTACCTTCAAATACTGGAGTTGGGGATGGTAATGGTGATGGTGGAGTTGGTGGAGATGGGGGTGGAGATACAAATACCATGGAGGAGGTTCTAGAGAGACCTTAGGTGTATAGTGAGGAGTGTTAGTCTCACAATGACACTAAGAGGGGGGGTGAATCAGTGTGGCTCTTTATAACTTAAAACTTTAACTCTTAAAGCCAAAAAAATGAAAGCTTAAAACCACATAAAGAAAATATAACAAGAGAGCATCACACACAACACAAGATGTACCGAGGTTCACCAGTTTTGGCTACTCCTCAAAAATAGACTATTTGGACTTCCATCCAAATCTAGCCTTTGCAAAGCAACAACTTTACAATCAATTTACCAGAACCAACTGGAAGGAGCACCAACCCCTGATTTACCAACACCAAATGGAAGGAGCATCAACCCATAAGTCCAAGTTGGTGCTTGGAATTAGGGGTTGGTGCTCCTTCCAGTTGGTGCTGGTAAATCAGGGGTTGGTGCTCCTTCCAGTTGGTGCTGGTAAATTGATTGTAAAGTTGTTGCTTTGCAAAGGCTAGATTTGGATGGAAGTCCAAACAGTCTATTTTTGAGGAGTAGCCAAAACTGGTGAACCTCGGTACATCTTGTGTTGTGTGTGATGCTCTCTTGTTATATTTGCTTTATGTGGTTTTAAGCTTTCATTGTTTTGGCTTTAAGAGTTAAAGTTTTAAGTTATAAAGAGCCACGATGATTCACCCCCCTCTCAGTGTCATTGTGAGACTAACAATTGGTATCAGATCTAGTTTCCCATTTCAGGCTAAATCAGTCAGGGTTGATCTTGGATTAGTACACAATGGGTAAGAAGAATAGATCCTCCTCCAATAAGGCATCTCATTCAGTTTTAGTTCCTGTGGAAGAGAAAATTGAACCAGAAAAGGTAGAAGGAGTGAACTCTGAAGTATGTGATGAAATCTATGAGGCTGAAGTAGATCTTGAAGGAGAGTTGATCTCTGCACTTGAAGAGTTGAGTATAGAGAGGAAAAAGAACAAAAGAATGTCCAAGAAGTTAGAAGAATATGGGGATGAGATTGAAGATCTCTTCCTACAAGTTCAAAAGGCCAAGAAATCAGAAGAAGCCTTGAAGACACACCTGGATGATGAGGACGATGTATGCTAGAACAAGTGAAGAGGAATCTAACAAAGTTATTGTTGATCTAAAGTTGCAAGTAGAACAGTACAAAAGGATTGAAGATATTCTCGGGTCTCAAATCAATGAGAAAGAGACTAGTTTGTCGCCAACAAGAAGAAGAGATTGTTTCATTGAAGAAACAACTAGAAGAGACCAACATAAATCTCAAATATGAGAAGAGCATCGAATTACTAGATAAAATGAGAAAGCAACAAAGAAGCTCCACGGATAAGTCTGGTCTTGGATATGAAGCTGAACAACCGTCATCTTCCAAAAGTACAGAAAAGAAGAAGTCCACTGTTGAAGGATCGAAGCAAGAAAAGTCTGAAGCTGAATCTTCAAAAGGAAGAAAATATCAAAGAAGATCTACAACAAAGCAACCACAACAAAATAGGTTCTCTCACTCTCACTCTTTTAATAATAATGCTTTTAATGGCTATTGTTCTAAATGCAATTGCTATGGTCACAAGGCAATTTATTGTGGATAGAATAATAGATCAAAGAGTTATGTTGATAAAAATGCATCTATTTTTCTGAGTAAACACCCTATGCAATGTTTTAATTGTAATGGCCATGGGCACATTGCAAGGTTTTGTCCAAGCACTTTTGTATCTAATCTAAGGCAAGACCGTAGATTTCATCAAACACAAAGAATGCAATACAGACAGAGAATAAATCATGTGCACAACAGAAAGGAAAATAATCATCCATCAAGGATGCACAAGAGACAACCCCGCAAGAGAAATGGTCAAGTTCACGAAAAGGTGCAAAATAGGGATATAGTTGAAAAACTCAAACCCAAGTTCAAGAAAGTCTGGAGAAAGACAGAAGAAAGGGAATCGTGTCTCCTTGGACTGAAGGAGATTACTCCTCTATTGCTCTAAGAAACTCCAGGTGGCACATCCTCAAGGGGAGCAATGTTAAAGTTTTATTTTAATGCTCCTATGTATTTGTGTGGTTATCTGAGGATGAAAGGAAAGTAGTCGGGGAGTTGTTGTATAGTTGTCAAAGTGTGTTTTCTATTCATACAGTTGTTTGTGGTAGTGCCTTGAAGGGTGGTGATTAAATTAAGAGTTGTCTTTATTGGTAGTATTGTTGTATGTCATTGTTGTACTGGTGATGGTTCTTACTGCCACTATCAAAAGTTAAGGATTATAACAGTTCAGATGATTTGGTTGGTTTTGTGGTACTGTGTTTGATGCTTGCATAGAGTTGGCAGTAAAATTGTAGTGTTGGTACAGTGTTGGACAAAATTTGGTACAAGTGTGAGTCACTTGTCAATTTTGTTGATAGATGTGAAATCAACGTGTTGAATGGGAAGATTGAAGAAGAGGTTTATAATGAGTAGCCAGATGATTTCTAGCCTGGTGATGAATGGTTGAGTTGCTTTCATAGAGGTTGTTTTGATCAAGTTAATGCTTTACTTGATACATGATTTGGGCTTACTCCATTGAGATTGATTTGAGCAAGTTATTCTTTGCATTGGTGATTTATGTTGGTGGCTGTTTTGTTCAAATACCTTTGGAAGGAAAAGGATGTCTACTAGTTTCCTTTTCATGTAGTGATTGGTTGAATGCTTCAAGGTTAATCTTGAGTTGAATGATGTTGGTTAAACCTTGTCTATAAGCATTGTTGTTAAAGCCCTAATTGGTTGAGAAAAGATATTGGTTGTGGAAAGAACATGAGTATCATTGTTATATGAGTTATTGCATGGTTGGCAATTGTTGGGTTGTGTTTCATGTTCTTGAGAAAAGCATACTACATCTATCTTATTCTTTTGAGATTGAGATTGAGTTGAGATTGAGATTGGGAGTTAAGTATAGAACATATTGAGTCTCTAACAATTCTCTTTATGCTTCTATGAGGTTGATGAATCACATTGGGTCTCTAACAATTCTCTTTGTGGGTTCATGCTAAGCAAGTTTTTCTTGATGAACTTGTGAGCTGATTTGAGGAGCTTGCTTGATTGTACAAGAAGAAGAAAATTGGTTGTGGCTGGGTGGATTGAGGTAGTCTGCTGGATTCTCACTACAGAGAAAGACAAACAGCTGTCAGTAGGTTCAAGCTTGTTGAGAATATCCAAGATGTATATGCAGATGTTGCTTGCATTACAGAACAAAAAGTTGGATATATATACGATCAGTGTATGCCTTCACTAACAGTGGACAAGTTTGAGATTGTAGAGCAACAGAGGGTTGAGGCTTAGAAGACAGCATGAACTGAAGTGGTCACATATTCCCAAGAATAGACTAAGAATTGACTAGCCATCGAGATCAAATTCTCAGGGGGAGCATTTATGCATCTGTTTATCATATTGCTCATGTTTATGCTTTTTGCTAATTGTAATAATTTTTGCTTGAGAATGTTGTGCATGGACTCAGGGGGAGTTTTGCAACCACCCTTTGGTATTATTGTCAAAGGGGGAGAAGAATTACAGGTAATTGCACACAATTACGTGTGTTGCCAACAATTCCAAAGGGGGAGATTGATGAGCAAGGTGCAACCAAAGTATTGTCATTGTTGTCAACACAGTCAGGTTGATCAGTTGATGCAATGGACAGGAGTTCATTGATGAGCAAGGTGCAGCCAAAGTATAATGGATAGGAGTTCATTGATGAGGGGAAGGAATAGGAGTTCATTGATGAGCAAGGTGCAGCCAAAGTATTGTCATTGTTGTCAACACAGACAAAGGATCGGTTGATGCAATGGACAAGAGTGCAGAGGTCATTAGAGAGATTGGTTGATGCAGTGGACAGGAGTTCAGAGGTCATACAGAGCATGTACAATGATTTTCCAAGAAGAACGTAGTGGCCCATATGCAAAAGCTCAAAGAAAAAGACAAGTAAGAAAAGTGTCGCGATATCGCGACATGTTGAGTAAGCATGAGAAACTGTCGTGATATCGTGACATGTTAGAAGAGAGAGAAAGCGCAAGGAAAACTGTCATGATTTCGCGACATGTTAGAAGAGAGAGAAAGCGCAAGGAAAACTGTCATGATTTCGTGACATGTTGGAAGAGAGAGAAAGAGCAAAGAAAACTGTCACGATTTCATGACATGTTCGAAGAGAAGGCACAAGCAAGGAAAACTATCGTGATTTCGTGACATGTTGGAAGAGAGAGAAAGAGCAAAGAAAACTATCATGATTTCGCGACATGTTTGGAGAGAAGGCGCAAGCAAGAAAAATAGTCATGATTTCACGACATGTTGGAAGAGAAAGAGGAGAGAGAAAAAGATGTCACGATTTTGCGACATGTTTCATTTTCACGGTCCAAAGCGAAGAGAAAGAAGAGAGAGAAAAAGGTGTCACGATTTCACGACATGTTTCATTTTCGTGGTCGAAGCGAAGAGGAAGGCAGAGAAAGAAAAAGTGTCATGATTTCGCGACAATTTGCAAGAAGGATTGTATGGATGGAAAAGTGTCACGATTTCGTGACAGGTTCGAGAGAAAGAGCTCGCAGAGAAAAAGTGTCACGATATCGCGACATGTCAGATTTTCATGACCCGATGAGAAGAAAAGTGCCAAGGAGAAAAAGTGTCACGATTTCACGACAATTTGCAAGAAGGATTGTACGGACAGAAAAGTGTCATGATTTCGCGACAGGTTCGAGAGAAAGAGCCAGAGAGAAAAAGTGTCACGATTTCGCGACATGTTTCATTTTCGCGACCCGATGAGAAGAAAAGCGCCAAGGAGAAAAAGTGTCACGATTTCGTGACAATTTGCAAGAAGGATTGTATGAACGGAAAAGTGTCACGATTTCACGACAGGTTCGAGAGAAAGAGCTCATAGAGAAAAAGTGTCATGATATCGCGACATGTCGGGTTTTCATGACCCGATGAGAAGAAAAGCGCCAAGGAGAAAAAGTGTCGCGATATCGTGACAAAAGGAAAGAAGGAGAGTATAGAAGCGAAAGTGTCATGATTTCACGACATGTTCTGTTTTATCGGGAAAAAGGCAGAGAAAGGCACAAGGCAGCGAAAGTGTCGCGATTTCGTGACATGTTTCGTTTTCGCGGGTGAAAGGCAGAGAAAGGCACAAGGAAGCGAAAGTGTCGAGATTTCGTGACATGTTCCGTTTTCGCGGGCGAAAGGCAAAGAAAGGCACAAGGTAGCAAAAGTGTCATGATTTCGTGACATGTCTTGTTTTTATGGGCGAAATGCAGAGAAAGGCACAAGGTAGCGAAAGTGTCACGATTTCGTGACATGTCATGTTTTCATGGGTGCAAGCCGAGAAAAGGACAAAGAGGCAAAAAGTGTCACGATTTCGTGACATGTCATGTTTTCACGGGTGCAAGCCGAGAAAAGGACAAAGAGGCAAAAAGTGTCATGATTTCGTGACATGTCATGTTTTTGCAGGTGCAAGCTGAAAAGAGGACAAGAAGGCAAAAAGTGTCATGATATCGTGACATGTCATGTTTTCCTTGCACTCTCTCAACATGTCATGATATCGCGATAGTTTCTCATGCTTACTCAACATGTCATGATATCGTGACACTTTTCTTACAGTTTCTCATGCTTACTCAAGTTGGATGAGGGCTGATGTTGATCTACCTCCAAATACTAGAGTTGGGGATGGTAATGGTGATGGTGGAGTTGGTGGAGATTGGGGTGGAGGTAAAAATACCATGGAGAAGGTTTTAGAGAGACCTTAGGTGTATAGTGAGGAGGCTTGGGATGTCCTATAGGTTTAGTGTGATATCTTAGGTGAGGATTAGGATCACCTCATACAGGCTATAGTAGCTCGTGACATAGAGGTTACAAGGCTATAGAGTGCACTAGGAACTCGATATGCTAAGATAACACCTCTACAGATAAAATGGAGGGTCTACAGGTTGCCCTAGGTGTTGGTGGTGATAGTAGTCATATTTATACCATTCACGTTGATATTGCACTTCATGAGTCACACCAAAGATAGGATCTATCTTATTTATAATATTATGAGAGTTATATTCAGTCACTTGAGGATTTATTTTCTCAACATCACATTCCTTTTCCTATGTGGCCTTCTTCTTCTATGTCTATCTCCAAAAGGAAGAGTAATTCTAGGGCTAGTAGCTCTCGCTCGAGAGATCCTACTTTTTGTGATCCATTAGGGTCATAAGGATATTCTCATGGACCTTCCAAAGATAGGGGTGGTGCTAGCTAGTTGCGATTATTATCTCATTTTGTGGTTTTTAGTTTTTTGTGAGCTTTAGTGCTCTGATGTATATTGCCTTCAGGTGAACTTTTGTATATGTAATTCATAAATATATATACATGGCTTTCATTTTGTTTATGATTTTTGTGTTACACTTTTGTAGTGTTTATTGTGGAGTTATGGATGAATTCATATGTATGTCATGGAATGAATGTTTAATAAATGAGATGTCTAATTTACCATGACAATGTATGCAAATGAGGTTATGGTATTATGTTCTAATTATTTTTTATTTTTTATTTATTTTTAGCGAAAAACCCCTTGTGGGGCCACCTTGGTATGAAAGACCATGAATAGGGGGTTATATACCATAAAAGTCACCCGAGAGTTGCACCCAGCCCTGCCTGCACCAACATTATCAATTGGATTTTGTGTACCCAATTCAGATTTTTGGTAGGGTGGAGATTCGAATCTGGGACCTCCCTTGGAGGATCGCCCTATCCTCTCCAACTCACCTACAACACCTGGGTGTATTATGTTCTAATTATTATTCATAGGTAATTTAGACTTTTTTTGATTGACTTTATCTTTATTGATTAATCAGGGGTACCAACATAATAGTACTAACTTAATTATATGCTGCTAGCTTTGCAATGCGATGATGGTATGGAATGTAAGTGCACTTATGACATTGTTTGCTTTAGAGTTAAAGGATCTAGAGCTATTTTGCAAAGACTCAAACATTCTAGTGATCTCAAATAAGCTCATCTATTCATATTCCAAATATATAATATGTGAAGGTTGTCCTAGAATATTCAAATTTCTCATGGACCAACCATGTGTGCAATGAAAATTCATTTCCAATTTTGAGTATGGTAATGACTTAAACCAAATATAGAATCGATGTGTGTGTGGATGAGTTTTTATATCAACCTTGAGTAAGGTGAGATAAAACCAATCATAGATATAACCAAGAAGATAGTTTATCCTTATGTGTGGTCAAAGGTCTCTTCAAGAGAGACATGTTGCCATCCATGATCATACTCCACTACCAATCAGGAATCTATAGCCCTAGTGGAGATTAGTTCCATAGTTCAGTGATAGGACCTCCAAGATTTGGGAAATAATATTCTCAACGATTTAAGGCTTTGGGGAATTGTATTCTCAACCAAGTTGAGATGAGAATTTGTCCTTACTACCCATTTTTTTCATTTTTGGGAATGTTAAATTTAAGTAGTGAAACCACTATTTTCGTTGGACTATGTTGTGTGAGTTGTGAAACCCACTATTTTTAGACTATGTGTATAATAGGACAAGTAGTAAAACTTTTCACTTCTTGATTCAATCCAATCATGGTGTGATCTCATTCTAACCCAAGATTTCATTAATAAATGTGATATATTTTTGGTTCACATATGGTAGAGTCAACTCCTAGGACCCAAAATTTCTTGAGTTATAAATATGTAGTCTAATATGATACTTGATTTTACTAAGAGCAACCTATAGTACCTCAAGATTGTTTGATATTGACTTAAGGTTTGCTTAACACACTAGGAGTGGCTGAGTGATCAAAAAACCTAGGTATTATTTGACAAACTGGTTATGTGAGATGCAGTTGTACTTTCCTTATGAGATTTTGAACACTAAGGGGTGTGCATAAAATCATAAGTGGTTGTATAATAATCATTAATGATGGTCATGTGACATCTATCCTATATTATATTGACCTCTTAATGACCAAAAGGTTACAAGGAAAGTTGTAAGTGATTATGACTAATGGATTGGCGACTAATGTTAATACTAGAGGTACCCCTGATTAAGGCAACACGAAATTATGGACTGGAAATTATCCAAAATGAACTAATGATGAATAATATTGTAAGCTACATGAATGGATTCAAATGATATGATTTCATGTATGTAATGTAGATGGTACATGAAATTTTGGCAATGTGGTGTTTTTTATAAGCCACGTATATGTATATATATAATTTATATCATGCATATAATTCTCTTAGGTGAATGATATTCAATGGTTTAGGCTCCATTCTTCCCTCAAAATATGCAATCCTATATGTTCTAGGACCTAAATTTTGTTTGAAAATGTATGGACCTAGCCAATTTGTCATGTAAGTGTGAAAAGGCATTGGTATTCTATTGATTCTCTTTAAGAATGAGATATCCTACTTGGAATTCATAGAGATGAAATTTTGTGTTATAAGCATGCTTGATGCGATCTTGATACACTCATAGGTGTTCTAAGGTATTGATTCACATTTCATCTAGGAGTGTGAGTTGGTCAACATGTGTTTGTCTAGTAGTGTTGTCATCCATGAATTCTTGTAATGTGATTCGTAATGAGGGGTTCTCAAGCTCAAGAAGTATGATTGCTTCGACTCCATATAATAATGAAAAAGGTGTTTCCCTTGTAGGTATTTAGATGTTTGTTCAATAAGCCCATAGCACTAAGAGGATTTTTTATGAAAATCTCTATGATTTTCTTTGACAAGTTTATTGAGAATGGCTACTAATGTTTTATTGGTCACCTCAGCTTGTTCATTTTCTTGTGGGTAATAAGGAGTTGAGAAACTATGTTGGATGTTGTATTTGTTTTACAATTCTTAAACATCCTTATTTTTGTATGACTTTCCATTATCAAAAATGATATTCAAGGGAATACCAAAATGATAGATAATATGTTGAAGTATGAACTCCACAATTTGAGGTCCAATCATAGTGGTCATAGGAATTGCCTCAACCCACTTTGTGAAGTAATTTGTGGTACTGATGATAAAATTATGTATCCCAAGGAGGTAGGTATAATTTTGCAAATCAAATTCAGGTCCCATTTTGAAAAGAGCCAAAGACTTTGAATGGGATGTAATGCTTGTGATGGTACATGGGTCAAGTTAGTATGTTGTTGACACTTTTGATATTTATTTATATACTTGCAATAGTTGTTTTTCATTTTGTTCCAATAATAACCCATGCACAAAATGTGCTTTGCAATGGCCATCCCATTGAAGTGGTGACCACAAGTACCATCATGGGCTTCACATATATATTTTTGAGCCTCTATGGGATCTAAAGATCAGAGTAGGATTCCATCATAGCCACATCTATATAAAACATTCCCTAAGAGAGTATAACGAGCTTCCTTTTGTTTGAATGTTCATTTGGTAGTTCATGACAAATCTTCTATGAGGGTTCCAAACTTGATAAAGTCATTTACTTTATTAAGCCAAGGATTACATGGCTCTGCATGAGTGAAACAAACACTCTTTTCACCCTTAGAATCTACTCGTAAGATTGCAAATTTAGATATTATTGTGATAATTAGCGATTATATTTCTCCATTTGTGTTATTTGGAATCAATTATCCTAGAGAGGTCATCACATCCACAAACCTATTAGTCAAATGAGGTAAGTTTTTAGTTTCGTATCAGTCAAAATATGCTAGCAATTTCATTGCTACTGTGTTGTATTATTTCAAGACTAGTTCTCTACATTGGTAAACTCCTTTTACTTGATGAACAACAATTTCAAAATCATCAAAGATGCTTATACACTTTATACCCATAGCTATAGTATCTTGGATTCCTAATATTAGGGATTCATACTCTACATTGTTATTTGTGCATGGAAAGTAGAGTTTGAATGATTAAGGAATTAACATTCCTTCTAGTGTATAAAATATGACTCCAACACCTTGTCCTTTTTGAATAACACAAGCTTATACTAAGAGGGGGGTGAACAGTATCAAACCACTTTTTAATTTTTCTTTCAATTCAATATTATGTAGTGTATAGATAGCAACATCAATAGTAGTAATAAAAGCAATGCATAAAATACCATACACAATAGAGACACCACAATTTAGGTGGTTCACCCAATGTGGGCTACTCCATGGAGAAAATATTTTACTAAAATTTTCTTAATAAATCTCTCTGGGAATCCTTCCCAATTACAATATTTATGGACCTCTGTCCAAAGGAGATTTTGATCCCCTAATCTCAAGTTCATGGATATATTCCATAGGAGAACTCTTTCCCCTTCTACTCTGGCTAGTGATCTTTTAGAAGACTCTATCTCTTTGTTACACTGACTGTGGATATCTCTCCACTTGAAGACTCCTCACTTAGATCTATCTTCAATTGTCCTGGTTACTGGATCTCTATCCACTAAGACTCTATCCTCTATACTCTATCACCTCCAAAGCTCTATATCAAAATATTCACTCAGAACCTTATAAAATTTGCTCAACAAGCTCACTCAAAACTTGTCCAAATCTACTCAACAAGCTCACTCAGAACTTGTCCAAATCTACTCAACATATCCACACAGAACTTGCTCAAATCTACTCAATAGGTCCACATAGAACCTTTCCAAATCTGCTCAATAGGTCCACACATAACCTATCCAAATCTGCTCAAGTCCTCTCTAGGACTTGCTCAAATCTGCTCAATAAGTCCTCTCTAGTACTTGCTCAAATCTGCATATCAAGCTTCCACAAAATATTACTCAAAATCAGTCCACAAGCCTTCTCAAAGACTTGTCTCAAATTTGCTTAACAAGCTCACACAAAACTTGTCCAATCTCATAGAATCATAAAGAGAATTGTTAGAGACTCAATATGTTCTATACTTAATGCTCAATCAATATCTCAACTCAATCTCATAGAAGCATAAAGAGAATTGTTAGAGACTCTATATGATCTATACTCAAATCCCAATCTCAACTCAAATCAATCTCATAGAAGCATAAAGAGAATTGTTAGAGACTCTATATGTTCTATTCTCAAATCTCAATCTCAACTCAAATCAATCTCATAGAAGCATAAAGATAATTGTTAGAGACTCTATATGTTCTATTCTCAAATATCAATCTCAACTCAAATCAAGAATATAGAATAGTTTGTTTTATGGAACTTGAACAACCACATGCATCCACTTGACTAGGCTTAATCAACTCAACTCAACCAATCACCTCAATGAACAACCCTTTCTCACAAACCCTAGTCCAAGCATGTATCAATCAACTCAAAATGTTTCCAACAATGCTTAACAACATATCTCACATAACAATGATACTCATGTTCTATTCTAACTCAATTTCAAGTTCTTTGTACAACCAATGGGCTCCAAAAAAATGCTTATAAAACAAGGTTTAATCACAACTCTCAATCCAAAAAACCTTGAAGCATAAAACCAATCACTTTAGAAAAGGAAAACACAATCAATCATTTTCACTTCAAATATATTTTCAAAAATCAACCACCATAATCAATTAATAGGAGAATATGCCCATACCTTTTATGAATATGAAGAAGCCTCTTTGGAAATCTTCCACAATCACAATATTCTTTTGCCAATATTCACAAGGGTTAGAAGATCATAAAATAATCAACATTACTCCACTTCACAATAATATTTACCAAGGCTTTTAATTAGAAAACCTTCTTAAGAATTAATGCACAACTTCCTTATCACTCCTAAAACCACTTGTACTATAAAATAAAATAAATCAAAACATTGCATAACCTTGTCACTCCAAAAACCACTTATACCATAAAATAAATCAAATATTTTATATCATTCATTTCAACACTTTTGCACTCAAAAATAATCACAAAGCCTTCTTAGGTAATATCTTATATTAATCAAATATCAAACCTTCTTAAAATATTAAAGCTTGCTTAACCTTATATCTCCCACAAAATCATAATCAAACCTTAATAAAAAATTAAATCTTGCTCAACCTTATATCTCCCATAAAAACATAATCAAACCATAGCAAGCAAATATTTTAATTACAATGTTGACCCCCGCAAATATCGAAGTCAGAGTGCATACCTTAAAGGAGCCCTTGAAGGGACTTGGTGTTTCAAACCTCTGCCCACTATGCTACTATTAGAATATTATGTTATATTACATTATTTTTACCAAAATTAGTGCTCATAGGCGCTCTCCAATTTGGTTGAATAACCACTAATTGGTTAGAACCAACTTGTAACCAATTGTAACCTTTATATTTGAAATTAATGAGAATGGTCAATTGCTTCATCAAATTCTATCATGGTACCAGAGCCAGGGACGATTAACCTACGGGGATGATAGACCTACGGACGGAGGACCTGACAAACAGTTGACAAACCCTGACGCAGATAACGGACAGACTGACGCAGACAGAGGACCCTGATAGACAGTGGATAGACCAAACACAGATAGATGACCCTGACACACAATAGACAAACTAACGTAGACAGAGGACCCTGACAGATAGTAGACATACCGAACGTAGATCGAGGACTGACGTAGATAGAGGACCCTAACACATAGCGAACAGACCAGACACAGATCAACGGTGGAGGAGGCAAGTGGAGGCAAAAGGGTGGGGTTGGTTTCTTAAAGGCAACCGAAAGCTTTAGCGCTTTCGACATTTTTTCAACCCTCCCATAGTGGCCGCACAGGCCATGTGGGATAAATATTTTTTTTCCCCTCTTCGGCCTTGATGTGGATAATACCACCGTGGTTCCTAATTTGTTTCATTGGGCCCTTCAGCTTCTGTGGTCGGTATGGTGGCTGTTCGACGGTAGGTTATGGTTTTGAATCCCGTCAGGGATTTTTTGATGACTGGTTCCATCGCCTTTGACACCTGTGCACTGTTGATGCCCGCCCGACCAAGTTGATGCCCGCAACACGTCATTTACACCAAAGGAAGCGTTATTGATACCTTGAGGCTCCAATTTTTTTCATTTGGGGATCTTTAACAGTATTTTTTACCCATTCTTGTCTATTTTGCAATTTGAATGGGGGAGTTCACAAATTTCACTTGCAAAATTGTCAGACAAAGGGGGGAATTGGTAATAGGAGCTATAATTTGTGGCCATTTATGATTGTTTCATTTGCATTTAAATAGTCTGTTTTCTTGCATTATCAATCATAAATTACAAAAACATATAAGACCCCAAATTTATACCCTATTTGTGCAATTTATTGCACAGCAGCGTTTAGTATTTGAGATACCTCTGGTCCACACTTACAGGTAATGTTGTCGTGCTTTGGACTACTGTATTCACCGCCTAATATAGCTGCAACAATGACATCTAAGCTTGTTCTCTATAAATCATTAGGGAGAAATAAGGCAAACCAGTTTTTTGTTTTTTCCCATTTCATACCCACATCGTGATTGTTGTTAGGCATAAATCCTGATGAAAGCTTTTTTTTCCAAAGTGTTTAGGGGAAGTTACGCCCCACGCATGCGGAATAAAACTTTCTATGGTAGGTTTCATTAACAACACGATGCCCTTTTAGTATCACCTATGTTCAATATATTGTGCTTCTCATATGTACTTATAGTCTCCCTCATGTAAGGGCGAGTACATATTGAGTAGTATATTGTTCATATATACCTATAGTTTCCCTCACGTAAGGGTGGGTGTATATTGAATGGTTACAATATAAAGATCTGGCAGGTATAAAGAAAGGGAGACCAATTGGTGGTATAAGGAACCTTCATAATGGCCACAATTCATAAGTATCTCTCAGATTCACAATTGTTGAAAGGTCCTAACTTTGTTCCATGGAAGACAAAGATGAAAGCCATACTTCAGTTGGAAGATTTATGGGATGTAGTGACTGGCACTGCCAAACGTCCTCAAATAGTAGGAACAGATCAAGATGCTTGGGATAAGAAATACAAGAAGAGTCTTGTGTTTATCTTGCTTGCTACTACAGATGAGGTGCAGCCTCATATTTGTGATGTGAAAACTAGTAAGATATCCTGGGATGCTTTTATCACAGTATATGAAGGGAAGAATCAATCCACTATTATCCATCTTCAAACTCAACTACATAATATTAGTATGAGTTCTGGAGAAATAGTTGACATATTCCTTTGCAGAGTGGCAGACTTGAAAGCAAAATTGAATACTATGGGAAAACCTGTGGATGATGATGTCTTGAATTCTGTTATCTTGAGAGCATTACCAAGTTCCTACAAGATTTTGATCACTTCTCTCAATGTTTTTGGTAGACAAGTATCATTTGTGGAACTGGTAAACTTGCTTTAGACTGAGGAGGCAACTCAGGTCCAGAAATATGATATGCCAGATAATGCTCTCTCCACACAACAAAGTGGTAAAAAGCAAGGCTAGTTTCAAAAAGGGGGTGCTTCTTCCAAAGGAAAAGGGAAGCAATCTTAGCAAAAAGAAATAAAATATTGTAAAATTTGTGACATGAATAACCATGACACCAACAAGTGTTGGTTCAAAAACAAGAAACCAAATGAAAAAGGTTCACAAAAGAAGGGCAAGAACAAGCAAAAATACAATAAGCATAAGAAATCTAAAGGCCATGTTGCTTATGCTGAATCCAACTCAGACTCAAATTCTCCTGAGTCCGATTCAGATTTTGACTCTAAATGAGCACACAAGGTGCTCATGACTCATACTTCATCTTCCCAGATAGATGTTGTATGGTATATTGATTTAGGAGCTAGCAAACACATGACTGGGGATAAATCCTGGTTTGATACTTTTGTGGAGAAAGAGGGTAAGCCAGTCACAATTGCTGAAAATCAAGTATATCAAGTAAAAGGAGAAGGGGATATTTTTGTGTCCCTTCCTGATGGTAATTTTCAAATTGAAAAGGTTCTCTATGTTCCAGGCTTAGCCAATAATCTACTTTTAGTCACACAAATGTTGGATAGAAACATGGAAGTCGTGTTTCGAGTTGTCAATGGCAAGAAGAGATGTTTTATCACACACAATGGTAAACATGTTGCAACCAGATCTTACAAACATGGCTTGTTTATTCTTAATGCTATTTCCACTCCACATGTTGCTTTGGCTACAACTATAAAGGAGGCCACCTCTCTCTGGCATCGGCGTTATGGGCATCTCAATTCTGGATATTTTCTTGAATTACACAAATATGGGATGGTGAAAGGTCTTTCAACCCTCTCATCTATCTTGCCAGTTTGCTCATATTGCTTAGCAGAGAAGCAACATCGAGTACTTTTTGAAGCTAGCTCCTCTCAATCTACAAACCCTTTAGAGCTGGTACATACCGATCTGTGTGGTCCTATGCCAACCAACTATGGTGGGAAAAAGTATTTTCAACTATTCATTGATGATTGCTCATGGAAGATGTGGGTTTTCTTTCTTTAGTTGAAATCAGAAGCATTTCTCTACTTTCAATAGTTCAAGAATCTTGTTGAGAAGGATTTGGGATGTTTGATAAAAACCCTCCGCTCAGATCGAGGGGGGGAATACACCTCTGAAGAGTTTTTAGAGTTTCTTAAGAAACATGGGATAAAAAGACAACTGACTACCACCTATACACCTCAGTAGAATGGAGTTGCAGAAAGAAGAAATCATTCCATTATGGAAATGGTTCGATGTATGCTAAAGGGAGCACATCTTGAGGATCAATATTGGGCAGAAGCAGTAAACACAACATTATACCTCCAAAATAGAGCACCCACAAGAGCTCTACAATGGAAACACCACAAGAAGCATGGAGTGGTAAGAAACCTTCCATTTCTCAGCTAAGGGTGTTTGGATGTAAAGCATTCATGCACATTCCAAAATAGAAAAGAAGGAAGCTGGATGAGAAAACCCTGCAATGTATCTTTCTTGGCTATGATGAGTACTCAAAATGTTATCGATTGATTGATCCTAAGACCAATAAGACACATGTAAGTAGATATGTTGTATTTGATGAATCTCTCACATCAAAAGACACATCCACAATTGTATACCTAGATGAAGAAGATCCTAAGAAGGAGGTTCAACTTCTACAACAAAAATAGAAAGTCCCAAAATGATATACTAGCACTTTGAGAGATGCTATGTTGAAATCCCTTCCTGATATATCTCTTGATAGGCCATGTACTCATAGTATGACTCAACAGATGAGAGCAGAGGAATCTACTTCAGAGGTTGACGAAATTTGTCAACACTTTGATGATTTGTCAGTGGGTACAGAAAATGATAGAGAGGAAGATAAGGATGGAGAAAAAATTTATATGTCTACATTGAATACAAACAAACCCACAACGGTTCAATCTGCACTTGATGAACCACAGTGGAAAGAGGCCATGGATTTAGAACATAAATCTCTCCTTAAAAATAATACTTGGAAGTTAGTCGATCTGCCAATAGGAAAGAAACCCATAGGCTGCAAATGGGTGTTCAAAGTGAAGTATAAGGCAGATGTATCTATTGATAAGCATAAATCTTGGCTTGTTGCAAAGGGATATGCTCAGAAAGAAGGCATATATTATGAAGAGACTTTTGCCCCTACTACAAAAATGACTACTATTCATGTACTTTGTGCCATGGGAGCTCAGTTTGGGTGGAAATTGCATCAGATGGATGTTAAAAGTGCCTTCTTGAATGGTGAATTACAAGAAGAAGTATACATGACTCAACCAGAAGGATTCATGGTTGAGGGGCAAGAACAAAAAGTATGCAAGTTGATCAAATCATTGTATGGGCTAAAACAAGCTCCTCGAGCTTGGTATACCTCCAAGCTCGAGGATCAATATTGGGCAGAAGCAGTAAACACAACATTATACCTCCAAAATATAGCACCCACCAGAGCTCTACAAGGGAAAACACCATAAGAAGCATGGAGTGGTAAGAAACCTTCCATTTCTCAGCTAAGGGTGTTTGGATGTAAAGCATTCATGCACATTCCAAAACAGAAAAGGAGGAAGTTGGATGAGAAAACCCTGCAGTGTATCTTTCTTGGCTATGATGAGTACTCAAAAGGTTATCGATTGATTGATCCTAAGACCAATAAGACACATATAAGTAGATATGTTGTATTTGATGAATCTCTCACATAAAAAGACACATCCATAATTGTATACCTAGATGAAGAAGAGCCTAAGAAGGAGGTTCAACTTCTACAACAAAAATAGAAAGTCCCAAAATGATATACTAGCACTTTGAGAGATGCTAAGTTGAAATCCCTTCCTGATATATCTCTTGATAGGCCATGTACTCGTAGTATGAATCAACAGATGAGAGCAGAGGAATCTACTTCAGAGGTTGACGAACTTTGTCAACACTTTGATGATTTGTCGATGGAGTACGAGAAAATGATAGAGAGGAAGATAAGGATGGAGAAAAAATTTATATGTCTACATTGATTACAGACGAACCCACAATGGTTAAATCTGATCTTGATGAACCACAGTGGAAAGAGGCCATGGATGTAGAACATAAATCTCTCCTTAAAAATAATACTTGGAAGTTAGTCGATCTGCCAATAGGAAAGAAACCCATAGGCTGCAAATAGGTGTTCAAAGTGAAGTATAAGGCAGATGGATCTATTGATAAGCATAAATCCTGGCTTGTTGCAAAGGGATATGCTCAAAAAGAAGGCATATATTATGAAGAGACTTTTGCCCCTACTACAAAAATGACTACCATTCATGTACTTTATGCCATGGGAGCTCAGTTTGGGTGGAAATTGCATCAGATGGATGTTAGAAGTGCCTTCTTGAATGGTGAATTACAAGAAGAAGTATACATGACTCAACCAGAAGGATTCATGGTTGAGGGGCAAGAACAAAAAGTATGCAAGTTGATCAAATCATTGTATGGGCTAAAACAAGCTCCTCGAGCTTGGTATACCTCCAAGCTCGAGGATCAATATTGGGCAGAAGTAGTAAACACAACATTATACCTCCAAAATAGAGCACCCACCCGAGCTCTACAAGGGAAAACACCACAAGAAGCATGGAGTGGTAAGAAACCTTCCATTTCTCAGCTAAGGGTGTTTGGATGTAAAGCATTCATGCACATTCCAAAACAGAAAAGGAGGAAGCTGGATGAGAAAACCCTACAGTGTATCTTTCTTGGCTATGATGAGTACTCAAAAGGTTATCGATTGATTGATCCTAAGACCAAGAAGACACATGTAAGTAGATATGTTGTATTTGATGAATCTCTCACATAAAAAGACATCCACAATTGTATACCTAGATGAAGAAGAGCCTAAGAAGGAGGTTCAACTTCTACAGCAAAAACAGAAAGTCCCAAAATGGTATACTAGCACTTTGAGAGATGCTAAGTTGAAATCCCTTCCTAATATATCTCTTGATAGGCCATGTACTCGTAGTATGACTCAACATATGAGAGCAGAGGAATCTACTTCAGAGGTTGATGAACTTTGTCAACACTTTGATGATTTGTCAGTGGGTACAGAAAATGATAGAGAGGAAGATAAGGATGGAGAAAAAAATTATATGTCTACATTGAATACAAACAAACCCACAACGGTTCAATCTGCACTTGATGAACCACAGTGGAAAGAGGCCATGGATGTAGAACATAAATCTCTCCTTAAAAATAATACTTGGAAGTTAGTCGATCTGCCAATAGGAAAGAAACCCATAGGCTGCAAATGGGTGTTCAAAGTGAAGTATAAGGCAGATGGATCTATTGATAAGCATAAATCCTGGCTTGTTGCAAAGGGATATGCTCGGAAAGAAGGCATAGATTATGAAGAGACTTTTGCCCCTACTACAAAAATGACTACCATTCATGTACTTTGTGGCATGGGAGCTCAGTTTGGGTGGAAATTGCATCAGATGGATGTTAAAAGTGCCTTCTTGAATGGTGAATTACAAGAAGTATACATGACTCAACCAGAAGGATTCATGGTTGAGGGGCAAGAACAAAAAGTATGCAAGTTGATCAAATCATTGTATGGGCTAAAATAAGCTCCTCGAGCTTGGTATACCTCCAAGCTCGAGGATCAATATTGGGCAGAAGTAGTAAAAACAACATTATACCTCCAAAATAGAGCACCCACCAGAGCTCTACAAGGGAAAACACCACAAGAAGCATGGAGTGGTAAGAAACCTTCCATTTCTCAGCTAAGGGTGTTTGGTTGTAAAGCATTCATGCACATTTGAAAATAGAAAAGGAGGAAGTTGGATGAGAAAACCCTGTAGTGTATCTTTCTTGGCTATGATGAGTACTCAAAAGGTTATCGATTGATTGATCCTAAGACCAAGAAGACACATGTAAGTAGATATGTTGTATTTGATGAATCTCTCACATAAAAAGACACATCCACAATTATATACCTAGATGAAGAAGAGCCTAAGAAGGAGGTTCAACTTTTACAACAAAAATAGAAAGTCCCAAAATGATATACTAGCACTTTGAGAGATGCTAAGTTGAAATCCCTTCCTGATATATCTCTTGATAGACCATGTACTCGTAGTATGACTCAACAGATGAGAGCAGAGGAATCTACTTCAGAGGTTGACGAACTTTGTCAACACTTTGATGATTTGTCAGTGGGTACAGAAAATGATAGAGAGGAAGATAAGGATGGAGAAAAAATTTATATGTCTACATTGAATACAAACGAACCCACAACGGTTCAATCTGCACTTGATGAACCACAGTGGAAAGAGGCCATGGATGTAGAACATAAATCTCTCCTTAAAAATAATACTTGGAAGTTAGTCGATCTACTAATAGGAAAGAAACCCATAGGCTGCAAATGGGTGTTCAAAGTGAAGTATAAGGCAGATGGATCTATTGATAAGCATAAATCATGGCTTGTTGCAAAGGGATATGCTCAGAAAGAAGGCATAGATTATGAAGAGACTTTTGCCCCTACTACAAAAATGACTACCATTCATGTACTTTGTGCCATGGGAGCTCAGTTTGGGTGGAAATTGCATCAGATGGATGTTAAAAGTGCCTTCTTGAATGGTGAATTACAAGAAGAAGTATACATGACTCAACCAGAAGGATTCATGGTTGAGGGGCAAGAACAAAAAGTATGCAAGTTGATCAAATCATTGTATGGGCTAAAACAAGCTCCTCGAGCTTGGTATATCAAGATAGACAGTCACCTTGTGCAACATGGTTTCATAAGAAGTCCTTCAGATGCAAATATCTATATTAAGAAAAGTGGTTCTGATATAGTGATTCTTGTACTTTATGTGGACGATCTGATCATTACAAGAAGCTCAAAAAGAATGATTGACTTAGTGAAAAATGACTTGAAGCAATCATTTGAAATGACAGATCTAGGACATCTACACTATTGTCTTGGTTTAGAAGTTACTCAGCAAAAGTTTCATATTAGAGTAACACAAAAGAAGTATGCCAAGACTTTAGTAGAAAAATATCGAATGACTAACTGTAAGTCAAAGGCAACTCCCATGGAGCAAGGACTTAAGTTATCTCGATATGATGAGTCACCTCAAGTAGATGGTACTCTCTATCGCCAGTTGATTGGGAGTCTCCTATATCTGACAAATACCAGACCAGATCTCAGTTTTGTTGTGGGATATCTTTCAAGGTTCATGCAAGAGACTACGATGACACACTAGAAAGCAAAAAAAAGAGTGCTTCATTATGTTCATGGTAGTACAACTTATGGTCTGGAATATAGAAAGAATAATAATTTTTTCTTACTGGGATACACAGACTCAGATTATGTCGGATCTATTGATGATCGTAAATCCACTTCGGATATGTTTTTCATCTAGGATCTGGACCTATCTCATGGCACAGTAAGAAGCAGCATGTGGTTGCTTTATCTTCTACAGAAGCAAATATCATGCAACCAGTGAAGCAGTCTGCGAGATAATTCGCATTCTTACAAACATGGGCCTTCCAAATAATCTTCCTCTTCATTTGTTTTGCGACAATCAAGGTGTTTTGAATCTTGTCAAAAATCCAATATTTCATGAATGTACCAAACATGTTGATACCAGATGTCATTTTATTCGAGATGAAGTTCCAAAGCACCATATACAACTTTAATATATTTCTACTGATGATCAAGTTGCAGATATCTTTACCAAAGCACTTGGGCGTATCAAATATGAAAAATTTCGAGATACAATTGGGATTTGCCAATAATGTAATAAGGGGGGATGTTAGAATATTATGTTATATTACATTATTTTTACCAAAAGTAGCGCTCATAGGAACTCTCCAATTTTGTTGAATAACCACTAATTGGTTAGAACCAACTTGTAACCAATTATAACCTTTATATTTGAAATTAATGAGAATGGTCAATTGCTTTGTCAAATTCTATAAGCTACCAAGCGACAGCTAAGATGCATGAGCTAACACTTCCCATGTGAGTGCCTTGGGTACTCTCTTCCTTAAGCCACGTGAAATTTACTCACAAGGCACCAAAAATTTGACCATCCACGACTTGACTGCCCACATCACACTCCACAAAATTTGTTGCACAATATTCGGATGCAAAAATAATTTGGGTTTTTGAAAATCATGCGACACTACTTAGGTTAATTAAATGGAAAACCTTTGGCTTATTTATATAATCCATCCTTAAATGTGAATATGTCGACAATTTTAACATTGCCCTCATGACGTCGGCGGTGCCAATAAGAAAGGAGGAAAAAACCTTTTATTTAATTTTAAAATTAAAAATTTAATTTTAAATAAATTAAAATTTAAACTAAACCTTTTAAAATTAAATTTCTCCATCACTAGGGAACCTTTTTCTATGAAAAGAAAAGCCAACTTGGGTTTTAAGAAAAATCTATTTCAAATCTGCCATCCATTAGTTTTAAATAAAACCTTTCCTTGCCTTACTTGGTTTTCATAAAAACCTTTTGCTAAGCTTCCCTTGAAGCTCATTTTGGAACCAAATGTCATGCATCCCTTCCAGAACCTTCGATCAAAACCTTGGCTTCTCATGAAGCTCTTTGTGGAGAAAAATCATAGTGCTTACTTACATAGGTCCTTTTGATATCAATGACAACTTTTAGCTTAGGAAATCAAAATGTCCAACACTTTTTTGTAATTTAATCCATCAAAGAATAAGGTGTTGTAAACATCATCTTCAGGAGGTACTCTTTCTTCCTGTTTAGTGACTGAGATGATAGAATCATCAAGCAACTTGATAAATAAGGGTTGGTAATTTGGAAGTAGAGCCTCCATGAGCTTATTGGCTATCTCCCAACCCTTAATGAATTTTTGGCTAATGAATTCAATATAAAATTCCATTAAGAGCATTATCCATTTTCCAATATAGGTGTTGTTGTATGTGTGAGTCATCATGTAATGCAAAGGATTTTCTCTAGCTATGACATAATTTGTATTACTTAGCATATAATGTCTGAGTTTCTTAGTGGCAAAAACCACTGCTAAGAATAAATTTTCAACATAAGCATATCTTGTTTTATAACTCACCAATGTTTGGCTAATGTAATAGATTACTTGCTCTTTTTTATTTGTGTTCTTTTGTGCAAGCATTATCCCTAACACAAAATCTATAGTAGAAATGTAAAGATGAAAAGGGACTCCTGAATGAGGTGGTGTTAGCATTGGTGGTGAGGCTAGATATTGCTTTATATCATCAAAGGCCTCTTGAAATTATTTTATCCAAGAAAATGTGACCCCCTTTTGTAGTAGGTGATTGAATGGCCTACATTTGTCTAAGAGTTGTGCAATGAATCGATTGAATCTTTCCTTGCAAATTGCACAACTCTTTAAGGTTTTTTAGGGGTAGAATTTCAATAGTGTCTTTGACCTTATCATGATCTACTTCAATGCCTCTCTCATAGATAATTAAACCTAGAATTTTTCTTGATGTGACTCCAAATACACACTTGTTAGGATTTAACCTCACCTTGTGTTCTAATAACCGATCAAATATTTTTTCTAGTACATCAATATTTTGAAGACGTGTTTTAGATTTGGTTATTAAGTCATCTACATTATCTTCAATGATTTTATACATATAGTCATGGAATATATACATCATGGCACATTGGTAAGCAACTCCTACATTTTTGAGACCGAAAGGCATGACCTTGTAACAAAATATCCCCCATGTTATGGTGAATGTTGTTTTGTGTTGATCATTAGGATTAATCTGAATTTGTTTGTATTCTAAAAAATCATCCATAAAAGAAAGTATTTCATGGCCAGTGTAAGAATCTACTAGTTGATCAATGTTGGGAAATAAAAAATTATCTTTAGGATACACTTTTTTAAAATATCAAAAATCTATGCATACGCAAATCCTCCCATTTAGTTTGCAAATGGGTACCATGTTTGAGAGCCATTTGAGATAATCAATAGGTTGTATGAAACCCACATCTAAAAATTTTGGTAGCTCTTATTTTACCATGAGGGCTATGGTAGGATGGAGCTAAGGTGAGGTTATGGACCACCAAGTTGGGGTCAAGTCTAGGCATGTATCTGAATGACCATGCAAAAACATATTTCTTCCTTGTTAAGACATATAAGAGTCTTTCTCTTTCTTTTGCAAATAAATCTTTCACCATTTTTACAATTTGTAGATTTTTTATATCTTCACTTAGGTTCACATCGATGGATTATTTAATTAGCATGTGTGAACCTTCCTCTAACTAGTGTGTAGTATGGATGAGATGAATATCATCCTCCACATTGTCAATTGACTTGGGTGGGTCTTCTTGTACCTCACATTGAAAAATAGAGGTAGATAAAGATAAATATTATTGAGGTATGTAAGAATTAGAAGCTTTTAGCAATTCTTTGAATAGGATGAACTTGGCTATGGATTGAAGAACACAAGCTTATACAAAGAGGAGGGGTGAAAAGTATAAGACCACTTTTTACTTTTATTTCCCAAACAATATTATGCAATATATCAATGGAAATATCAATAGTAGTAATTAAAGCAATGCACAAATCACCACACACAATAGAGACACCAATTTAACGTGGTTCACCCAATGTGGGCTACGTCCATGGAGAAAATATTTCACTGAAATTTTCTCAAAAAATCTCTTGGGAATTCTTTCCATATTACAATATTTATGGACCTCTATCCAAATGAGACACCAATACCCTAATCAAGTTTGTGTATCTCTATCCACAAGAGACACCAATCCCATTAGCTAATTTGTGGATCTCTATCCATAGGAGAACTCCTTATCCTTTGCTCTGGCTGGTGATCCTCTAGAATACTGCTACCTCCACTGATTTGTCTTGTGGATCTCTCTCCACTAAAGACTCTATCCTCACTCAAAAGAGCTTTGTCCTCACTACCCTGGATAATGGATCTCTATCCACTAGAGACTACTATCCTCTACTCTGTCACCTCCAAAGCTTGCTCTTAGCTCTATCTCAAATCTGCACTAAACATAGTCCTTTGGTCTAGCATAAATATGCTCAATCTCTATCCTCAAATTTACACTAAACATAGTCCTTCAATATAGCACAAATCTGCTCAATATTTGTCTCTGTTTTGGCATAAACCTATCCTCAAATATGCACCAAAATCTGTCCTCAAATCTATACTCAAGCCTTACGCTTGAATCAATCACAAATCAACACTGCAAGATCTACCCCAAATCTTAACTCAAGGTTTGAACAAATCAATCAATCAACTCTACTCACAAGTCTTCTCAAAGACTTACCTCAAATCTGTCCATAAGTCCTCTCTAGAACTTGTTCAATTTTCTCAACAAGTCCTCACTAGAACTTGTCCAATTTTCTCCACAAGTCTTCACCAATACTTACCTCTAATATGCTCAAAAATTCTTCACTAGAACTTGTCCAATATACTCCACAAGACTTCACTAGGACTTACCTCTAATCTGCTCAACAAGTCCTCACTAGAACTTGTCCAATCTACTCACCAAGTCTTCACCAATACTTGCTTCAAATCTACTTAACAAGTCCTCACTAGAACTTGTCCAATCTGCTCCACAAGTATTCACCAAGACTAACCTCAAATCTGCTCAACAAGTCCTCACTAGAACTTGCCTAATCTCATAGAAACATATAAAGAATTGTTAGAGACTCAATATGTTTCACACTCACAACAATTCTCAAACACTTTCAATATCTCTCTTGCTTTTGCCATAGAAATATATAGAGAATTTTTAGAGACTCAATATGTTTCACTCACAACAATGCTTAATCACTTTCGATCTCTCCTTCAAATCAATCCAAAAATAAAGAATAATTTGTTTCATAGAACTTGAACTATCAATCCAACACTTGCAATAAACTATGCTCAATCAACTCCACTCAACCAATCACTGAATGGAACACAACTTGCTTGCAAACCCTAACCAAGCATATGAATTCTTACTCAAAAATTTCCAACAATGCTTATCAAACAATCCTTTTCACTCCAACTTAGCATTCACAAAATCCAATCTAACAATATTTTTCTCACAAGGAAGATGACCCATACCTTTTATTTTGATGGAGATATTTCTTCAAAACCTATCTTAAGCACAATCAATTTTTTTTCCAACACTAGGGTTAGGTTACCACAACCTATCTCAAGATCTCCACAAATTAATTTTCTCAAAAAATTATTTTTCATACAAAATATCAAATCCTTTTGTACACCTTATAATCTCCAAAATCACAATATTTAACAAAATAATTTCACCATAATAAAAAAATTAACAATTTTCCTTGTACACCTAATAATATCCAAACTCACAATATTCAACTCAACAATTTCATTAAAACAACATGCATAGAAAACTTCCTTAGACACCTTATAATTTCCACACCTTATAAATTTCAATCACCAAAAATCAAAATAAAATATTTTAATTTTTCTTTACCTTATAACTCCCCTAAGCACTCACAACAATCTTAAAACACTTAATTTTCAACACCTTTGAAAATAAAATTGAATGGCATACCTTTTATTTTTCTGCCCACACAAAAAACTATCTTCGGCAGATTCGACCACATGACCTTTGCACTCCCAACACCCTAGCTCCAAGCTAGGCCACCAAGTGGGCTGCGTGTCCACATGAGACACACGTGCATGTTCTCCCACAAAACCTACCACATGAAAATACCAAGCAATTCAAATGAAAGGCTCTTCCTCCAAAACTTCAATCATGTGGATCGAACCGAGATCTCGTCCACACAAGCCTTAATACTCTCCCAACTATCACCTGTGCTACCACCGTCGGTGGGAAGTCAAATCACTTTGTGACCTATGTTTGCTTGTTTCCCTCCAAACTCTTTTAAATGCAATTTGTCTTCTACTTGGATGCAATGCTCGATATTCTCTCTTTCGCATTCGAAGGTGTGATTCTTAACCTTAGGAAATGGAAATTATTTCCTATATAAATACACATTCAATTTTTGATTTCGTATGTCGACCATTTTTCAAATTTAAAAATTCGAATTTAATTTTTAAATATTAAATTTAAAAACCTTTGTCTCCTTTATTAATTTAAATTAAAATTTTAATCAAAGATTAAAATATTTTAATTTAAATTAAACCTTTGAAAATTGCTCATGGGTATTTTCAATTTGGACTTCATTTTTCTTCACCTTGTTATTTTTCCCAAAATATTATAATAATAAAATATTATTATTTAATTTAAACTTGCTTCTCCTTTCTAGGGTCTTCATCCTTTGGGCCCTTTTTAGTCATATAATATTAAAAATAAATATTATATCCTATTCCTTTCCAAGACCTTCTTGCTTTTGGAAAAACCACTTGATGTCCTTAATGATGACGACATTAAACCAATATCCTTTTGACATCAATGACAACCAAACTATTCAAAATTTCCAAAAATATCCCCCTTTGTCATTGATGACAACCCATTTATTTTTACCATTCCTTTTTCTTTTTCAAAAGTTACTTTCCCTGAGAAACTGCTCCCCCTGACTGAATTCTCTCCCCCTAACTCAAATCTCTCCCCTTTTGTCATCAATGGCAAAGGGTCACCTTTGGGGATCGGGGCTAAGAATTAGAATCTTAGCTTAGCCCCTCCCCAACCTCCTCTTGAGGTGGTTAATTGTGGGGTGGGAGTATCATAAAATGATTAATAGCACATGCGTATGGAGGGAAACATGCAATCCCCAAGGCCTCCGATTAATGCATACATGAAATAACTAAAACAGTGATAAAAAATTATTAGAATGGAATGAAATTTAAACACAAGCATGTAAGCACCATCAGTGACACATTGCAAAAATAACAGTCAAGAAATCTGCAGTAGATTTCTAATCGCTCCAGGGTGGGATGATTAGGACTATCATAAAATGTCTGGAATCGACCTCCCAAATGTCCCATCCAGAGGCCTCCAAAACACCTACAAACTTGGGGTTAGGAAAAATGAGGCATTTTGAGACGACCCAAAATGTCAGATTTTGTAGATTCTACCTCGATCGCCCTATATCCGAAGGTGCTCCTTGTATGTTAGTAAAAGCGTAAAACAATGAAAACACAATCAAAACAAGTCAGAATGCATTCAAAATTGAACAGCAGCATACATGAGTCACCTAAAACAAGATGCAAAAGAAATAGTGAAGAAATTTGATATATATTTATAATCACTCTGGGATGGGGCGATTAGGACTTCAACAGTGTGGGGGGTGCTTGAGGGTAGGACATCCACCGTTTGGGGCTTGGTTTTGACACAAATCCACTTGGGATGGGTCAAAAACCTCCTAGGGGGTTGTGTCAAAAAATTGGGTGTGGGATTGTGACCAATTGTTTGGGTTTTGGGTCTAGATTGTGCTCCTAATGTTCACCCGATAACCTCCCTTCCAAAAGAGAGATCAAGGATGTAGGAAGCATAATGAGGGTGAGGGTATAATTCGACAACACTCCATTGCTCCAAATTCTCCTGCTCTATCCTTATTTTTGGGTGAGAAGACTCACCATTTTATAGACCTAAAGGTTTGCTTTGAATGTGCATGCAATGGGGTTACTTGGCCATCATGCCTTGTCAGGGGAGAGAAGATTCCTCCTTGATTAAGGGCTACATGACTTCCTCTATGACTGCCTCTTTGAGCTCAAAAATTCTCACTCACACTTCCATGCATTGAAGGTGGAGTTGAGTGGTGGATCTGGGCTGCCATTTTTCAAGGTTTGAACTTTTTTCCATCAACCCTGCTATTTGCCCCACCCTAGAGTGATTGTTGCTAATCGGTTTGATGTAGATTTATAATCACTCTAGAGTGGGGTGATTAGGACTGCAACAGTGTGGGTGGTTCCCGAGGGCAGGATGCCCACTATTTGGGGCTTGGTTTTGACACCAATCCACTTGGGATGGGTCCAAAACCTCCTAGGGGTTGTGTCAAAAAATTGGGTGTGGGATTGTGGCCAATTGTTCGGGTTTTGGGTCCGGATTGCGCTCCTAATGTTCACCCAATAACCTCCCTTCCAAAAGAGAGATCAAGGATGTAGGAAGCACAATGAGGGTGAGGGTATAAATTGGTAGCACTTCATTGCTCCAAATGCTCCTACTCCGTCCTCCTTTTGGGGTGAGAAGACTCACCATTTTATAGACCTAAAGGTCTGCTTTGAATGTGCATGCAGGGGCACCACTTGGCCATCATGCCTTGTCAAGGGAGAGAAGATTCCTCCCTGATTAAGGGCTCCATGACTACCTCTATGACTACCTCTTTGAGCTTTGAAATGCTCACTCGCACTCCCATGCATTGAAGGTGGAGTTGAGTGGTGGATCTGGGCTACCATTTGTCAAGGTTTGACTTTTTTCCCGTCAAACCTGCTATTCGCCCCACCCTGGAGTGATTGTTGCTAATCATCCTAGGGTGGGGCGAATAGCATTCTAATCATCCCAGGGTGGAACGAATAAGGAGCAGGGTGCTTGAAAGGTGCCAAATTGACCTCTGACCTTCCAAAACTACTTTGGGAGTGGTTAGGACCACTTTTTAACCTCTGGGGGCTGCCCTAGGGGCTGTGTATGCCAATTCGGTCAATTCTTGTAGCCACATAATCATATTGGTGTTGTTTTGGTGTCTATAGATGCCCCTTTTTGGGATGCACTATGCGTGGCACAGTGTTGAGAAAAAATAGATAACCAAAGCACTAAAATGATTAGGGTTTCTTAGTAACCTAACAAAATTTTGATGCCCCAAGTATGGAAAGGGCACGCATTCTTAAATCCTTTCTTCTGATGAGCTAAGGAGCTTAATTCAAGTGTTAACCTTTTTTGGTGAGGTGTTACTTGATCTTGGACATTGTTCAGTCATGAATAGGAAAAGGGCACAACCTTTTGTCTATGGGAACCTTGAGTTCATGATTCTAGAATGCCAAGTGTTTGATCAACTTGTGATTATTGCTTGTTTGCTGCCCCAAGCAGGAGCGTGATTGTCTTTGTCAATGATTCTTTGAATGCATGCCATTTCCTTGATTGGGTGTGTACTTGTTGATTGGTGACTAAGTGTGACTACCCCCTCAAGCGACGAATCGATGAGGGAATTACCGAAATGAGAAAAGTGACGAGTCACTTGACCCAAGATGACTTTTTTAAGGGTGCCTTCAGTTGTTTTCCATTGAATGCTTATGTAGTTTCCCAACAATCGGACCTATTTTTGGTGGGTTTTAACCCTTTTTTGTGACGCTTATTGGGGCTGAAATTGTCAAAAATCCGTCCTCCCATGGAGTGGTCCGGCTATGGTAGCCTTCTTAGGGAGTAGGATATTGATAATTTGTGGCCCCGACATTAGTTTTGTATGCCAAGAATGTCAGGCGCAAAGGCGCCTTTGTTCGACAATTTTATTGCTGTTTTTTGGTGGGTTTTGACCCTTTTTGTGACGCCTTTTGGGGATGAAATTGTCGAAAATCCGTCCTCCCGTGGAGTGGTCCAGCTATGGTAGCCTTCTTAGGGAGTAGGATAGTGAGGATTTGTGACCCCAAAATTGGTTTTGTATGCCAAGAATCGCAGGTGCAAAGGTGCCTTTGTTCGACAATTTTATTACTATTTTTTGGTGGGTTTTGACCCTTTTTGTGACGCCTTTTGGGGATGAAATTGTCAAAAATCCGTCCTCCCGTGGAGTGGTCCGGCTATGGTAGCCTTCTTAGGGAGTAGGATAGTGAGTATTTGTGACCCCAATGTCATTTTTGGATGCCAAGAATCACAGGCACAAAGGTGCCTTTGTTCGGCAGTTTTATTGCTATTTTTTGGTGGGTTTTGACCCTTTTTGTGATGCCTTTTGGGGATGAAATTGTCAAAAATCCATCCTCCCGTGGAGTGGTCCAGATATGGTAGAATTATTAGGGAGTAGGATAGTGAGGATTTGTGACCCCAACGTCGGTTTTGTATGCCAATAATGTCAGGCGCAAAGGCGCCTTTGTTCGATAGTTTTATTGCTATTTTTGGTGCATTTTGGATGTAGTTTTGGTTGTTTTTTATTTTCTTGCTCTGTAATCATCCCAGGGTGGGATGAATACTAGTTTTGTAATCGTCCCAAGGTGGTACGAGTTCTAACTAGAGTGCTCATCCCAGGGTGGAACGATTACAGGCCTAAGAGCCTATATAAGGGCCAAAACTAGGTTTTGGGCTCATTTGCAATTGTTTTTTCTAGCGATTTGGAGTTGTGAGGAGGAGTTCGAGTTTGCGTAGCGGAGCGCTACCAAATTTTCATGGACACTATGAGTGCAAGGACTGGATCCTCGAGTGGTGGAGCTGAGGCGAGACCGGTAGGTGCTCCTTCCTTCTGCTTGTTTTTTGTTTGTTTTTATATGAATTTTTAAAACTCGCATTTTATCATTGTTTTTTTGTCACATTAAGGTTAAAACCCTAGATGAATGTTGTGGTTTTATTTGTTTTGTTTTGTTCATCATAAGGTTAAAAAACCCTAGTTTGAATTTTTGTTTGTTTTGATTTGTTTGTTTTGTGTTCATCATAAGGTTAAAAAAAGCCTTGTTTGAATTTTTGTTGTTTTGATTTGTTGTTTTTGTATTTTGTTCGTTTAAACTAGGATTAAATCCTAGATTAATTTTTTTTTTGTTTTTGTTTTTGTTTTTGATTGTATAGTTTAGTTTATTGATCTATACTTTGGTTGTATAGTTTTGTACTTTTGTTTTTCTATACATTGTTTGTCATCTGTACAATTTATTTGAATATTTTTTTTTAAATTAAGGTTGAAACCCTAATTTGTTTTTTGTTGTTTTATTGTTTTTGTGTATACTGTTATACATTTGTTTTGTTGTACATTTTGTTAATGTTTTTTTGTGTTGTTTTTTTTTTTTAGGTTGTGAAGAGTCGGTACCGTCAGTCGACGATATTTTTTGATGCACGGGATGCGTTGACTATGGTGGATTGGGATTGGCTTGATGCCCTTGGGCTCAAGCAAGTGATGTGGTTGGAGCCTGTGGTGGGGGATCGGGCATATCTGACTGCCTTGATCAATTTGTGGGATCCTTGCACCAACACCTTTCATCTCCTAATAGGGGAGATGACAGTGACTCTAGAGGACGTGTATCAGATTCTATGGATTTTGATAGATGGGCTGCCCATTCGGATGACTCCTCATGATCAGTGGACGGTGGTGCTGACATGGTGCTTTGGGCATGCGGTGGAGATGGGGGTGGATAGGGTGATGGAGAGGGTAGAGGGAGACTACCTGATTGGTAGGATTCTGGTGCGATGGTGGTTTGAGAAGGGCATATTAGGGGTGAGGCATGCTCTGATGATGACCCTCATCTCTAATATGCTACTTCTCGACTCCTCAGGTGTGAGGTTCCCTTGGAACCTCCTAGAGGTGGTGTTCAGATTGGTGGAGTGTCCGATAGTAGTGCCACTTATTATGAGGTGGGGTCAGACACTATTGGCATAGCTATATGATGAGATGTACGAGGTCCACTACCGGAGGTGGAAGGGGATTGGGTGCAGCTATCTCTTGTAGTGCTGGGGGTGGCAGCACATAGCTATGGAGTGACCGCAGGGGTTGCCTTGGACCACTCGGGGAGAGATGGTGGACAGGGAGATTGGGTATGCTACTCTATGGTGGAGGTCAGAGGATTAGGGGTAGAGTTAATGATGGGAAAGTGTCGTAGGGCACTATACCGATGCCTTCTCTCGTCTTGCTCTAGGGGAGGTGTTCTGGTGGCCATACCGAGATTGTCCAGCCTAGCCTGAGGTTGGAGAGTGGCTTTGGTGGGTGCACAGGGGGAGATGGTTGATCGGGCGACATGGGATAGAGTAGGAGTACTTCCCGTATGTCCGGGTGACTCGATAGTTTGGGGTGCACCAGGGATTTCCTGGTGAGCCCTTGATCTATCGAAATTAGGGCGACGAGAGGACTCTAGCCTGGTCGATTATTGAGCCACTTGATGATGAGTCTGATGTAGTGATTGATGTCCCCGACATGGACAATGTCGGGGTGACTATCGAGTATGACCAGTGGTGGACGATGCTGTGATGGCAAGGTGAGGGGCCTCTAGGAGGTTCGGATGCAATAGTAGTAGGTGATGGGGTTGCAGAGGCATCGAGGGAGGGTTGGGGGGCTCCGCTCGATGATGCGGATATGGTGGAGGTTGATGACTTGACTAGGGATGATTTTGGGGTTCCGGAGTATCCGGATACATAGGACATCCCAAAGCAATGGGTGTCGGAGCAGCATGCCATCCCGGAGATGCCCATGCCTTAGGTAGTCCCAGGGGATATGGAGGCTAGGTTTCACGTTGAGATAGCATGATTGGAGGAGCTACTACAGATATGGGATGAGGAGCACAACATCGAGAGGGATCACCTACGGGCTCAGTTGGCATAGCGGGATGAAGCATTGGCTGCATACCATCGGTGGGATGTGGAGTGGGGTCGGTGTCGGGTGGAGTTGGAGGCCAAGATTATCCACCTCGATGGACAGTTACCTGAGCTCACTGGAGGTGGATCATTGCATCGTACGAGAGGCAGTGAGACTGAGCAGTCTGCATCCTCTCATCGCAGGTGGGTGGGTGAGGGTAGCGCTAGTGGGCATGATGTAGGGGCTGGCAGCAGCCACCCTAAGAGGTCCCATAGGACCCACACCACTGGGGGTAGTTCCAGTCACACCGATCCTATGTGATCATGGTGGCTAACTCCCTAGGCTTGGGGTTTTTGAGTTTTTGATTTTTTTTGTGAGGTCAGAGGACCGACTTATTGTAGCCTGCGGGTATTTTTGGTGATATATATACATGACTTTCTTTTTGATTATACACTTGTCGTGATTTATTGTTACTTTTATGCACATTTATTTATGTTGATGTATGCATGTGTTATTGTGAATGCGAATGTTTCTACTATATGATATATGCATATGGAAGGGATGAAATGGTTTGTTGATAACTTGGCGGTGGCACCATAGACTGTACAAGATTTATTGGCTTTCTATACTATGTGATTGCTTTGTGGAATGACTTTGCATGTGTAATTTTTTTGTTTTGTATTTTTTGATGTGATGTAATAATGGAATGTACCACAGGTGTTTTAGAATGTAGTTAAGGTTTTTCTAAGACTCAGATGTTTTAACTAACTAGCCAAGATTGTACATTTATCTCACAAGACTTTTGAACAAGGTACGAATCAGACTTGAGTTTGACCAAGTTATTTCACATCCCTATGTGTGCGATTGAATTTGTTTATGTGGTAGTTGTCAGGATACCGCCAATGCTAGATAGGTTGTCAACCAAACCTGTACTGAGGATCACCTAATTAGCTCCACTAACTCCTTTGTTGTATTTAGTAAGATTAATCTACGGTGCAATCTAGGATACCATAAGCTAGCTCATCCACATGCAAACATTGATCTGTACACAGTTTAATGCGACAGATATATCGTCATGCGGGAGGTTTTCCACTAGTGACTAGTAGGCTATCCACCAAACTAGTACTGAGGATCACCTCATGACCTTTCGAATGCTGAGAGTTCTAGGGATTCAAGTTTGACTCCCTTATTTTCTTTACTTTTATTGGGATACTTGCTCTCGTATGTAGTGATAAAAATCACTGTTTATTTTTATTTTTTTCTTTTGAGCAAGGGATTGGAATTTTGAGTGATGAGAATCACTATTTCTTGTGCTTTTTGATGTATGCACTGTGTGGGTTTTGATGTCAAACTTTGGAGTTTGTACTTTGAATTTTTGCAATTTTTTTTTGGATATTTGCAACTTTTTGAGAATTTGGGATGCTTGGGGAATTGGGTAGGGAAGATGCTTGTCCTTTTGCCAACTCTCAGCATTCTTGGGGTCATTCGCATAGGGGGATGAGCGAGATAACCTTTTCACTGTATGGTATCCTAGATTGCTTTGCAGGTTTCATCTTTCGTTCACACAACTTGGGAATTTTTTTATGTGTTTTAACTTGTGTTGGGATGCGACGTAACAAGGTGTGATCCAAGTAAAACTCTACCTTTGTAAAAATATGTCTAACTTTGTACAATTTTTGGCTAGAAATCTAAAGACAACTGAATGACGAAAGCCCTGGATACATTAGAAGACAACTGATTATGATATGGTGAAAAATGTGGATGGCGTTTATTTTTGCTGGACTATTTACAAAGTGGAAAAATGCGAAAAATGATGGAATTGCCGAGTAATTACAATCTATGGTGCATTTGACCTGTATGACCAACAAATATGCAATGTATGTTTGCGATGCCTAATGCAACTTATTGTTTTTTTTTTATGTGTTTTGTTTTTAAGAGTATGCATGGAAGTGAGATGCAATTTTTTTGTTATTTTTTATTATTTTATTGTTTTTTGAAAATTCGTTATGGTTGGTTTATCCCGAGTGGGTGCGGACCAAGTGATTCTTTCGGATCCTTGGAGGTTTTGACCAAAGGGATTATAGATACCTTTGGGGCATTTTGGGTGACCAAGCGGTTGTGGGAACCCTTGGGGCTTTTGGTTTGACCAAAGGGTTTATAGATACCTTTGGGGCATTTTGGGGTGACCAAGCGATTGCGGGAATCCTTGGAGCTTTTGGTTTGACCAAAGGGATTATGGATACCTTTGGGGTGTTTTGGGGTGACCAAGCGATGATGGGAATCCTTGGAGCTTTTGGGTTGACCAAAGGGATTATGGGCACCTTTGGGGCATTTTTGGGTTGACCAAGCGATTGTGGGAACCCTTGGGGCTTTTGGGGTGACCAAAGGGATTATGGGCACCTTTGGGGCATTTTAGGGTTGACCAAGCGATTATGGGAATCCTTGGAGCTTTTGGGGTGACCAAAGGGATTATGGGCACCTTTGGGGCATTTTGGGGTTGACCAAGCGATTGTGGGAATCCTTGGAGCTTTTTGGGGTGGGCCATGGCTCTTTTAAATGTGGAATGGCCTCAAATGACTGATGTTCAAGGGTTCTAGTTCCTTGATTCCTTCAAGAGAGGCGAGCCGGTATGTTCCAGGTCCTATTTTACTATCAATGACATAAGGACCTAACTAATTTGCCATAAACTTGTCCCTTAAATGGGGCGGCAAGTTAGAATTTTGTTGGTTCTCTTTTAAGACCAGGTCACCAACCTGAAAGTCCCTCAGGTGAACTTTCATGTTATATGCTTTCTTAAGTCACTCTTGATAGATACGTAAATGCTCGAGAGCATTGATGTGTCATTCATCGAGCAACGTAAGCTGGTCTAATCGGGCCTGCCACATAGTGTCATCATCGATGAACTCTTGCATTGATATGCGTAGGGAAGGTATTTCCAACTCGAGAGGCATGACTACCTCGGAGCCATACACCAACGAAAATGGAGTTGCCCCAGTGGGCATCCGAATGCTAGTGCGATAAGCCCATAGAGCAAGTGGGATTTGAATGTGCCAATCCTTATGACTATCTATGACCATATTTTTAAGGATGGCAACTAGCATTTTGTTTGACGCCTCTGCTTGCCCATTTGCTTGCGGATAATAGGGTGTTGAAAAACTATGCTGAATTTTGTACTTTGTTGTCAAAGCATGCACATATTTGTTCTTAAATGATGTCCCATTATCCGAGATGATCTTGGATGGAATACCAAAATGACATATGATGTTATGTAGAATAAACTCCACAATGCGGGGTCCAGTCGTAGAGGTAAGTGAAATTGCTTCCACCCACTTGGTGAAGTACTCTATGGCCATTATGATGAACGTGTGACGGCCTGACGATGCAGGGGAGATCTTTTCGATTAGATCTAAGCCCCACTACAAAAATGGCCAAGCCAATTGGATCGGTTGCAAGGCCTGAGAAGGTATGTGTGTCAAGTTAGCATGGTGTTGACACTTCACGCACTTCCTCACATACGTGCAACAATCTCGCTCTAAAGATGGCCAATAATAGCCCATGCAAAGGATGCGCTTTGTGATGGCCATACCACTGAAGTGGCCACCACATGTACCATCGTGCGCTTGGGTGATCACCCAAGTGGACTCCTGCTGGTCCAAGAAATGGAGGAGGATCCCTTCATAGCTCCGATGGTACAAAATGTCTCCTAGCAAGACATGTTTTTCCACTTTCTATTTGAATGATATTTTTGTGGCATGCGACAATCCAAGTGGGAGGCTACCTAACTTGAGATAGTCTCTTATGGGTGTGTACCAATCCTTCTGATCAAAAACCTTGATGGTATGAACGACCAATCCCTCTTGAAGTTCATCCCTAGCAAAAGATGAGCGGGAAAGAACTTGTAAGAATAGCATTGTGTTGCTATTAAGAGGGGTTGGGGAGAACAAGGACCCCCAGTTGGCATGATTCAGATTATCATGGATTCGAGAGAACTTATCCTGAGATGGTTCAATCTAGATCAGGTGGATTCCTGGTGTTAGGTCAGAGCTTGCACGCTCCATCATGGATTGCGATAATGTTTTGACTTGAATGGTTGTCATATCACCAAAAGTGTCTTACGGGATTAGTGACCCCAAGGAGGCCATAGTGTCCGCAAAATGATTCGATGATCGAGGGAGTGCCTCGATGTCATACCATTCAAGCTTAGCCAAGAATTTATCCACAAGGGCTTTGTAGGCCTACAAAACTGGGCATTTACATTGGAATACCCCTTTCACTTGGTTGAAAATTAATAGTGAATCACCAAAGATGTTCAAGCGTTTGATGTTCATGGTGATGGTTGTCTAAAGACCTATGAGCAAGGCTTCGTATTTGGAATTGTTATTGGTGCATGGGAAATCAAGTTTAAATGATAGAGGCATTGGAGCCCCTTGCGGTGTGAAGAATATGATTCCTACGCCACCCCCTTGCTCACATTTAGAACCATCAAAAAATAGGGTTATGTCGGCCTGTGACTCAGGCTCATCAGAATCTGGTGATTCTGAGACATGGAAGACCCCATCATCGGGTAGCTCTATGGTCAGAGGCTGATCATCTTCGAGAGGAGCCTCTGCTAGTTGATCGGCGATGACTTGACCTTTGATGGACTTTTGTCCAATGAATTCGATGTCAAACTCCATCAACAACATGATCCATTTCACCGTGCGGCTACTATGATAAGTATGACTCATCATGTACCACAATGGATTCTCCTTAGACACAACATACATCGTATTGCTCAGCATGTAATGGCATAGCTTTTTGGTGGCAAATACCACTGCTAAGCATAGCTTCTCGACGTATGCATAGTTAAGTTCATAACTAACCAGGGTGCGGCTAAGATAATAATTAGCTTGTTCTTTATGTAGTTCATTTTTTTGGGCTAGCATGGCGCCCAGTGCCACCTCAATAGCTGAGATGTATAAATAGAACGACACTCCTGGTCTAGGTGGTGCCAATACTGGTGGCAAAGCCAAGTATTGTTTAATGTCATCGAAGGCTGACTGGCACTCGTCATCCCAATGAAATGCTACCCCCTTGTGTAATAATTTATTCATGGGTTGACACTTGTCAGATAACTGTGCTATGAAGCGCTTGATCGACGCGACCTTTCCCTGCAAGCTTCTGAGCTGCTTGATGGTGGTTGGGGGAAGCATTTCAAGGATTGCCTTGACTTTATTTGGATCTACCTCGATGCCTCATTTTGAGACTATGAAACCCAAGAGTTTTCCAGATGTGATGCCAAATACGCACTTCTTGGGGTTTAGCCTAACTTTGTGTTCAATGAGGCGATCAAGGATCTTGTGTAAGTCATCAAGATGATCTAGGCACAAAAGAGATTTGGCCAACAAATCATCCATATAATCTTCCAAAGTTTTATGCATGTGATCATGGAAGATGTATGTCATAGCGCGTTGGTAGGTGGTGCCAGCGTTTTTAAGGCCAAAGGGCATGACCTTATAACAAAATTTCCCCCAAGGCATTGTGAATGCCATTTTGAGTTGATCATCGAGATTGATATGAATCTGGTTGTATCCCGAGAAACCATCCATGAGGGAAAGCATTTCATGGCCTACTGTAGCATCTACCAATGCATCGATGCTAGGCAAGGGGAAATCTTCCTTGGGACTCGCTTTGTTTAGATCTCAAAAATTGGTGCATATGTGAATCCTCCCATCCAGCTTCTTGATGGGTACCATGTTGGACAACCATGGTGGGTAATCCATGCAGATGACAAACTGTGCATCCAACAGCTTTTGTAGCTCATATTTGACCATTAAGGCTATTGTTGGGTGCATCTTACGTAGTTTTTGCTTGACTGGATTTATTGTTGGATCAAGCGTTAGATTATGCATGACTAGCTATGGGTCTAGCCTCGACATGTCTTTGTAGGACCATGCAAAAACCTCCTTCTTATCTTTGAGAAGGGCAATGTAATCGGCTTGCTCTTCGGGGGATAGACTTACCCCTAGCTTGATGATTTGCGGATTCATTGGATCAGAGCCGATGTCTACGTCAGTCGTCTCTTCGACTGACATGTGGGACCCGTCCTCCAACTGGTGTGGAGTTGGGATCAGGTGGATATCATTCGCTGAATTTAGATCTGCATTTGGAACGTTGGGTTCCTCTTTAGCATGGAAGATATCCTGAGTTGGTCCTGGGGTGAAATGAAGCATCTCACCGCAAGGCCAATACTATGATGGGGATGGTGGTGAGTTAGCATGATCCCAGTCTATGGCATCTAGGTTTAGATACAATGGTCATGCTGGATCGGCTGGATTGCGGATGGGGGTGGTTAAGTCAATGGAGATCATGTTGATGAAGTGAATTTGGTCTCCATTACCTATGGGTGGTGACTCGGACATCCTTGGTGATATTTGTGCTCCGGATCTAGCTCTATGGGTATTGGCACAAATGGATCGGCCCTATGTGTGGATAGAAGGACAGGGTCTACCTTTGGCACTGATGGCTCTATAGGGTCTCCGGGTGGAAGGTGCTCTCTGTATGCCTAAAGTGGCGGATGCAGCACTTGGTCCAACTATGCCTGGTTCAAATGCCACCTATGCCTTGGCCCCATGTTTAGCTATTCAAACATGTCATCAATGTCCATGGGGTATTGTTGCTGTCGCATATGGTTGAGATATGCCATCTCAATCTCATCTTCATAATCACTATCGAAGATCCATAGGCCTTCATTGGCTTCGACAACTATTTACGGCATGTGAGGCTCATTCTATTCGAGCAAGTTGATTTGGTCCCATCGGGGTTGTTCCACTCTCTATGGGAGGACCTGATTCTCTTGGGGTGGCAATCGCTCGATTGGAGCATTCAAGGGGAACATTGCCATGAAGTTCTCCTGATAGTCATCTATGGGTGTCACTTGCGAGTGATTGCTATTAAACTCGAAAGGGTCCCAAGGTGCTACCTCATACTCTGACTCATCTTTGGAAGATCCTTCCTGACCTTGTTTATATCCCTCTTGGAGGTAAGTTCTTGAACTTTCCCCTTTCTCGATCAAAGGGGAGGGGTTGTTGAGGTCAACAAGGTTTGTTGTTAACAATGGGAGATAATCCCCCAATGTGTATGTTGTGTTAGGATTGGCATATGGATCTTGTGCCAACCCATCCTTGTTGCCTAGCCCTAGGCCTTGCATGTTCTCTACCAAGATGTCAAGGGGCAAAGGGTGGTTGAACCCTACTCCTAATTTGTCGTATGGCATCTGATATCTTGGTTGACAAAGAACGCGCACCCCTTGTTCATATCTGCCCAACCCATATCCATGCCAATTACATTGGCCAAGGTATTTCAAAGCGAAGTTTGGGTTGGACAGATAGTTGACATTCTCAGAAAATGGCTCTTCATCCTCTTCCTCTTGTAGGTAAGGTTCAATGCCATTGTCGAGGCCCCCATATACAAAATTTGTCTGATTTGGTGGGTAGCCTAGAGGGACAATAGTGTCGATGGGGAGGCGAGGTCTCCCCATGTCCTGCATGGACTCAAGCGCGGGTGTTGCTATAATGTTCCACACTAGATACTCCCCCAGGACCATATTGGCCATCTCAACGGTGATCGTTGGCGATTGAGGGGGAGGGAATGGGAGTTCTTCCTGGGTCCACTCCATGTTGGGTGAACCAGGCATCTCGACTTCCATTCTATTGGGCACCTCTTCGATAGAGATGGTTGAGACTAATGGTGATACCTCTTCCAAGGGCTTCTTCCCATTGTCCTTCGGTGTGGCCACCGTAGGTGGTGTCATTGGTGAAGGAACAGACAATGAAGATGGGCCCGGTTGGTGATTTGATGGACTTAACAATGGGGATGTATGCGGAATCGAACCTTGTTTGGATGAATTCAACTGAAAGTCCAAATGTGTCGATGGGAGGGTTGATTGTGGCATCATCTGCACTACATTGCAATACTTGAAGGGCTCTAAGTCTGCTGGGACTACATGCACTTGCCCTTCGTATGTGTACTTTAGGCATTGATGGGCTATCGAAGGGACACACTTCATGTCCCTGATCCAAGGCCGACCTAGCAAGATGTTGTAGGCCATCTCACCTTCCAGGATGTGGCACAATGTAGGAATAGTCTTTTGTCCCACTTGGATGGGTAGGACAATTGTGCCAACCATCGAGCATATCGCATCATTGAATGCTCGAAGAGTATAGGTGGAGGCCACAATGTGAGATGCTAGAAACTTGAGGTGTTTCAATGCCGCTGTTGTGATTATATTGCTGGATGAGCCAGTGTCCACCAACACCCTCTTAAATGGAATCCCGTTGACCCACGCAATGACGTGTAGGGGTGGATCCACCATATCACCAGTCATCAATTTTAGTTCATCTTCTCTAAAGGTGATGACTAGTTTTGTACATCATTTTACATGTCCCACAAAGTTGTTGAAAGAGTTTGCTTCATGGGGCTGTAGCTCGATGGCTTTGAGTATCTCCATTAGAGCCTCTCGATGGGGCGGTGATTGTTGGATGAGCTCATAGATGGAGAGCCTAGACGACATGGTCCTTAAACTTTGGGTAAGTTTAGTCCAAATCATGGCCATTGGTCTAGGCGAGGGAGGTTGCGTAGGGTGCTATTGAGGTTGTGACGTTGATGGAACCTCTCCTATAGCTGCAACGGGGGTAGCTGTGCTTGGGTACCTCTTGTTCCATGTCACTATGCTTATCATCCCTACATACCCCTGCATGGGGCAATTTTGTGTCACCTCATTGACTTGTAGAGTCTTTTCCTGTGCATCATGGGCAGGCAGGGGGTCTTTGAAGACCTCCATCTATTGGTTTCTTGGTGCTACGAGATTATCCACCGCTAGCATTTTGTTGTCTATTAGGTCCTGCACTAAGATTTTGAACTTCCAACATGCGTAAAGGTCATGTCCTTTCTATCGATGAAATCTACAATATAGGTCTTCCCTATAGCCCTTGGGTTTTGGTGCGTTGGGGTCTACGGGTCGACTTTCTGGCAGGTTTATCAAGTTTTCCGTGGACAAGCGATCAAACAAGGAGTCTTTAGACTCTGTGAAGGGTGTGAATTGTTGCCTAGGGAAATGCTGCTGATTTTGCTCTTGCCTATGATTTTCCTTCTCATAGCTATCAAGAGGAACTGCCTGATAATTAGCCTTTGGGGGTTGTGTCATCTGTGCAGGCTTTGGTATGTTTATGGCAACCTGATTGACTACGATGGGTTTTAGTTGTGTGGACCCAGTTTTGGCATTTTTGGGCCACTCTTTCTTGCGTGGCTTGGCAATCTCGCCATCTTGTATCTTGATCTCCTCAATTATTCTGGCTTGCACCAGGGCTTCCTCGAGAGTGGCATATTGTTGCAGCTGCAATAGCATGGAGATCGACCTTAGGCAACTCTTCGAGAACATTTGGGTCAGGTCAGCCATGGGAGGGAGGTAAGGTAGCCTTGAAAGCAACGTCCTCCACCGATTTCCATAAGCTGCCATGGTCTCTTCCTCATACTGCCTGAGGCTAGCTAGGTCACTTAATGATGCCTTCTTCTTGGTGTTGAAGGTGAAACATTCGAGGAACGCATCCACTAGCTGGTCTAGGTTGTTGATGCTATGCTTTGGCAACTAGGTAAACCAATATGAGGCAGGGCCTATGAACATGGTTATAAATGTTCTTAGAAGCAAAGCATCATTGTCCTGAATGCCAAAGCATTGACTCAAGAATCTTGTCACGTGCTCTTGGGCATCCTCATCCCCTCTAAAAATTACCAATTGAGGCATTTTGAAGTGTTCAGGGTATGGGGGTGCCGACACTGAAGGATGCATAGGGTGACTATGGAGCTAGCGTAAAGTGGGCTTTTGGGGCCCATAAGTCTTGGTCTCCATAGAATCTAAGCACTCTAGCAATGCTTTGTATGCATCAGAAGATTTGATCTCTTCCTCCTTGGTTTGTTCCCGTTGTGAATTACGGGGAACTTGAGGCCTATGGAGGGGTAGCCGGATAGCGCCCCCTACCTTGGTAGGGCATTTCAGCCCACTCTTCTTCTTGCTTGAATTCCTCATAGGCTTCTTGAGGAGTTCCTGGGCATGACCTATAAACATGGGTGGGTGCCCGAGGAGGGCGCCCATCATTGGTTCTAGGAGTGGTCTCCCGCTCAGGTCTAGGAGGTCTTGGAGGCAACGCTTGATAAGGTCATGGAGACCTATCTCGTACCAAGGGGTTATGCCTCTCATAAATCTCTATCTTATGTGTGCGAGGGGTTGGAATCCTCTCATGCACAGTGTTCTAGAGCAACTCATTCGTCTGATGTTGAATGCACTCTTTGCTAAGACGGTACAAGTGCTCTAACTATTGTTGATCTTGCTCAAGCTGCATGATTTGCGCTTGGCGGGTGGTATGTTTGGCAAATGCCAAGCCTATTTGTTCCACCGTCTTAGGTCTAGGAGGCCTAGATGCCTCCCCTACATATCTACCTCGGTCGTAGTGATCCAAGATCTCTATAGGTCACTTCCCTCTGTCGAGGTTAGCAACATTCACCCGAGGCTCTAGCCTTAGTAGGTGATCCTGATAAATAGCAAGTGCGGAGGTGCATTGCTCCCATGCTGTGTATTGCTCTTGAGGAATATAGTGGTTTTCCTCATGCTCCCTTTCATATATGTGAAAGGGGTGGGCAGAGTTGGCTCGCCCTGTCTGAAGAGCCTTGCGCTCTGGATTTGGCCTATTGTTTTTGATAGCAATGAGGGGTAGAGGAGGGATGATATAATCATGTGGCCCCTCCTTATGGACCTTATGTTGTTCTAGCACTTCATCGCATGGTGGCCACTCATAATGAGTGTCTAAGGGGGCCTTCCCATGTATGTACTCCTCCTGAAAGGGTCTATGTTGAATGGGAGTGCCCCTCAAAGGGGTGCCTCTATAGTCCTATTCCATCATGGTATGATGTGGACTATTTTATGGGTCAGGCCACCAAGGTGGTATGACCAAGTCCTTGGGGCTATAACGGAGGTGACTTGTACCCCCTTGTACACTTTTTATAGCTTCTGCCCGTGATTGGGCTTGGCTACGGGTGTACACCATGGTGGTAGTTTTCTAAGGGATATGTATGTTTTTATCTTCTTTATGATTTTTTATGCTACACTAAACAAAAAGGGGTCACACAAACAAAGAAGTGATTATCTCGTTTACAGATTAAATGTGTGCCCTAAATCTGGTTCAGTGTGTTTTGATTTTTGTTTTGAAAGCCTTGTAAAGAAAATTTTGTTGTACATGCAATATGAGGGCTCTTATGTCTCCCAAAATGGTCACCCCTTCAATATACCACTTCCATGCCATTATACCAAACCTCTCAATATACCCACCCTTACGTGAGGGAAACTATTGGTACGCGAGAGCAGAACAATACGTGGAACATAGGCGGTACAAAAGGGGAATCGCTCTATTTTTGACACCTACCATAGAAGACTTATCCTCATGTGTTGGGAATCACCCCAGCTACACTTGGTCAGCTTTCATCAGGATTTACGTCTAGCAATAGTCATGATCGGGGTTATGTATGCAAAATTCAAGCCAAGGTGGTGATGAAATCCACCGTTGGTCTTGATCAAGTGTTGGGGTTTTACGACCAACTCCTTGATGTTTATATTATCACATGGTGTGCGTGGTTCTTTTTACTTGCGCAAAGAAAGAAAACATGCAGCAAACTTCTCTATGCAAGCAAAGAAAGTAGAAAAATCATAGAAACAGAGACAAAAAATTACAGAGGATGTTCAGAAAACCTACCTCTTCTCTGCCCAACCCGGATGCCCCTAAATTTTTGCTCAGAAAATGCATAGAGATCTAATCATCCTGGGGTGGGATGAATAGCAGATCTGTATTCATCATAGGGTGGGACGAATGCCTATTCGTCCCTGGGTGAAACGAATACCAGCTCTGTATTCATCACAGGGTGGCACGAGCAGTAGTCCAGTGCCTGAAGGATTAACACCTGCAAGCAAAAACACAAAATTTTGATCAAAAATTTGATCCCAAAATTAGGGGACAGGGTCCCACCGTGATCACCATTGAAAGCACTTGGCTACGGAAGCATAGGTGCACCGGGTGCGATGCAAACAAAAGCAGTTGTATTAACGAAATGCTAAGTGCATGAAAAAGGGAAAGCGAAGCATGAATGAAATGAGATGTAAAGCAAAAACAAAGGTGCAGCCTATTTTATTAATTTTTCTTATGATCAGGTTACAATATGTCTCCCCCCATTTTCAGGGGCTCGGAGTGTTCGATACAATTTTGTTACACCAACGGATGGTGCACTTCCCTTCGAGATCTTCCACGTGCCCACATTCGAAATGGGTGGGCCAAACATCATCATCGCTTGCATGAATACATTCTTAGTTCCTTACTTCCCCTCTAGTGTCGATATCCTGCATACAGAGAAATATCAAATGATTAATAGCACATGCGGATGGAGGGAAACATGCAATCCCCAAGGCCTTTTTTTAATGCATACATGAAATAACTAAAACAGTGATCAAAACTTATCAGAACATAATGAAATTTAAAAAAAAGCATGTAAACACCATCAGGGACACATTACAAAAAGAACAGTCAAGAAATATATTGTAGATTTCTAATCGCTCCGGGGTGGGACGATTAGGACTATCATAAAATGTCCGAAAGTGACCTCCCAAATGTCCCATCCATAGGCCTCAAAAACACCTAAAAACTTGGGGTTAGGAAAAATGGGGCATTTTGAGATGACCCAGAAGGTCGGATTTTGCAGATTCTCCCCCGATCACCCTGTATCCGAAGGCGCTCCCTGTATGTTAGTAAAAGCGTAAAACAATGAAAACACAGTCAAAACAAGTCAGAATGCATTCAAAATTGAACAACAACATATATGAGTCACCTAAAACAAGATGCAAAAGAAATAGTGAAGAAATCTACTGTAGATTTCTAATCACTCTAGGGTGGGGCGATTAGGACTGCAATAGTGCGAGGGCACCCGAGGGCAGGACGCCCATCGTTTGGTGCTTGGTTTTGACACCAATCCACTTGGGATGGGTCCAAAACCTCCTAGGGGGTTGTTTTGGCAAATTGGGTGTGGTATTGTGGCCAATTGTTCATGTTTTGGGTCCGGATTGCACTCCTAATGTTCACCCAATAACCTCCCTTCCAAAATAGAGATCAAGGATGTAGGAAGAACAATGAGGGTGAGGGTATAATTTAGCGGCACTCCATTGCTCCAAATGATCTCCTAATCTGTCCTCCTTTTGGGGTGAGAAGACTCACCATTTTATAGACCTGAAGGTCTGCTTTGAATGTGCATGCAGGGGCACCACTTGGCCATCATGCCTTGTCAAGGGAGAGAAGATTCCTCCTTGATTAAGGGCTCCATGACTACCTCTATGACTACCTATTTGAGCTCAAAAATGCTCACTCACACTCCCATGCATTGAAGGTGGAGTTGAGTGGTAGATCTGGGCTGCCATTTGTCAAGGTTTGACATTTTTCCCGTCAAACCTGCTATTCGCCCCACCCTAGAGCGATTGCGTCTAATCGTCCTAGGGTGGGGCGAATAGCATTCTAATCATCCCAAGGTGGAACGAATAAGGATTAGGGTGCTTGAAAGGTGCAAAATTGACCTCTAACCTTCCAAAACTACTTTGGGAGTGGTTAGGACCACTGTTTAACCTCTAGGGGCTGCCCTAGGGGCTTTATGTGCTAATTTGGTCAGTTCTTGTAGCCACATAATCAGATTGGTGCTATTTTGGTGTCTATACCCCCTAAATCAAATATCTCCCTTTTTGTCATCAATGAAAAAGGTTCACCTTTGGGGGTTAGGGCTAAGAATGATAATCTTAGCTTAGCCCCTCCCCCACCTCCTCTTGAGGTGGTTAATTTTGGGGTGGGATTATTTCTACTCCTAGCATACACTGATCTTTACCTTTGTTCACTTTCTTCCTCAATTGATCATTTTTATTCCTCTGACTATTCCTATTCTTGCTTATCTCTGGGATTTCTTCTCTACACCACTTTGTTGTATGCCCATAATTATTGCACTTATAATACTTAATGATGTTATTCCTTAAAGGTGCAAATATCTTGGAATTTCTCTCGATGAAGCCATATCCATTTCTATCATGAACCCTACAATTTACTACCTTATGACCAAACTTATTAAAAGAGTAGCAATACCCTTGAAAACACTGCATATTTTTGAAACTTCCATTTCATGTGTCTTGCACTGTGTATCCTTGTGCCCAAACTTGTTACATGAGAAGCATCATCCATTGAAACTACATTTCCCTGACCCCATTGGTCTCTTAGTTTCTTTTACTCTGTGTTGGTTCCTATTCCATTTGTTCCTCATTTGTGCATTGTTCCTTTTCTTTTTGAACTTTCTATTGTCCAAATCATCCTCAGAAGTCTCAATCTCTCTTACACTCTCTTCTTCTAAAGCTTCTTCTTCTTCAAAGCTTGATATTGACTCCTCTCCTTGTTTTCTTTGTACCTATTCAAAACCAAGATCTGTCTTGCTTGATGTAGGTTTTTGTCTCTTGATAATCTTATCCAATTTCTTTGAGCTTCTCCCAAACCTGTGTAAATTTTCCTTATACTCTTTTACTTCCTTCCTTAGTGAATCTACCTCATGCTCTAACCTTTCACATTCTAAGATATTTGCTTCTAACTTCTCTTTGAATCTCTTTGTCTTAGCTATTGAGTTGGTTAGATCCTCTATAAGCTTTCCTTTCTCTTCATCACAATCTTGAAACTTAAGCTTGAGTTTTGAGTTTTGGTTTCTTACCTCCCTTAATGCATCAAGGGCATGAATAATCTCACCCTCAAGATCAAATTCTCCTTTATCTGATTCTTTCTCTATTTGTTTGCCTTTGGGATCAATTTCATTCCTTTTTTATTTATCTTCAATAGGATCACCTCATTCTTATTCTATTGCCAAAAGTAAGTTTTCTTCTAGTCCTTCAAGTGTATCTTCATATTCATCATCACTAAAATTGAATCCATTCATTTTACAACTATCTTCAAGATTACCAAAGTTACCACATCTAAAACACTTGAGAATCATTGGTGCCATTTTTTCAAACATCATCTTTTTCTTTTTCTAGAAATAGTACTTCATATCTATAATTTTCTGAGGAACTTTCATCACTATCACTTGATCTCTTACATGCCTTGTCTGCATAGAAAATCTTCTTATGCCTTTGGAAAAACTTTTTTCCTTGCTTGCCTTGTCCATCCCTGCTTTCTTTTCTTTTGGTACCTATGTTTTCCTGTTTCCCTATTCTTATGATCCAATTTTTCTTCATCACTATTGTTTCCAACTTCTAGACAATCAGATGCATAGTGACCATATTTTCCACAATTGAAACACCTAAATAATTTCGTACCTTTATATTTTCTTGAGCCCTTTTTCCTTCTGCCATAGTTTACTTCTTCATCACTGGATGACTCATTTCTTGAATCTGACTTCTTATACTTTGTCTTCTTAGTAACTTGGAAGGCTGCTTCCTTATGGGGAATAGGTTCTTATTTTATTCTCATCTCAAAGGTTGTGAGAATGCCATGTAATTCATCCCTTATCAAAATTTCAATATCTTTTGCCTCTTCTATAGTTGAAATATTTTCACTAAACCTTTTTGGAAGTGACCTTAGAATATTATCACAAACATCTATTTCCTCAATATTAAGCCCAGGTCCTTGCATGGAGTTAACAATATCATCCACATGAAGTAGATATATCACAATTTTTTCCTCATCCTTCATCTTTAGGTCTTTAAATGTTCTCTTGAAATTTTGCAACTTTACTTTTTTGACCTTTTTATCTCCTTCATATATGCCTTGCAACTTATCCTAAATTTCCTTTGCTGATGTACAATGAATAACCTTTATAAACTCTATTTCATGTAAACCTCTCAAAATTCCATTCATTGATCTTGATATGTAATGATGTAGAAGCTTACCATATTTATCTATAGGTGGATTTTTTGGTGGTATGTATTCATTCTCAACTGCTTCCCATATTTCATTTCCAAGTGCCATTAGATGAAACTCCATCCTTGTGCTCCATAGTGCATAATTGTTCCCATTGAACAATGGTGTTGAATTCCTTGAAGATCTAGTCTAATAATCCATCTATGTTCTTGTAAGCTTTTCCTTCAAGCTATTAAACTCTTCCAAAGGAACCCGCTTTGATACCAATTGAAGAAAACAAGCTTATATTGAGAGGGGGGGTGAACAGTATAAGACCACTTTTTACTTTTCTTTCCCAAAAAATATTATGCAATATATCAATGGCAATATCAATAGCAGTAATAAAATCAATGCAAAAATTACCACACACAATAAAGACACCAATTTAATGTGGTTCACCCAAAGTGGGCTACGTCCACGAAGAAAATATTTCACTAAAATTTTCTCAACAAATCTCTTGGGAATCCTTTCCCTATTACAATGTTTATGGACCTCTATCCAAAGGAGACACCAATCCCCTAATCAAGCTTATGGATCTCTATCCATAGGAGACACCAATCCCCTTAACTGGTTCATGGATCTTTATCCATAGGAGAACTCCTTCTCCTCTACTCTAGCTGGTGATCCTCTAGAAGACTACTGCCTCCACTAATCTAGCTTGTGGATATCTCTCCATTGAAGACTTTGTACTCACTCAAAAGATCTCTATCCTCATTGCCTTGGATAATGTATCTCTATCCACTAGAGATTATTGTCCTCTACTCTGTCACCTCCAAATATTACACTTAACTTTGTCTCAAATATACACTAAACACAGTCCTTCGATCTAGCACGAATTTGCTCAATCTCTATCCTAAAATATGCACTAAACACAATCCTTTGGTCTAGCACAAATCTACTCAATAGCTATCTCTAGTCTGGCACAAACCTATCCTCAAATATACACCAAATCTATCTTAAAATATGTCCTCAAGCCTTACCACAAATCTTGACTCAATCACAAATCAACTCTACAAGATCTACCCCAAACCTTAACTGAAGGTTTGAACAAATAAATAAATCACCTCTGCTCATAAGTCTTATCAAATATTTACCTCAAATATATCCACACATCCTCTCTAGCACTTTTTTGATTTGCTCAACAAGTCCTCACTAGAACTTGTCCAATCTGCTCCACAATTCTTCACCAAGACTTACCTCTAATTTTCTCAAAAAGTCCTCACTAGAACTTGTCCAATATGCTCCACAAGACTTCACCAAGACTTACCTCTAATATGCTCAACAAGCCCTCACTAGAACTTGTTCAATATTCTCACCAAGACTTGCTTCAAATATTCTTAACAAGTCCTCACTAGTACTTGTCCAATCTGCTCCACAAGTCTTCACCAAGACTTACCTCAAATTTGCTCAACAAGTCCTCACTAGAAATTGTCCAATCTCATAGAAACATATAGAGAATTTTTAGACTCAATATGTTTCATACTCACAACAATTCTCAAACACTTTTAATCTCTCTCTTATGTTTACCACAAAAACATATAGCGAATTGTTAAAGAATCAATATCTTTCACTGACAATAATGCTTAATCACTTTCACTCTCTCCTTCAACTCAATCCAGAAATAAAGAACAATTTGTTTCATAGAACTTGAACTATCACTCCAACACTTTCAATCAACTATTCTCAATCAACTCCACTCAACCAATCACTCAAAACATAAATTTCTTGTAAACCCTAACCAAGCATATGAATGCTTACTCAAATATTTCCAACAATGCTTATCAAACAATCATTTTCACTCCAACTTAGCATGTACCCATACATTTTATTTTTATGGAGATATGTTTTCAAAACCTGTATTAACCACAATCAAATTTTCTTTGCCAACACTAGGGTTAGGTTACCACAACCTATATCAAGATCTTCAAAAAATAATTTTCTCACAGAATTATTTTTCATACAAAATATCAAATCCTTTTTTACACCTTATAATATCCAAACTCACAATATTTAACTCAAAAATTTCACCATAATAAAACACTTAATAATTTTTCTTGCACACCTAATAATCTCCAAACTCACAATATTCAACTCAACAATTTCATTAAAACACCATGCATAGCAAACTCCCTTAGACACCTTATAAATTTTAATCACCAAAAATCAAAATAAAATATTTTAATTTTTCTTTACCTTATAACTCCCCTAAGCACTCACGACAATCTTAAAACACTTAATTTTCAACACCTTTGAAAATAAAATTGAATGGCATACCTTTGATTTTTTTGCCCACACAAAAAACTATCTTCGATGGATTCGACCATGTGACCTTTGCATTCCCAACACCCTAGATCCAAGCTAGGCCACCAAGTGGATTGCGTGCCCAGATGAGACACACAGAGTACACTGTCCCATAAAACCTGTTGCACAAAAATGTTGAGCGATTCAAATGAAAGGCTCTTCCTCCAAAATATCAATCGCATGGATCAAACCACGATCTCCTCCATGCAAGCCTTAACACTCTCCCAACTGCCACTTGTGCTACCATTATTGGTGGGAAGTCAAATCACTTTGTGACCTATGTTTGCTCATTTCCCTCCAAACTCTTTTAAATGCAATTTGTCTTCTACTTGGATGCAGCGCTCGATATTCTCTCTTTCGCATTCGAAGGTGTGATTCTTAACCTTAGGAAATGGAAATCATTTCCTATATAAATACACATTCATCTTTTGATTTCTCATGTCGGCCCTTTTTCGAATTTAATTTTTTAAATATTAAATTTAAAAACCTTTGCCTCATTTATTAATTTAAATTAAAATTTTAATCAAATATTAAAATATTTTAATTTAAATTAAACCTTTGAAAATTGCTCATGGGTCTTTTCAATTTGGACTTCATTTTTCTTCACCTTGTTATTTGGCCCAAAATATTATTATTTAATTTAAACTTGCTTCTCCTTTCTCGGGTCTTCATCCTTTGGGCCCTTTTTAGGCATATAATATTAAAAATAAATATTATATCCTATTCTAGTCCAAGAACTTCTTACTTTTAGAAAAACCATTTGATGTTCTTAATGACAACATTAAACCAATATCCTTTTGACATCAATGACAACCAAACTACTCAAAATTTCCAACATGGATTGTGGGGATGAAATCTTATCCATGTTAATAAGGCTAGCATCGATCAAAATCAATTTTGCCATATCATATAGATTATATATTTGGGTGAACAAGTCAACATAAATTATGTTAGCTTGGTGGAAGTGAGGTGGCTGTGATTTGAAAGGTGAGGTCTCTTGCACACTCTCTCTAGGGAGTAACTGACCTATGAAGGATTAATAATGGTGTTACTATGTGGGAAACAAAGGTGGTGGTGGTGGAATTGGATCAGATCACTCTCATGGAAGGTGCAAGTGGAATATGGGTCAATGGATGGGAAACATTCTAATGTAGTACTTATCTCTTTGATCTATGTACACTATAGGGGTTACATCTTCTTCAAAATTATCGAAGGTAATAAATAGGACATAAAATTCCTCTTTGAAGTCTTCCTCATAGCCATATTCAAAATTGTAACTAATCATATCGATGTGTGATCACATTTTTGAAAAGCCTCATGTAAATGAGGCATAAAGTCAGGGTCTATGTATTCATCCTCACTATCATTGCTATCTTCCTTCTCAGTATCAGTGGTGAGTTACTAGAATGCATTCTTAAAGGAGGTGATAGAAGATTTTGGCTTGTACCCTAAGATAGAATGATCATGTGCCTCTTTATAGTGAGGTTCAATAATGTTTTACAGAACCCGTTCATGTCATCCAAATCCATATCCCTACCAGTTAACCTAATGAAAATATCACATAGATAAATCTAGATTGGATAGATATTCTAGGTTGGCATAAAATTATTGCATGGATTCATCATTAGGAGGTGATGGATTGGATGAAGAATCCACTCTCCCATATAAAAAATTAATCTTGTTTGGTTTTGAACCCATGTTACACACTACACCTATGGCTAAATATGGGTCACATGGGAAAACCATAATCTCTAATACTCTAGATAGGGGGTGTTATTGTAACATTATCAACTATGTACTCACCAATTCTTGTATTGGCAAGATGGACTAAAACTTGAGTGGTGGTGGATGTGGATGACTCGAGTGTGGATGTGGAGGCTCCAATGGTTATTGATGGATTAGGTGATGGATATGGCATAGTTTGAGAGGGTTCCTCTTAGAGAGATGGCTCTATCTATGAGATAGTAGATAATTCTAGAGGTATAATTTTTGAGTAGAGTTGTTGTTGGTTAGTAGTTGATATGGGGTCCACTATTGATTTGGAGATGTGTTTGATGAGGTGTTATGATGATTTTTTGGATGGAAAAATGAGTGATGGTAGGTATGGCTTATATGGATTTGAAATCAATTTGCAGTACTTTAATGTCTTGGTGTCAGCTAAAATGAAATGGATCTTTCCCTCATGCACATTTTTCAAGCATTGATGCAACATTGAGGGAAAAAACTTCATTTCCCTAATACATGGATGCCCAAGGAGTATGTTGTACTACATGGATCCTTCCAAGATATGGAAGTGTATGGATTTTTTTAACCCCCACTATCATGGGTAGAACTACATTTTCTACAGTGGATCACAAAGCTTTGTTGAATTCCTGCAAGGTGAATATGGATGAGGTGATTGAAATGGTGGTAATTTGATATGTTGGATGGCTTCAGTGGTGATAATATTGATAGAAGATCTAGTATCAATGAGTACCCATTTGAAGGGTTTTAAATCAATGTGATCTACAATATGCAACGAAGGATATGGTAACTCTGATGATATGCTATTTTCCTCAAAATTATAGAAAAAAATTGAAGGTTCCACACAAGTTTGAATGCTCTCATAAAAGTGTTGAAGACATTGAGATCTTCTATCTGAATTTTGATGGATTTTAAAATCTCCATAAATACCTCATGATGTGGAGGATATTTTTGTATAATCTCATATATGGATAACTTGGTTGAGGTCATCCTTAAGATCTATGTCAACTGACTTCTCAATGTGATGATGGGTCTAGGTGGATTACTTGGGATATGGATGGGTGGAGATGAAATGGTGGGGTTTGGTTGTATGGTCACATTTTCTTATTGTTCTATAGAATTAGGTACTTCTTGAGTTGGTCCATTGGATTTTTTTCTTCAATTTGTGCTTATTTGCCCATGGGTAACTACATGAATAGTACCCATAAAGCCTTGGTATACTTGAGACACATGATTTCCTTGGTTAGGATGAATTGTAGAAGTTGATGCTCTAGTAATTTGTTGCATTACCTCATGATGAGGTAGTGGTATTTGATAGATACCAAGGTTTTGGTTTTATTGGTACAAAGGGTTATCAATTTTGATATATACCTTTCAAGTAGATATTGCGCAATGTTTTTGAATGCATAGCAATCATTAATGTCATGACCTTTATCGATGAAAAGTGCAATAAAAATACTCTTTATATCTCTTACCACATGCTTTTTTTGGATCCTCAAGTTTTATCTCTAACAAGGTAATAGATTGTGCATCATACAATTTTTTTGTTAGTCTTACAGTGACACTGAGATGGGGGGGTGAATCAGTGTAGCTATTAAAAACTTAAATCTTCAACTATTAATGCCGAAAAGAGAAAACTTAAAACTCAATAAAGTAGATATAACAAGAGATCATTCCACAACACATGATTTAACGAGGTTCATGAATTTGGCTACTCCTTAAAATGACTGCTTGGATTCCCGTCCAAATCCAGCCTTTGCAAAATACAATTTTACAATCACTTTACCAGCACCCAATGGAAGGAGCACCAACCCTTGGTTTATCTGCACCAACAGAAAGGAGCACCAACCCCTATTTTTTTTGCACCTACAGAAAGGAGCACCAACCCCTAATTCAAGCACCAACTTGAACTGCTCTTTTGAAACTTTTAGATTGACATAAGAATGCCTTCACTTATACAAGACCCTGACTGGTCTGTTGCTAACCCAACCTCTCTAACTCTTCACAAAAACACACACTCTTCAAAATCTACTTACTGCTCTTCTGTGGCTCTCACTGCTCTGCTTGATACTCTTCTTGCAGCACTCTTTCAATGCCCTTCTAGCAACACTTTCACTCAATTTCAGCAGCATGTAAACCTATGCGCAGACCACCTTTTATACCCATATTGTATTTTATGTAACTCCAGTTGGAAATCCTTCTTTCATTTGTCATGCACCACTTGTCAGTTGTAACTCCTTTAATTTCTCATGCGCCACTTGTCAGTTGTAATGCCTTTTTGTATATATATAGGGTAGGCTTTTCGTCAAACACAATGCATGTTATGAATTTACACATGTACCCCTAACATGACTGTTTGTCTTTCAATTCTGTGCATGCATGCATATTCGATTCTAATTATACGATTGTCAGATTTCTCCTTCTTCAATTGTTCTTTTATTAGCTGCATGATTTTCTTTTGTAATGGCCCCTGTAACTACTGCAAGACTTCAGTTAACGGTCACATATCTTATTTAGGCTGGGTTCTATTTTTAGCTCGTGCCATTACGACCCGTTGAGTGGTGTTTTCACCCAATTGTGAAAGCACACTCTCCGATAGGATCTGAGTCCCAAAATCCTCTGCTTGCAAAGAAATTACAATAGATAATTTCTCCAAGGTTCCTGTTATGTTAACTCTTCGTTCATCAATGATGCTTTTCAATTTGAATGTTGGGAGTACCTTAGGGTTGCAAGTGGATGTTAACAAGGGGCACCGTGGTTTATTTAATTTGAATTTGCAATGGACTCCAAAAGAATAAATGTAAGAGATAAATCTATTTGATCTTAGGATTTGATGGATTTTCAGTTATTTACTTGAATGGGAATAATTGAAAATGCAAAAACTAAAATGAGGGTTTGAAGATAAAAGAAATGCAAAAGAAGATGCAACTAAACTACATCCAGAATGCTGTCATCTCGACTTGATAAAACCGAAGATAATGAGGTTTCTACATGCAACCTAACCTATTGAATCTGCACATTCGCACAATCCTGATAAGCTAGGTGCGGGTTTCTAGGGTTTTACTGTAATTTTAGATTTTAGGCATTCACTTGAAGCAACCGAGAGAACTCGCATTAAACTCCATCTATTAACCTTAAAAATCTGAAAGGGTAAGATAAACATTAAATCATGCATGCAAAAATGACTCCTTCTTTCTCATCAATGAAATGGCAACTCTCTGTATTTCTGTATTAAATGGTATATCAGTTACAATGACAGAATGTTCCAAGTATGACAAATCTAGAACAAATGAAGGAAATTGCTCCAAGTGCAGGCCCAGAATGGCTTGCAGCCCTTGTCTCTGCAACTCTGCTAGCAGCAATTTCCCACCCTTCATTCAATCTACGCTTCTGATTTTATACTATCTGGCACGACTCTTCGATTCACCCTGCGTCACTTCGTTTAACCTCCCAGAATGTGTCTTTTCACATTCCCGCATTTTCGTTGCTTTTGATTCATGCTCGATGCTAAAATGTTTGAAATTTTCTGTTGCACGTAATGCTTCTGCAATTCTGACACCTGTATGCCACGTGTTCTGCATTTCCAGCATGTTTCATAATGGCCCCATGTAAATCGTAACGTCCCTAGGCATGCAGCTTGTTCCTCTGCCAGCACAGTGAAAATGAGATAGGTCACGATATCGCGACGTTTTTCAGCCAACAGCCTTCTTGCCTTCTTGCCCAACGAAAACGTGACATGTCACGAAATCGTGACGCCTTTGTGCTCTGTACACTCCCGACCGCAACCTGTCATGAAATCGCAACGTTTTTCACTTGGCACTCCTTTACCAGCTTTTCGTCACAAAATCGCTACATATTTTCATCCATACAACTTCGCTGCTTTGGGGCTATGAAACTACGACCTATCGTGATATCGTGACATTTTTTTGCTTCATGCCCCCTTCGCTGCCTTTTGTCGCTATTTCGTGACGTTTTTGCTTTCTGGAATGCTTCCTCCAAAAGTTGCATGAAATCACTACCATTTTCGGCCCTCTGCATGGTTCTCAATATCTGTCGTGATTTCACGACGTTTTTGTCTGGCGGGCATGCTTTCTCAAAAGTTGCGCGATTTCGCTACCATTTTCGGCTTATGAGCTTTGTGTCGGTTTTCATCGCGATTTCGCTACACTACCGGGCCTTGTAGCCTTTGGCTCATTTTTGTCATGATTTCGCGACCATTTTTGCACTTCATGCCTTCCGATCGATCCTGTCACGATTTCGTGACCATTTTACGCTTTATGCCTTTCGCCTGCCTGCAAACCACAAAAATCAAACACGTCACGATTTCGCGACGGTTCTGCCCACCTGCTACTGCTAACTGCGTTGACCATGATTTTGTGACACGTCACAATTTTGCTATGCCTTTCTGCTTCGTGCCCCGTTTGCCGCTTCTTGTCACGATTTCACGACGTTTTTCTGCTTTGCCCTGTTTGACTGGTTTGACCCATGATTTTGCGACATGTCGCAATTTCGCTATGCCTTTCTACTTTGCCTTTCTCTCTCCTCTTTCGGCCATGACGGAGCAACATGTCACGATTTCGTGACACTTTTTCATTTTGCCTTTCTCTCTCCTCTTTCGGTCGCGACGGAGCAACATGTCGCGATTTCATGACACTTTTCATTTTCGATAGCAACCACGCAACATGTCGCGATTTCGTGACACTTTTTTATTTTTCGACAGCGATGGCGCAACAGGTTGCGATTTCGCGACATGTCATGATTTTGCGATATGTCGCGATTTCGCGACACTTTCTACACTTGTGCATTTTTGCCCCCCTTTTCTTGAATTTTAGCATCTGGGTCACTGAGATTCCTTTTGAAAGCATGCAAAAAATATGGGTCCCCAATTTTGGGGTGTGTTGTGGATCAGCCACAACAAATGGCGACTCTACTGTCAAATGCTCTTGAGCATTTTAGTGAGAACCCAACCTCGAAACATATACAAACTCGAAAACATGTGTTAGCACATAAGCAATATAAAAAATGCCCAAAGATCAGAAGTACATGAATCATCAGAATCATCAAGTATTAGCTCAGTGTGTGCAATGAATTTCTTTCCCTATCGTTTGAAATTGATCCACATTCCATTGTCAGTTTTGCATGAATGCATATGAGATTGTGAATGATTTGTGTGACCTAATGAATATGCTAGGAGATTTTGCTTTTATACAAGGCATAGTCTTTCTTCTAGTATCATGTACAAACATTCAAGATTGCCAAACCCTCTTAGGATCCACTAATTAATTGCCTTATTATATCCCAAAGTTGGTTATGAGTCCCTACTATCTTGAACCCATGTGCAAGTGAATGTGAAATCAGAACCTTGGGGAATCAGACTCCCAACCTAACCGAGATGGGAGTTTAACCCTATCCTTACTACTCTGATTTAGAGTTCATTACCTCACTTTGAGCAAAATAATTTAACCAATTATGGGAGAAATGGTCATGCTAGTCTAACCCTTTGGACAATAAGTGGTCTTGTTTTTTAGACAAGACATGTTGCCATGCATGGGCATACTTAACCCCACAATCCAAAACTTATCTTCATTTCTTTGGACCTTGGGGATGACTACCCATCCTTTGCAAAGGACAAGTAGTACGATCCTTCCAATCCAAAATAAATATGAGATGGGAAAAATTAAATTCTTTTACTTCTTGGACCTTGGGGATGACTACCCATCCTTGCTAGGGACATGTAGTACGATCCTTCCAATCCAAGCTTTGGATAAAAATGGAAAATATTAATTTATTGCTTAGACCTTGGGGATGACTACCCATCCTTGCTAGGGACAAGTAGTACGATCCTTCCAATCCAAGATTTATTATGAAATGAGATATAAGAGCTTTGGGGAATCAGATTCTCAACCTAAGCGAGATGAGAATTTATGCCCTATCCTTACTACTCCATGTAGGTCAAATCAAAGCTTTGGGGAATTGGATCCTCAACCTAAGTTCGATGAGGATTTAACCCTATCCTTACTACTTTGATTTTAGGCTTTAAGTTTTATGGAAGTGGTCAAAACCACTATTTTAAGGATCATGTTGCATAATAGGATAGACATGAAAAACCTCTTTCGCCCAACCTTTTCTTCCAAGTTAGGTTTTGATCATTTTGCTCAAGATCCTTTTTAATGTATAAGACGTGCTTGGTTCTAGATATCTCAAGACTCGGCTTCCAACCTTAGGATTTTTCTTACATTTATGTTATAACACAACCCTAAGAGGATTTGACATACTTTAATGATTTGTACCTAAGATGCATATGCAACTAAGATGGAATGTATATGTAAAGTGAGATGTAACATGAATGCATTATCTCTTGAATTGCAAATGAAATATTTGTCATGCAAAACCGACTACTTCATGCATCACAAAATCAAACGATATAACTTAAAATGTTTGTGTGACTTGTGGAGCTTTTACAAGACAATTCCAATATTTCATATTCTCCTAATCTTAAGCATAAGTTGACATCTCAATTTTTTATTATATATATTTTTTTTCATTTATTTTTTTTTATTTTTTTATTTTTTATCAAAATACACAAAACATGTCAATTGAAATCAAATCCACAACCAAAATCCTAGCTAGACTAACAATCCTAAACAATGAAAACAAAATCTGAAAATCCCCACCAAAACCGAAAAGAATAACATCAAACTCTCACAACCTAGGGGCTAAAATAATGCTTTAAAATCTTCCCATTAACCGGTAGCATAAAATCTCTCTCCTCTAAATTTTTTAGCCTGAATGTATTTTTCCCGAGAATTTTTGAAATCTGATATGGGCCTAACCAAAGACAATCAAACTTTTGATGATTCCCTTTTTCCTCATGTCTTTTGTCCCATAGTAATACCAAATCTGAAATTCTGAATGACTTAATTTTGGCCCTTCTGTCAAACCATCTCTTGATAACTTCCTGGTGTTTATTCATGTGATTCATGGCTTCTTCTCTCTTTTCATCAAGGTGCAACAAATGACTTAACCTGGCTTCAACTTGATCATCTGTCCCCAAGTACTCTTGTATGAAATGTAAGGTCTACAACTTCAAATTTGCAAGAAATATCGGGTCTTGCCCATAGACCAAATGATAGGGAGTATTCCCTATGGATTCTTTCACTTTGGTCCTATCTGCCCAAAGGGCAAACTTTAATTGGTCATGCCAATCCCGAGGGTTCTTTTCCAGCAATTTCTTAATAGTGTTCAACAAATTTTTATTTGAAGATTCGGCCAAACCATTTCCTTGAGGATAATAATTAGATGCAAACTTTAAGCTCACTTTGTTGTCATATGCCCAATCTGCAAATTGTGTAGAAATAAACGCTTTACCATTGTCACTGACAATAGAATTGGGCATTCCAAATCTTGTTATAATATGGTCCTCAAGGAATTTTATTACAACGTCTGTGGTGGCATGTTTAGTAGGAATCGCTTCTATCCACCTTGTACAATGAGTCTCGTAGCTGTCAATATGAATTTATGAGAATCAGAAGAATTTGGGTTAATAACCCCAATGAAATCTAGTCCCCACTGTGCAAATGGTCTCATTTCAACTACAGGTTGTAACGGCATGGCTGCATTTCTTTCTCTATTGGCAGCCACTTGACAGATATGACATGATCGGACATGTGCATGTGCATCTTTGAAAATGTGTGGCCAGTAGTATCCTGCTCTTAGGATTTGATGCGCTGTAGCATTTGCCACACCATGACTAGTTCCATGTTTCCCGTGAAATTCTTGCAACACCCCGGTAGCTTCTTCTTTGTTCAGGCACCTCAGGTAGATCCCCTCATGATTATTCCTGTAAAGAACACCGGATTTCATCAGATAATTGATAGAATTAAGCCTTAAAGCTCTTCTCTGGGTTGAATTCATATTAGAAGGACACTTACCAATCAATAAAAATTGCACAATATCAACATACCAGTCATCCTTAGCAATGTATTCTGTGTTCAAGTATTGGCATGTTATTTGTGGATTATTTTCTGCGATCGCCTTCACCAGTACCTGTCCTCGAACTAGTTTCATAGGTTGGATTTCGAGATCAAATTCTTGGATGGTGGAAATCCATTTCCCTCTTTTCTCACCTAGTTCATTTTGTAAAAACATGGTCTTAACAGCAGGGTCAGGCACGATAGCAATAACTCTGCTGTGTACAATGTAATGCCTAAATTTTTTCATCGTTTTAAAAAGTGCGTACATTTGCTTATCAAGGATTGAATACCTTAATTGAGCATCTTTTAGGGGGGCACTTAAAAATGCTATGGGTTTTTCTGCACTATCCTCACCTTTTTGGGTTAAGACACTCGCAAAAGAGTGTTTTGATGCAAAAGCATAAATATAGAAAGGCTTGGAGTAGTCTGGACTTATAAGGACAGGGGCTCGGAAATGGCATCTTTGATGTTCTGGAAGGCCACCCTACTTTCCTCGTTCCATTTTACATCCACATATTTCTTAAGCATCTTGTTCAGAGGTTTGGCTATCTCAGCAAAGCTAGAGATAAACTTCCTCACAAAATTAACCTGCCCAAAGAAAGATCTCAATTCTTTTTTACTACCCGGGAGAGGTAAGTTCTGGATAGCTTGTATCCTTTTCGGGTTGATGGATATGCCCTCTTTTGAAATGATGTGACCAAGCAATTTTCCTTCTGTTACTCCAAAAATGCACTTTTTGGGATTTAAGGAAATTCCATGTTCTCTGCATCTTTGAAGCACTTTCTTTAAATCTTTGACATGGTCCTCTCTCTTCTTTGAGAATACTGGAATATCATCCACATACACGATGATACATTTGCCTATGAGCCCTTTGAATGCATAATCCATGGCGCGTTGAAATGTTGCACCAGCATTTAACAGTCCAAATGGCATTCTCTTATATGCAAATGTCCCCCACTTGGTGGTGAAGGCTATTTTCATCCTGTCATTTGGATGTATAAGAATTTGGTTGTATCTAGAATACCCATCAAGAAAGGACATCATTTCAGATCCATTTACCATTTGTAGAATTTCATCGATTGATGGCAATGGATAATTATCCTTTTGAGAGGCTTTATTAAGATTTCAAAAATCTATGCACAGCCTAATCTCTCCACTCTTTTTCCTTACTGGAACGAGGTTAGCAACCCAGGTTGAGTGCCTAACCGAAAAAATAATTTTTGCTTCCAATAATATTTTGACCTCCTTTTCGATCAGAGGCTCCAATAGCGGGTTAACAACTCGTTGTCTTTGCCTAAAAGGCTTGGAGTCTGGCTTCAAAGGAATGGTATGTGTGATGATGTCTTGGTTGTATGTTTTTAGCTCATTGTAATTCCAAGCAATGCAATCTATGTAATGCTTCAATGCCTGTATTATGTTGCTCCTTTCTTCATCTGTACATGCCTTTGCAATGTACACCTCCTTTGGATTGTCTGCACTCCCTAGATTAATTAGATCACATGCATCTTTAGGGAGTGGGACCCTTTTTCCTTTCTTGGTCTTGCATCCCATGTCGAACATTTTTTCCAATGAAACCACGTCTTTAGGAATTTTGTTGGATTGATACGCAGTTTCAATTTCATTTTTTGCTTCATCTTGCCACCTTTGTTCCTCATCAATCACCTGATTTTCAAAAATACCCAAGTTCGTGACAAATTTGAAGATATGTCTGCCATTTTCAAAAACCTGGAAATTCTTTACATTATCGGGTATTGATGGACAAGGAACCAATTCAATGGAGAACTTTTTACACCTTTTTATATCAATCGGGTTTAACATGCCCACGACGACTGCAAGAGAGTCTGCTATTTGATTTCCTTTTCTAGAAATAAGGGCTATATTGAATGCATCGAATTCCTCAATGAGGTCCATAACCCTAGTTCTGTAAAGGCTTAGTCTCCTGTCACGGCATGTATACTATCCTTTGATCTGCTTGACTACCAACTCAAAATCTCCCAAAACCTTCAAGCATTTAACTTGCTTGCTCAATGCTAGACGTAAACCAAAGATCAATGCTTCGTATTCTACCACATTGTTCATGCAAGGAAATTGCAATCTGTAGGCAGCCAATAATGGTTTACCTCCTGGGCCAGTGAGCTCGACTCCAGCTCCTACTCCCTATCTAGATTTTGATCCATCGAACCTGAGCAACCATGTGCAATCATTTTCCTCAAAAGAGCCACCATGACATGTTTCCTCTTTAGGCTCTTCAGTAGCTTCCTCAACATCAAGTGCATAAACCCCTAGTTTTGGCTCAGAAAACTGAACTTCATTCGGCTTGTTAAATTTTGTTATGATCTCCTTAAGCCTCGGTTCATTTTCCACTCTGATTTGGTTTGCAATTCCTTTCCATGGTAGCCACATATGTGAGCAGTCTATTGAAAAATAGCCATTCAAAGTTTTCATCCAATCTCTCATAAGTAGCATTCCATATCTACTTGGGATATTAACAACCAGAATGTCGACAACTTGCTGGACCCTGGGTTCAAAATTTAATTGAATTTTGACATCATATAGGGTCCCTACCACATTTACCTCGATCGGTCCAATTGCAAGACCTTGCATTTGGATGAAACAGGTTGCAGACCTAGCATTTGACATATCTCCGAAGGCATGAGGTTGCTCGTGGCACCCGTGTCCACCAAATAGTTATGCAAATTCTTACCCACAATTCTCAGAGTCAATAAGAATGGTGGGACATCCCTTCTCTCCTTTCGCAAAATCAGATGGGACTCAACTCCTTTTCCCTTCCACATTTGATCAGGTGAGTTCAGAGCCTTTATCAACGCCTCCTTTTGGCTAGGCAATCTAGCCGCGTCCAAGAATGAAAGGCTAGATTTGGACTTCTTTAGATCCTCCACTATGTCATAGTTTGGTTTTTCGAATTTGACTGTCTTCTGCACGTCATTAGACATTTCTCTTCTGAGTGGAGGGGGAGGATTATTATTTGCCTTAGTATCTGGAGGAAGAATAGAATTGTTTGGAGGTGTTGATGAGGTTTTAGGGGCTTTAGATTTACTTCTCAAATGGTATCCATGATTCCCCTTTCTGAAATCTTGAAAAGCTTGCACCTCCTATTCCAAAATTTTGTCTTCTTCTTCCTCACTCTCACCTTCTTGATGATATACGATTTCCATCACCATAATATTATCATCTTGATGTTGCGATGGACCCTCATTTGATACCAGTTCCAAATCATCAACTTGTGCCTGAAGAAAATGAGTGTATCTAGCAATTTCAGGACAATTCCTCTCATTGTGTTCTTTTGTGTTGTGCAACCTGCACCCCCTTTCCCACGCCAAATCTGAAAGATTCAAAAGAGAATTGGATTGGCTAGGTCCTGCAGAAGTATCTAGTTGATTAGCAATGGGAGCGGGAACTCCCCCATTGTTTGGCTTGGTGTTCCAGTGTCTCCCTCTATTGTTAAAATTTTGATTTGAGTGAGGGGCATGGGACTCATACTTCTGTTGTTGAACCCTGTCATTGCTCAATTTATGAACTAATTTCTTGAGCTCTTTGACTTCTGAATAAATCTCCTTTGGTGGAATCACATTGTTGTTAACCCCCATTGGATTTGCATAATTGGTGGGGTCTTGATTCAAAATTTGGGTCGGGTTCTGAGGAATTTGATTCCCATATGGATTGACACTTTGAATCGGGGTTGGATTTGGAAAAGGAACTATGGCCTGAGGATTGACTTGGCTAGTTCCTTGCATAGTCGATTGACTATTCTACAAAAATGCGAGGACAAGTGGAATGGATGTGATTGGTTGGATTGGAATGGGTCCATATGCAGGTGCTGGTGGATACGACTGCTGATATGGGAAGGCATTCATGCTTGGTAGTTGAGGTGCCATGATTTGATTTGCCAAGGGAGCTTGACCATATGGAGCATACTGTCCCATCATAGGCATCTGGGTAAACCCATAGCCTTGTGGTGTCATTTGCTGCTCGATAGTCATGGCTTCATTATAGGCTAGAGCGAGCATGGTGACTTGAGGATTTCATCTTGCAAACATGGCTATCATGGGGTCCAATGCCCCAAAATATATCTACAAAGCCACTACGAGATCGATGGCAAAATGTCGAACGACTCTATTATAGCACTTTTGGAATCTTTGATTAAATGTTCTGATCGGTTCCCCCTGGCCCCTTTTGCATGTAATAAACTGATTGTAAATGGTTGCGGGATCCAAGGGTGACCTGAACTGATTGACAAAAGCGTTCTCCATTTGCGTCCATGAAGTGATTGAACCAGTTGGTAAGCATATATACCATTCATATGCTATTGGATCTAAGCTCATGGGGAAAAGTCTGCAAGCCACATCTTCATATTGGACTTGCGACCTAATTAAAACATCCCTATAGGCTTGGATATGTTCTTCTACTATTCTTGGGCCATCTGGTTTGTATTTAGGCAAAAATATTTCAATGTTCTTGGGGATTTCATGGATATCCCCAGCAATGTTCAAAGGAGTATTGTTAGCTCCATACCAAGGAGCTGCTGGAGCTTGAGCCATTTGACTCACAATCGATGAGGACAACCCTACAAGAGCAGTAGAAATATTACTGACAATAGGCACACTAGGGGCAACTGATATTACTGGCGTAGGTCCACTCGATGTTCCTAGAGAAAATAGGTCTTTTGTGACTAGTGAGCTTACGACTTGCTTGGTTTTATTCTTGGGAGTACCAGTGAGCGTAAGGTCATGAAAAATGGTTTCCCTAGTTGTTTGGGACCTAGTCGCAATACGACACGGTGGGTCCAGCCTGCCTGATGAAACCCTTGATTATTTCAAAGAAAACCTGCAACAAAAGAAAACAAGAGCTACAGTTTAGCTGTTTGTGAGCTTTAAGAAATGATTTCAAAATTAAATCAAAAGATATTACTCATGTATGAAAATAAAAATAAAGTAAACCAATTCGTGCCCTCCTTCTAGCGCCAATCTGTTGAGTGGTGTTTTCACCCAATTGTGAAAGCACACTCTTCGGTAGGATCTGAGTCCCAAAATCCTTTGCTTGCAAAGAAATTACAATAGATAATTTCTCCAAGGTTCCTGTTATGTTAACTCTTCGTTCACCAATGATGCTTTTCAATTTGAATGCTGGGAGTACCTTAGGGTTGCAAGTGGATGTTAACAAGGGGCACTGTGGTTTATTTAATTTGAATTTGCAATGGACTCCAAAAGAATAAATGTAAGAGATAAATCTATTTGATCTTAGGCTTTGATGGATTTTCAGTTATTTACTTGAATGAGAATAATTAAAAATGCAAAAACTAAAATGAGGGTTTGAAAATAAAAGAAATGCAAAAGAAGATGCAACTAAACTACGTCCAGAATGCTGTCATCTCGACTTGATAAAACCGAAGATAATGAGGTTTTCTGCATGCAACCTAACCTATTGAATCTGCACATTCGCACAATCCTGATAAGCTAGGTGCGGGTTTCTAGGGTTTTACTGTAATTTCAGATTTTAGGCATTCACTTGAAGCAACCAAGAGAACTCGCATTAAACTCCATCTATTAACCTTAAAAATCTGAAAGGGTAAGATAAACATTAAATCATGCATGCAAAAATGACTCCTTCTTTCTCATCAATGAAATGGCAACTCTTTGTATTTCTATATTAAATGGTATATCAGTTACAATAACAGAATGTTCCAGGTATGACAAATCTAGAACAAATGAAGGAAATTGCTCCAAGTGCAGGCCCAGAATGGCTTGCAGCCCTTGTCTCTGCAACTCTGCTAGCAGCAATTTCCCACCCTTCATTCAATTTGCGCTTCTGATTTTATACTGTCTAGCATGACTCTTCGATTCACCCTGCGTCACTTCGTTTCACCTCTCAGAATGCGTCTTTTCACATTCCTACCTTTTCGTTGCTTTTGATTCATGCTCGATGCCGAAATGTTCAAAATTTTCTGTTGCATGTAACGCTTCTGCAACTCTGACACCTGTATGCCATGTGTTCTGCGTTTCCAGCATGTTTCGTAATAGCCCCATGTAAATCGTAACGTCCCTAGGCATGCAACTTGTTCCTCTACCAGCACAGCGAAAATGAGACAGGTCGGGATATCGTGACGTTTTTCAACCAACAGCATTCTTGCCTTCTTGCCCAGTGAAAATGCGACATGTCACAAAATCGCGACGCCTTTGTGCTCCGTACACTCCCGGCCGTAACCTGTCACGAAATCGCGACGTTTTTCACTTGGCACTCCTTTACCGGCTTTTCGTCGTGAAATCGCTACATATTTTTCATCCGTACAACTTCGCTGCTTTGGGGCCGCGAAACCGTGACCTATCGCGATATCGCGACATTTTTTCGCTTCATGCCCCCTTCGCTGCTTTCTGTCGCTATTTCGTGACGTTTTTGCTTTCTGGAATGCTTCCTCCAAAAGTTGCGTGAAATCGCTACCATTTTCGGCCCTCTGCATGGTTCTCAATCTCTGTCACGATTTCGTGACATTTTTGTCTGGCGGGCACGCTTTCTCAAAAGTTGCACGATTTCGCTACCATTTTCGGCTTATGAGCTTTGTGTCGGTTTTCGTCATGATTTCGCTACACTACCGGGCCTTGTAGCCTTTGGCTCGTTTTTGTTGCGATTTCACTACCATTTTTGCACTTCATGCCTTTCGGTCGATCCTGTCGTGATTTCATGACCATTTTATGCTTTATGCCTTCCGCCTGCCTACAAGCCGTGAAAATCAAACACGTCACGATTTCGTGACGGTTCTGCCCACCTACTGCTGCTGACTGTGTTGACCTCAATTTTGTGACACATCGCGATTTCGCTACGCCTTTCTGCTTCGTGCCTTGTTTGTCGCTTCCTGTCGTGATTTCGTGACGTTTTTCTGCTTTGCCCTGTTTGATTGGTTTGACCCCATGATTTTGCGACATGTCACGATTTCGCTACGCCTTTCTACTTTGCCTTTCTCTCTCCTCTTTCGGCCATGACGGAGCAACATGTCGCGATTTCATGACACTTTTTCATTTTGCCTTTCTCTCTCCTCTTTCGGTCGCGATGGAGCAACATGTCACGATTTCGTGACACTTTTCATTTTCAGCAGCAACCACGCAACACGTCGCGATTTCATGACACTTTTCTATTTTTCGACAGCGATGGCGCAACAAGTCGCAATTTTGCGACATGTCATGATTTCGCGATATGTCGTGATTTCACGACACTTTCTACACTTGTGCATTTTTGCCCCTTTTTCTTGAATTTTAGCATCTGGGTCACTGAGATTCCTTTTGAAAGCATGCAAAAAATATGGGTCCCCAATTTTGGGGTGTGTTGTGGATCAGCCACAACACGACTTGTCATGAAATCGTGACACTACTACCTCTTTGTACTCTTCTCGGCTTGTACCCATGAAAACACAACATGTCGCGATATCGCGACACTTTTGCCTCCGTACTCTTCCTTTTTACTTTTGTCACGATATCACGACACTTCTGCCTTCTTACTTTCTCTCTCCTCCTTTAGTCGCGAAAATGCGACATGTCGCGATATCGTGACACTTTCTCTCCTTTGCTCTTTCTCTTGCCTTCGGTTCATGAAAACCCGACATGTCGCGATATCGCGACACTTTTTCTCCTTAGCTCTTTCTCTTGCCTTCGGGTCGCGAAAACCCGACATGTCGCGATATCGCGACACTTTTTCTCTCGGACTCTTTCTCCTGCAACATGTCGCGAAATCGCGACACTTTTTCTTTTGGACTCTCTCTCCTGCAACATGTCACGAAATCGTGACACTTTTTCATCCGTACAATCTCTCTTCGCTTTGGACCGCAAAAATGAAACATGTCGCGAAATCGTGACACCTTTTTCTCTCTCCTCTTTCTCTTCGCTTTGGACCACGAAAATGAAACATGTCGCGAAATCGCGACACCTTTTTCTCTCTCCTCTTTTCTTCGCTTTGGACCGCAAAAATGAAACATGTCACGAAATCGCGACACCTTTTTCTCTCTCCTCTTTTCTTCGCTTTGGACCGCAAAAATGAAACATGTCACAAAATCGTGACACCTTTTTCTCTCTCCTCTTTTCTTCGCTTTGGACCACGAAAATGAAACATGTCGCGAAATCGCGACACCTTTTTCTCTCTCCTCTTTTCTTCGCTTTGGACCGCGAAAATGAAACATGTCACGAAATCGCGACACCTTTTTCTCTCTCCTCTTTTCTTCGCTTTGGACCGCAAAAATGAAACATGTCGCGAAATCGTGACACTTTTTCTACTTGTCTTTTTCTCTTCCAACATGTCGCGAAATCGTGACAGTTTTTCTTTCTTGCTCTTTCTCTCCGAACATGTCGCGATATCGCGATAGTTTTGCTTTTTGGCTCTTTCTTTCCAAACATGTCGTGATATCGTGATAGTTTTTCTTTCTTGCTCTTTCTCTCCAAACATGTCGCGATATCGCGACAGTTTTTCTTTCTTGCTCAACATGTCGCGATATCGCGACAGTTTTCTTCCTTGTGATTTTCTTTTGATTTTTCTCAAATGGGCCACTTCTATCTTTTGGAAAATCACTGTACATGCTCTGAAGATCCTCTTAACTCCTATCCACTGCATCAACCGATCTGTCTGACTGTGTTGACAACAATGACAATACTATTGTTGCACCTTGCTCATCAATCTCCCCCTTTGGAATTGTTGGCAACACACATGCACATTCCTGTAATTCTTCTCCCCCTTTGACAATAATACCAAAGGGCTACTGCAGACTCCCCCTGAGTCCATGCACAACATTCTCAGGCACACGTTATGATAGTTAGCAAAAATTACAAATATGAGCACAGAGATAATCAAATATATAAATGCTCCCCCTGAGAATGTGGTCCCGATAGCTAGTCAGTACTTGGGAAACATGACCACTCCCAATTTATTGCGAAGGTACTCAAAAATTTCTTTGGGCAGCGGTTTTGTGAAGATATCCGCTACTTGCTCTGAAGTTGGGACAAAATCCAACTTTACCTCTTCTTCCGCAACTTTCTCCTTCAGAAAGTGATATCGGATAGCAATATGTTTTGTGCGAGAATGCATAACTGGATTCTTTGAGATATTAATGGCACTGGTGTTATCACACTTAACTGAAATTGGCTCACTGAAGTTAATGCCAAGATCTTTTAGGGTTTGTTTCATCCATAAAACCTGCGTACAACACGTAGTTGCTGCAATATATTTTGCCTCTGTTGTGGATAAAGAGACTGATTCTTGTTTCTTACTATGCCATGCAACCAACCTGTCTCCAAGATAGAATGCACCTCCACTGGTACTCTTTCTGTCATCGACACATCCTACCCAATCTGCATCTGAATACGCAATAAGAGTGAAGTCCTTACCTTTTGGATACCATAACCCATATTCCATAGTACCCTTTAGATACCGAAGAATCCTCTTTACTGTTGTCACATGAGTCTCCTTGGGACTCGCCTGAAATCGTGCTACCATGCAAAATGCTTGCAATATATCTGGTCTGGTAGCTGTCAAGTACAATAGGCTCCCAATCATAGATCTGTACATGGTTTGATCAACATCTGGAGATTTGTCATCCTTGCTCAACTTGCATCCTATTGTCATGGGAGTGCTAACAGGCTTGCAATCCTCCATTGTGAACCTTTTTAGCATCTCTTTCACATATTTAACTTGAGAAATAAATATGCCCTTCTCATTTTGATTAACTTGCAGTCCGAGAAAATACGAAAGTTCACCAATCATTGACATTTCAAATTCTTTTTGCATCTGCTTTGCTAAATCCTTACATGACTTATCATTGTTGCTGCCAAAGATGATATCATCTACGTATACAACAAGGACAATGAGATGGCCATTCTCCTTTTTGACATACAAATTGCTATCTACCATACCCTTTTTGAACCCTTGTTGAGTAAGATAGTTGTCTAGCCTTGCATACCATGCTCTGGGTGCCTGTTTCAAGCCATACAATGCTTTCTTCAACTTGCAGACGAAGTTGGGATTATCACCAAGTTGGAAACCATCAGACTGCTCAATATAGACCTCTTCTTCAAGTTTTCCATTCAGGAATGCTGATTTCACGTCCATTTGATAAACTTTGAAATTCTTGTGAACTGCTAAAGCCAGAAACATTTTGATTGCCTCTAGTCTAGCCACAGGTGCGAAGGTCTCCTCAAAGTCAATGCCTTCAACTTGTGCATAGCCTTTATAGACCAATCTTGCTTTATTCCTTACTACTTGTCCATCTTCATTCAATTTGTTTCGAAAAATCCATTTAGTACCGATTATATTTTTATTTGCAGGTCTTGGTACTAACTCCCGGTTTTGTTTTTCTCGATCTGATCTAATTCTTCATTTATAGCCGTCATCCAACTTTCATCTTTGCTTGCTTCAACAATATTTTTGGGCTCTATGCTGGATAATAGAGAGTAGTTACTTACTACTCTTTTTCTTGTCTGAACACCAACTGTGGGGTCTCCAATTATCTGCTCTCTAGGATGATTTTTCTTCCAATTTACTGTTTTGAATTTTTTGTTTTCTTCCTCTTCGAATCACTACTTAAATCATCTGATTCAATTTTTTGTTTCTTTTCCGTTTCTTTTTCCTCATCTCCTTCAATGACTTCTTCATAAATTGGGTAGTTTTCTTTATAGCTTATTTCTCGTTCCCTACCTTCATCAACTTTAACATTGGCACTCTCCACAATTTTCTTTAGCCTCTTGTTGTAGCATGTGTAGGCTTTGCTTTTTGTCGAATAGCCAAGAAAAATACCTTCATCAGCTCTATCTTCAAACTTACCAAGATTATCTTCAGTCCTTTTGATGTAACACTTATTGCCAAAAACTTTAAAGTATCTTGTTGTTGCCTTTCTACCGAACCACAACTCATATGGTGTTTTGCTTTCATGCGTCCTCAACATGCACCTATTTTGGATGTATACCGTAGTATGGACTACCTCTTTCCAAAATATGTCTGCTATTTTGCTCTCAGTCAACATAGTCTGTGCCATTTCCTGCACTGTCTTGTTCTTTCTTTCTACCACACCATTCTGCTGAGGTGTCCTTGCTGCTGAAAACTGTCTCCTAATCCCATATTTTTGATAGTACTCTGCAAACTCCTCTGAAATGAACTCTCCTCCTCTATCTGATCTCACACATTTAATCCTTTTTTCTGTTTGATTCTCAACTTGTTTTTTGAAAATCTTGAACATCTCAAAGGCATCTGATTTAAGCTTCAAAAATAGTATCCATGTCATCCTGGAATAGTCATCTATGCACAACATAAAGTATTTGTCACCATTTATGCTTTGTGTTCTCATGGGTCCACATAAATCAGTATGTATTAGTTCTAATGGTTTGCTTGTGAAGTACTCTTTAGTTTTAAATGTGGCTCTAGTTTGCTTCCCCTTTTGGCATGAAGCACAAATGCTATTTAAAGGTTTACCAATGGTGGGAATATCTCTTACTACCCTTTTTGAGCTGATTCTTACTAGATTGTCAAACCGATATGACCGAGCCTCTTGTGCCACAACCAATTTTCTTCTTCCTGTCCAATCAAGCATGCTCCTTCTGAAGTCTCCGAGAGAGTATACGAGGTTGCAGATGTCCTTGATCCAGTTGCTATCAACTTTCCATGGTTTCTTGTTCTGACTTCACAACCCCGCTTCTTGAAAATTACTTCATGACCTCTGTCACAAATCTGACTTACGCTTAACAAATTATGCTTCAGACCAATCACAAACAGGACTTCTTTTGATTTGATTTTTCCATCACTGATCTTAACTGATCCTTTGCCAACTATCTTAGCTCCATCATTATTTCCAAATTTTACAAAACCACCTTCATATTTTCGTAACTTCTCAAATTGTTGTTTGTCACTCGTCATATGACTTGAGCATCCACTATCAAGTATCCATGGTGCATATTTGTTCTGTGCTTTAAATGTTGTCTGCACGATCAAGGATTCCTTTTCTTCCTTGGGTTGCTCCTTTTCTTTCCACTCTGGTTTGATTACGAGTTTTGGTCACTTGTTTTGACTTTTCTTTGTCAGTAGCCTGTGTATGTTTTTCTAGAAATTTTCTAGTTTGTCTCAAACCATTTGGTTGAAACTTTCTTCCTCGATGTTTATTTTTTGCAAATGTACTTCGACAATTTCTTGCAATGTGCCCAAAATTATGACAGTTATAACATTCTACTACATAATCCATCAGCAGTGAAAAAACATTTCTACTTGGTAAAGTTCCTTTGTCCTACATTATACTTGCACTCTGAAATCTTATGACCATAACCATTGCATTTAAAACAATAACCAGAAAAGGAATGAGTGAACCTGGGTGATGGTCTTTGCCATTTTGTAGTGGGAGCCATAAATCTTCTTCTCCTTTGATGAGTGACATTGGTGAATCCATCATTGTCAATACTTCTCTCTTGCCTGGCTTTATTGCTTTCTTTAGCATGATTCATTTTTTCTTGATCAACCCTGATCTTATCTTCATTCTTTATGGGTTCTATAGTTATGGCCTTTGATCCATCTGATGATTCTCCTTCGACGAAACCTAAACCAAATTTGATGCTTGTAGTCCTTTAGTTCTTTATAATCTTGTCCAGCTTCACAGAACTTCCTTCAAGTTTGTGATAGCAACTCAATTTTTGATTCATCTCTTCTAGTTGTATCCTTAAACCAACAATCTCTTCTTCTAACTTACTGCTCTCATCTATTTTCTCGGTTAATTGTAGTTCGATATCTTCAGATATTTTCTTAAATTCATCTATCTGTACTTTCAAGTTGGATATGATATCATTGGCATCTTCAAGCTTTCTTGAAGTTTTCTTATTCTTTTTCCTTTCTAAACTCAGCTCTTTAAGTGCAGCGACCAACTCACCTTCCAGATCTACTTCAGCCTCAACCTCAAAGTTTTTATTACATTCCTATTTTTCCTCTGTATTTTCTTCTTCAAATGCCATGAAAAGAGCTTCACCTTTTTCTTCTTCAGAATCCTCACCGAAGCTGTCTTCTGAAGGACTGACATTCTTGGATATGAAACTTTTCTTCTTGAAGTTTCCTTTTCTAAAATTTGATTTCTTCTTCCAGTCACCTCTTTCTTGGTGTGAACCTTCATCACTTTTGCTTTTCTCATTAAGAGGACATTTAGCTGCAAAGTGCCCAATGCCTCCATAGTTGAAACACTTAAATGGTAGCTTTCCTCTGTATTTTCCTTTTCCCCTGATTAGTTTTCGAACAAAGTTTGCTTCTGTTTCATCTGATGTCTCTTCTTCCTCGGATTCTTGTTTTGCTTTTATATTTTTATGTGCTTTAAAAGCAACTTCTCTTTCTGTGGGTTTAGTTTTTCCTATTCTCATCTCATAGGCGAGTTAAAGAACCATGCATCTCATCCATACTAAAAGTATTAAGATCTTTAGCTTCTTCTATTGCAGAAACTTTGGAATCAAATCTTTGGGGAAGAGATCTTAGTACCTTTTTCATGATGACAACATCTTCCATTTCCTCGTCGAGTCCTCTAATCGCATTAATGATTCCATTAACTCTCAGCATGTATGCCTCTATGTTCTCATCCTCATTCATCTTTAATGCTTCAAACTGAGATCGATGCGTTTGTAACTTGGCCTCCTTGATCTTGTCGTCTCCTTCATGAATGCTCCTTAGTTTGTCCCACATATCTTTTGTCATTTTACAACTCATGATCTTTATCAGTTCGTTGTCCACCAAACCACACATGATAGCATTCTTTGCTTTAGAGTTATTCTCAAACAGTTTCTTACCGACAGCATCGGTTGGAGGAGTGGTGGGTATGGTGTATCCACTGTCTACTGATTCCCAAATGTCATATCCTAGAGAACACAAATATGTCTGCATCCTGAGTCTCCAGAATGCATAATTAGTTTCGTCAAACAATGGTGCTTTGTTTGATGAGAATCCTTCACCACCTGCCATTGTCTCACTTCCAAGATCACCTTAGCCGATTAAGCTTGTTCAGGAACTTGGCTCTGATACCAATTGTTAGTCTTACAATGACACTGAGAGGGGGGGGTGAATCAGTGTAGCTATTAAAAACTTAAATCTTCAACTATTAATGCCGAACAGAGAAAACTTAAAACTCAATAAAGCAGATATAACAAGAGAGCATTCCACAACACACGATTTAACGAGGTTCACCAATTTGGCTACTCCTCAAAATGACTGCTTGGATTCCCGTCCAAATCCAGCCTTTGCAAAATACAATTTTACAATCACTTTACCAGCACCCACTGGAAGGAGCACCAACCCCTGGTTTATCTGCACCAACAGAAAGGAGCACCAACCCCTAATTTTTTTGCACCTACAGAAAGGAGCACCAACCCCTAATTCAAGCACCAACTTGAACTGCACTTTTGAAACTATCAGATTGACATAAGAATGCCTTCGCTTATACAAGACCCTGACTGGTCTGTTGCTAACCCAACCTCTCTCACTCTTCACCAAAACACACACTCTTCAAACTCTGCTTACTGCTCTTCTGTGGCTCTCACTGCTCTGCTTGATACTCTTCTTGCAGCACTCTTTCAACGCCCTTCTAGCAGCACTTTCACTCAATTTCAGTAGCATGTAAACCTACGTGCAGACCACCTTTTATACCCATATTGTATTTTTTGTAACTCTAGTTGTAACTCCTTTCATTTCTCATGCGCCACTTGTCAAGTTGTAACTCCTTTAATTTCTCATGCGCCACTTGTCAGTTGTAACGCCTTCTCACTGTAACTGCTTTTGTATATATATAGGGTAGGCTTTTCATCAAACACGATGCATGTTACGAATTTACACATGTACCCCTAACATGATTGTTCGTCTTTCAATTCTATGCATGCATGCATATTCGATTCTATTTATACGACTGTTAGATTTCTCCTTCTTCGACTGTTCTTTTATTAGCTGCATGATTTTCTTTTGTAACGCCCCTGTAACTGCTACAAGACTTCAGTTAACGGTCACATATCTTATTTAGGTTGGGTTCTATTTTTAGCTCATGCCATTACGACCTATCACGAAATCGTGACACTACTGCCTCTTTGTACTCTTCTCGGCTTGTACCCGTGAAAACACATGTCGCGATATCGTGACACTTTCGCCTCCGTACACTTCCTTTTTACTTTTGTCGTGATATCATGACACTTCTGCCTTCTTACTTTCTCTCTCCTCCTTTAGTCATGAAAATGCGACATGTCGCGATATCATGACACTTTCTCTCCTTTGCTCTTTCTCTTGCCTTCGGTTCGTGAAAACCCGACATGTCACGATATCGCGACACTTTTTCTCCTTAGCTCTTTCTCTTGCCTTCGGGTCATGAAAACCCGACATGTCACGATATCGTGACACTTTTTCTCTCGGACTCTTTCTCCTGCAACATGTCGCGAAATCGTGACACTTTTTCTTTCGGACTCTCTCTCCTGCAACATGTCGCGAAATCGTGACACTTTTTCGTCCGTACAATCTCTCTTCGCTTTGGACCGCAAAAATGAAACATGTCGCGAAATCGTGACACCTTTTTCTCTCTCCTCTTTCTCTTCGCTTTGGACCACGAAAATGAAACATGTCACGAAATCGTGACACCTTTTTCTCTCTCCTCTTTCTCTTCGCTTTGGACCGCAAAAATGAAACATGTCACGAAATCGCGACACCTTTTTCTCTCTCCTCTTTCTCTTCGCTTTGGACCGCAAAAATGAAACATGTCACGAAATCGTGACACCTTTTTCTCTCTCCTCTTTTCTTCGCTTTGGATCACGAAAATGAAACATGTCACGAAATCGCGACACCTTTTTCTCTCTCCTCTTTTCTTCGCTTTGGACCGCAAAAATGAAACATGTCACGAAATCGTGACACCTTTTTCTCTCTCCTATTTTCTTCGCTTTGGACCACGAAAATGAAACATGTCGCGAAATCGCGACACTTTTTCTACTTGTCTTTTTCTCTTCCAACATGTCGCGAAATCGCGACAGTTTTTCTTTCTTGCTCTTTCTCTCCGAACATGTCGCGATATCGTGACAGTTTTGCTTTCTGGCTCTTTCTTTCCAAACATGTCGCGATATCGCGACAGTTTTTCTTTCTTGCTCTTTCTCTCCAAACATGTCACGATATCGCGACAGTTTTCCTTTCTTGCTCAACATGTCGCGATATCGCGACATTTTTCTTCCTTGTGATTTTCTTTTGATTTTTCTCAAATGGGCCACTTCTATCTTTTGGAAAATCACTGTACATGCTCTGAAGATCCTCTTAACTCCTGTCCACTGCATCAACCGATCTGTCTGACTGTGTTGACAACAATGACAATACTGTTGCTGCACCTTGCTCATCATTTTTAAAAAACAATGAATACGATTCGTGTAATGGGGTGTAATTACAAGGTGGTCAATTGAATTAGTGTTGGAGATTATCTACAAGTTGGGCTTGATTTTGCATTTGTTATGGGGGTGGAACCACTTGGTAATTATGTTGCTATTGTGGGGTTTGTTGTACTTGGGCTTGATCTTGTTGTATTTTCTATGGTGGTTGGCTCAAGACTATTTGATTAACTTGACCAGTCTTAGACTGGCCCTAGTTGTTCCCCCTTTGGCCCTTATTCTACTATTCTTTCTTTCTTAGTTTTATCTTGCCTTTTTGGATTTTAATTTCTTCAATTACCCAGGCATGGGTGAGAGCTTCCTCGAATGTTCTATATTGTTGCAATTGTAATATCAAGGAGATTTATTTGGAACAACTCCTCATGAACATTATTTTTAATTCTTCCATGGGGAGGGAGAATGGTAATTTTGTGATGACTACCCTCCAATGGTTTCTAAAGTTATAAACCAACTCATATTGAAATTGGCGTAGTTAAAAGTATAAATACTTTGGTGTGGTAGGTGATTGTACCAATCTAGGGAATCTCCTCCAAATATTCAATGAAATATTGGAAGCATGGGAGGGTCATTGTCTTGTATTTTGGAACATGTATTTATGAAACCCCTCATGTGCTCTCAAGGATCCTCATCCCATTTGAACTTATCAAACTTTGATAATTGAAATATTCCAGATAAGGTGATGATGGTACCGAAGAATGAATTGGATGATTGATCAACTACCTTAGGGTTGGTTTTTGGTATAACATCCCAGGTGTGTGCATGTCCAAGTTGGCAATTTGGTTCTCTAGGAATTGAAATTTATGGTCTTTTGATGATGAGTTAAAACCCTAATTTATATGTTGCTAATGAAAGGGATGTGTGTTGTTGGTTGGAATTTGATGATGATGGATGCTATGGTGAAGCGTATTATGGAATGAAATTTGTTGATGATGGGATGGGGGTACGATGGTAAGCTATCATAAAGAGTTATCATACAAGTGATGAAGTGGATGGTTGGATATGTTTATGGTGGGTGGTCATGACACCCATGATGAATCTTAAGTAAAAAAAGTGTTTTGATGTGAGATTGGTGGAAGGTTAGGATCGAGGACTTGTGATTATTATTGTACATTAGGATGAGTGCTTTGGTTGGCCTCATCCATAAGCAATTGTTGTAAGTATAGAAAGGCTTGTTGTATAGCAGTCATAGATGCATATGGTATGATTACATGGGGTGCATAATATTAGTTAGGATTTGTAGCAACCTTGTGAGTATATGTTAGTGGAGGATAGGTGGCAAAAGGTACTACGACTGAATGAGGGATGGCACACTGGTGGATCAATGGATGTTGTGGATGGTATGGATATAGATATTTACAAAGTAGCATTGAATTATGCTTCATAGAGGGGGTTAGAGTAGATCATGTTTTTATGGGATGGGATGGAGATGTATTGATGATGGTATAATGTATGAGTGTGGGTCATGGTTACAATAGTTGATTCATAAAGTGGGTTAGTGATGATCTAGTGATCTTGCTATAGATGAGAGTAAATGGCCTCCTAGTGTAAGGTTGGAATGGTGTGGGATGGAATGGTGAGAGGAGGTAATGATGGAAAAACAAAACCTATTGTAGTTAAGTAATTCCTAATGGTATTAGTATCCAAATACATGATGCGATGGTCATATGGCATGGGTGGCTTACTCCTAGGAGTCTTTGGAATAGCATCATGGGTAACCCTTTGCATTACATCCATTTCTGAAGTGGGATCCCCATTGGATGGTCCAATGGACATGTCTATATGTACGGTATACGCCACATTGGCTTGCCCCACCACAAAAGTGATGGGGCTTAGGAAGGTTGAGCAAAATGTGCCATGGGTGAATATGGTTGACCTTTGACTTGGGTTAAGGTTGTAGCTTGACTGTGGGTCGTTACCATAAGCTAGGGGTGGAATGAGGTGGTGAATGTGAAGGTGTGTATGAAATGTGGTGGAAATGCAAATGAACAACACACAAAGCAAACAAACAAACAAAATTTTTCTAGGTTTTCACCAGTTTTATTTTTTATTTCTTTTATCTTTTTTATTTTTATTTTTTATTTTATTTTTGAAGTTTGATTTTGTTTGTTTTTTTGTGGATTTTTGAAGTTTTTGATTTTTTTAAAGATTTTTGAAGTTTTGATATTTTTCAAAGCTTTTGAGTTTTGGTGTGTTTTTATTTTGAGACTCATATTCCTAGAACCACTATGCAAGGTGAATGATGTATGCAACTAAAAGGGTGTATTCGAATCCACCCCTCAGATGAAGTATGAACCACAAATGGCTATAAATAGCTTCCTAAAGGTATGATTGGCTCAAGGGTAAACCAAAGGAGTCACAATTACCCCCAAAGGAAGACTACATTGTCTAAGTCATGCTACTTGCCTAATACCTGGGGAAAGGCCCCACAAGCTTTCACTTCACTATCAGATGAGCTTGTAAACAAATGACAACTGTGTTCCACTTATTATTAAAACCCATTGTAAAATGGAATTAATAGTCCTTCCTACTCTAGGTGCACCCAAAAGTAGGGGAATTTTTGTGATGAAGTCCATAAAGCCACTTTTTATGGGCTACTATGGTTTCTAGGGGCTGAGCCAGTGGAAGGAGGTGAATTCCAATGTCACCAATATTGATTGGGGGTTGGTGATGAATTCCAACCTTCACAATGTTATTTTAAGATATGCAAGTGTGTGTGGGGTTGATGTTTACTATGGTTTTATGCAAATTAAAATGCAATTCTTGTTTTTATACCTAAGAATGCAAAATCAAAACACTCAAGGGCAGTATAGAACCCTAGAAAACTAAAACATATGTATAAGAAAAAATTTCAGATTATCATGACCATGGATTTGAAACATAGAAGCAAACATGGGAATGCGTTTGTAATTGGTCAAATGTGGGTGCATGTTTACCAAACATAGGTCTACATTAGGGACTGGTCAAATGTGCATATTCATTTCTGACTGTGCATCAGAGACAAGGTAAAATAAATCTAAAAATTTTGAGATGACCTAGACCCTAGATGCAAATTTAAAACTTTTTGTTATTTATGAATATGAAAACATACCCTACAAATGCAGAGTAAATGCAAATAGATTTCTTCTTTTTTTTATACCTACAAGGAATTAAAATGCCTAAAAATGCACTTAATCTAATATCTAAATGCAAGCAGGTGTAGAAATCAAAGAACTCTTCTATATTTTCTCTTTTTTATAATGAAATATTAAACTAGATTTTTTTTATTATGACAGACCTATGATCCTTCCATCGCTCCTCTAGTTTTTCAAATGCCCATCCACATTTGTGTAGTAGACCAAATGCCCACCTGTGTTTCATAGATTACCACATTCCCATGCACATTTGTCAAATTCCACTTCACGTTTGCATAGGTGCAGGAATAGCTAAAACATATCCTGGAACTCCCAAAGATAATTTTTTTATTTTCATGTGATAAAGCTCCAAAAACCTGCAACAAAAACAGATAAAAATCAGAACTTAAAAATAGTAAGGTAAACCAAAAATATAACCGTTTGGGGATCCCACCGTGATCACCATTTTGTAAGCTAAAAAGAAGATACACCTAAGTAAAGAAAGAATGAAACAAATAATTATTAGAATGAATGAATCTTGTATTAAAGCTTTTGTTGGAGACTTAGTCTTCTGGTACAATGGCTTGCCCCAACTGTGTGGAGGATATGATTACAATAAGATTATTTTTCTTGTTTCCAAATTACAATGAATGCAAAAGGGAGATAAACCCCTTTTGCAAGTCACATTGATGGTGAGTGTTGAACTTATCTTCTAAAATTAGATAGGTGGATGGGCATCAGCTATCCTCACGGACCATTCCTTGCCACAATAGCCTTCTAGAATCCATTATTTGCACACATGGAATTTAAAGCCAAGGGGGGATTTCAGTAGCACCTGTTGATGTAAATGAAAGAATCTATATTAAACCCTAATATTTAATACTTGCATAATCTCAAGATAATGTACAAGAAACAAAAACAATAAAACATTAAAAACATGTCTTACTAATTTTACCTGACCCGATCTCTGTCTGTCGTCGACTCAAAGTGCTCCTAAGAAAATACGAGCACATTTTGGGGATGACTAAACATGGGTTGAACTTAAAAAAAAACTAATATGCATTTGTGACTGTGTAAACACCCATCGATATTTGTGGCTGAAATGTAGTGTTGGAAATATAAAGTATATTGAGTTGTCATTGATGTCAAAGGGTACATGAGGTAGAAATATTTTGATGTCAAAGGTGCATGGTAGTCAAGGAAAAATTATTTCCCACGAGTTTGATAGCAAGCAATGGAAAAAATTCAAAGCAAGGTATATGGACATAATTCAAGGCAAGGTATATCTCCAAGATATTTTTCTAAGAGAAGAATTATAATATTTAAATGTCAAATTTAAATATTATGAAGAAGGACAAGGTTTAAAAGATAATATTATATTTTCTTGGAAAAATATTTAAAGACCACAAGAGAAGGCAAAGGTTTAAAGACAAAAAGGAGATTTAATTTTTTCAAAGGGACAAAAGGTTTAAAAATAATATTATAATATTTAATTTAAATATTATAATATAAGGTTTCAAAAGAAAATGGCGCCAATATCATAAATGTATAAGCAAAAGTATATGAGCACCGACATACCTTCATAAAAGAAATATATATATATATATGTGTGTGTGTGTGTGTGTGTGTGTGTGTGTGTGTTTAATTAATTCATTGCGTGGAAGTTGGATGTGTGCGCACAATTCAAAAATATTTTTTGTGCATTGAAACAGAGAGGAAAAATAAAAAATAAACGTGAGCAAAGTGGGAATAAAGTTAAAGTGCTGCATCTAAGGTTTCAAGTGGGTGGCTAGCCCAACTAGTCGCTTGGCTAGCGCTAAGGCACTAGAGAGGAGTAGGTCATAGGGTAAAAACCTGCAGGTGCTATTATTTTTAAGGCAGAGAAATGAACTCATTGTAGAGTAAAGTTAAAGTGTTGCATCTTAGGTTTCAAGTGGGTGGCTAGCCCAACTGGTTGCTTGGATAGTGCTAAGGTGCTAGAGAGGAGTAGGTCACAGGGTCAAAACCCACAGATGCTAGTTTTTTGTAAGGCAAAAAGGAATTCATTCACTTGGCATGTTGGTTGAAGGTATGGACAAAGATTTTTATTTAAATATATCTTAAAAGGAAATAGTTCGCTGATTTTAATAGAGAGAAATATTTTGTTAATTGTAGAAGATATAAGGTGTATGAAGGTTTATTTGGTAATTGTAAATTATGCATGTTAATTTTAGGAGACATAAGATGCATTAGGGTTTATTTAGAAATTGTAAATTCTGAATATTAGAAAAGGAGGTATAAGGTGTATTTTGGTTTACATTTAATTGTATTCTTGCATGATAGAAGAAGGGAAATTTGAGGGTTTTTTTATTATGAAAAGCTTTATTTTGTGAGACCAAAAAGGAGTTATAAAGTATTATATTCAAGCCTTTTGTGCACATATTTTGAGAAGGGTTTTTAATATATGAAAAGGAGATTTGCTAACTTGTTTTTTAAGTAGCAAAAGAAAGGAAAATTATTTTTAAGACAGGTTTTAAAGGAACATCATAATCAAGGTAATTTTTAGAGGTATGGTGATTTAACTCCTCAAAGTGGTTTTATTTGAGGAAAATATTTTGGTTGTCATATGATTGGAGGCATAAGGAATGATTCTATGTGCATTACTTTGATTGAAATTTGGGAATATTATAGATCAAATTTATGAGCAAACCTATGCATTGTTTTGAATGATATTGGGAATGGAAGGGAAAAAATTATAGATCATTTTTGTGTGCAAATTTAAGCATTGAGTGTGACTAATTTTGGAAGAAAAATTGCAAGGGTTTGAGAATAAATTTGTGTATCATTGTTGAATGAAATTGGAATATATGTGCAAGGTTTTGAGAACAAAGTTGTGCATCATTGTTGAATAAATTTGTGCATCATTGTTGAATGAAATTGGAATATATGTGCAAGGGTTTGAGAACAAAGTTGTGCATCATTGTTGAATGAAATTGGAATATATGTGTAAGGGTTTGAGAAAAAAGTTGTACATCATTGTTGAATGAAATTGGTAATGCAAGGATTTGTGAAGCAAAAGTGAGCATTGGTTTAGATTGGTTTTGGGAGCACATAAGAGGGTCTATCATTAAGTGCTAGACTAGAGATACCTTTAAAATGTAATAAATGTGAGACATGTGAATGTGAAGAACATATTGAGCATTTTTTTAGTGCATATCATTTCCTATATGTTCATGAAGATAAAAGAATTATGGGTAGAATATATCTGAATTACTTTAGTCAAAGAAAGCACTTTTGGAAAGATATAAGCACTATTTGTATGCTAGATTTGAGCAAGCCATTTGTATAGGCTTGGAGAAGATTTGAGCAGGTTTTGGTGAGAATATTTGAGCAAGCCACTTGTGTAGGCTTGGAGTAGATTTGAGCAATTTTTTATGAGCAAATTTGAGCAAGCATTGTGTGTAGGCTTGGAGTATATTTGAGCAGGATTTTGTGAGGAGGTTTGAGCAGGTTTTGTAAGTAGATTTGAGCAGGGTTTTGTGAGTAGGTTTGAGCAGGTTTTGTAAGAATATTTGAGTAGGTTTTGTAAGCATATTTAAGCAGGGTTTTGTGAGAAGGTTTAAGTAGGTTTTGTAAGCAAATTTGAGCAGGTGTTGTGAGAAGATTTATGGAGCTGATTTGAGCAAGATTTGTGAGTAAATTTGAGAGAAGACTTGAATAGAGGGGATTGGTGTCTCCTATGGATTAGATTACATAAAACAAGAGCAAAGGGGATTGGTGTCTCCTATGTATTGGTGTCCACAAAACTAGAGTAGAGGGGATTGGTGTCTCCTATGGAGTGATATCCATAAAACAAGAGCAGAGGGGATTGGTGTCTCCTATTGAGCGGTGTCCACAAAACTATAGCAGAGAATATTTGTGTCTCCTGTAGAGTGGTGTTCATAAAACTAGAGTAGAGGTAATTGGTGTCCCTTATGGAGTAGTGTCCATTATCTTGAGAGGGGATTGGTATCTCCTATGGATTGGTGTCCTATTGGTCAAATATATGATTAATCAACAAAATTGCATTTGTGCACCCTAGATATGGCCAAAATTGAATGATCGAAGGAAAGGAATGTCCTTAGTATCAATCTATAGAGAGTTCTGGCTCCCAAGCTATATCCTACACTAGTTGAAGACTATAATTGTAGGAAAGAGATTAAAAATTGCATAAAGAAATGGGAAATATGGCCATAGGTCAAAGATGTAGGATTTAGATAGACTAAAAATAGGAAATTCCTCAAGTATAAGATAGGATACAATGAAAGAGAATAAGAAGAATTTACTTATAAACTTGCAACAACAACCTTCAAAACAATACTCCAGCACTCACTCTCTTATTAGCAATATTTAAATTCAGATGCAGAATTCAAATCTAACAACAAATAAAGAACATGAGCATAAAATACAAGTATTTAAAAAACATAATGAAATCACACACAAGATCACTTGCAAATTTTGAAGCCCTGTATATTCTATTAATGCAACGAACTTTGAGGATTTCACCTCTTTTATTAAATGCACATGGAGACAAAATGATCATAGATCAGGAACCATAGTGAGGAAATTCCTCCTTGGAAATAATGAAAATCCATTCTCTTAGAATAGCAATCCATATTTCAAGGAAAAATTCCCAGGAAATTAGCATATTGAGGCATCAATGCATAGAAAATTGAGAAAGATTTGATGCCTTGAAAATGCACTCCCACTTGGGAAATCATGAAAATCCTTCGGTGCTTTTAATGATTCTATTATTTGCTTGGGATTCACAATTTGAGTTACTCATCACCACCATTTTTTAATTTTTTCGTGATATGCCCTGGGCACCTTTAAAATTTAGGCATCACCAGAGAATATATCTTTAATTGATTACATCCCTGTAGACCTCGGTAAAACCATTCTTCTCATTTCGAGAAAAATTCTTTAACAACTGAACATTCTTATCTTTGTTATTGCGTCCATCCTTCTCCCCTAAAAATTGCATTCACCCCTTAAAAAGGCAATGAATATAATCGTCTCCCTACTGGGGTGACTACAATATGAAATTATCTCATTTTAGGAGCATTCGCCCCAACCTTGATTTACTGGTGCATTTGCACGCAATTCTATTCTTGGGGATGAGTTTGCCCATGGGAGAGATGAACAGGATTTTCACCCCTTGACCAAGGCGAATGTGATGACATTCTATTTTTTGGAGCGTGTTCACCCATGGGAGAGGCGAATGGAATGTTCACCCCTCGACCAGGGTGAACGTGATATTGATTTATCGCATGCCTTTTAATCGTTGTGCTCCCTTTTATATTTACTTCACCCATAGTACTTTGTTTGGACATAGTTGGGTTAAATGTATTTCCTTCATGACAAAAATATTAATAAATTCACCCAAAGTGTGGTGAATGTAACTCAAAAATTTTATGTTTGGGAACTACCATAGCATCACCACTTTATCATTTCTTTGTTTTTTCCTTTCCCTTAATGAATATTGCACAACATATTTGGCTCGAAGCAGATGCATTTCCATTTAAAAATCAGAATTTTCCATACAATGCAATGTTTCCAAACACCAAGCTCAAAGAGAAGGTGAATACAAATAGAAAAAAAAAAAATAACTACAGTGGTCAAAATATTATATTTATCATATTGACATAATATTTTGTCGTATTACAATCAAAATGCTCCATCAAAATAAAAAAAAATCCCAATGTATTAAAGTACAAAATTGTCAATATTTCTAGTGACTCACAAGGTATCCAACTCACATGGATGCAAGTGATCCTAGGCATTTATCCAATTGGCTATCATGGAGTCTTCTTACCAGCTACCTTGGATAGCACCTTTTTTGTAGATACCTTCCTATGCGCTTCCTATTCAACTTTCTCCTATTACTTAGCTTTGGCTGCAACTTTAATAACTTTATCTCGCTCTACCGCTTCTGTTGCTTTTTTTTTATGCTTCACATTCTATCGTTGCTTGCTCCTCCTACTCTTTGAGGCTCTCAAAAATTACTTCATAGGCTATTACTACCTCTTTCCAAGAATGAGTAGTAAACAAACATGGACCACTTAATGATTCATAAACAAAGTAAAGATTTTGAATATCCATCAAGTTGAGGCACTTCGCTCATTGAGCCAACTCATACAATGATAGCTTTAGGCATGTATATTTCTACATCAAGGATAGTACCTGAGATTCCATGAGGGGCTCCTCCCATGCATCGATCTTGGAGGTATCTTCCAAAAAATTCTTCCAAAGCACCTCTAATTGCTCCTGTGGAAATGGTTCACCCCACTCATCCATAAATTCCAAAAATACCAACTCGACAAGAGTATTAAAGTGAGTCATGGAAATGGTATGTTATCACTTGATGGTTTTGAGGATTGTTAAAACTTCTCTTACCAGGTCCATCCATTGAAAATAACTACATAGCGTGACCTTGGAAGTTGACCAGATGTGATCCATTTCACTTAGAGGACGAATACATAGATTGGTATTGACCAAAGCCTAAATTTTCATAGCAATTTCCATGTGCGACTCCAATTTATCCTTAGTATTATCAATTAATTGATGGCCCAACTAGATCTGTATGCTAGCTTCCCATAAATAATGTAGTATTTGAACTGCCTATATGACCAACTTCTCATAATTTTAAGCAAAGCGAAGATGGGCCTCCTTGACACTTTTCAACGAGAAACTAGTAGCCTATGCAACCTTCTCTACTAGCTGATTTTTCATGTCTTTGAGCTACTGGTGGAGCTTATGCATATCTATTCTAGTGGTATCTCTTTCTTTCAAATGCACTCTAAATTTTTGGTGCAAGTGCTCATTTTTTGTGGCCATATTTTCTTCCTGTGCTCTAATTTTTGCCAAGGCATTTTTGAGCTCAATAATTTTATTTTTATTTTCAAAATACTTTTCCTTATAATGCTTGCCATGCAAGTACACCAAGCTCATATCAGCCTATATATTATCTATATTTTCAATTGGATCTATCTTTATGAGGTCTTCAGTTATAGTCTCACAAACGTAATCACTCAACAACATTTCTCCTTGTGGATTTTGAACTAAGGGAGTGATTTTAGTTGTGTGAGCCTCCATGGTGACTAGGTAGAAAGCAACTTTCTTAATTGGTCGATCCAAATCCAAGGCCTCCTTTCACCTCTTGCTCTTCAAAAATTATGAATAACTCGAGTGTTCTCGATTAATATTCTCCACGTCGGGCTATTTTCATGCTACCTACACATTGGGCAATGCTTGTATCTCCAAAATGGGATGAATAGAATTATGACTTTTGAACAGCTAGGATCAATAAAAGCGGATGAGACAGTTAGAAGAGGGGGAATTGAAATGGTAGTTTGAATGGAGGAATCAGGTTCAGTTATAGTTGCACTTACTCTGGGAGGAGATTGCATGCTTATAGCATCAATGATAGTGGTGGCAGAAATGAAATGGAAAGGGCACAAAAAGGGATTCGACCCTAATGCATATGAACTAAAAGAAGGGAATGTTGAAGAAATGGGAAGAGAAGTAGGAAAAGCAGTGACTTTAAAAAGGGAATATGAAGGAAGAAAAAGAGATATGGAGGGCATACCAAAGGGTGGATAAATAGAAATAGAAGTTGATGGAAGTGAAACTGAAGTCGCCACATGCTCTAGAGAAGAAGAAGAGAGAAAAGAAGACGTACCTTCAAGCACGGGTGTCGTGTGACATGGTGACAAGGATGGTTGTGAAATCACTTATTCTTGCTATGTTTCCACCCTCTCCTTAATTTTCACATTATCTTCATCATCCATGACCTCTACTTGGGAGCTCTATGAATGATGATCCTCCTCATGCTATTGAGCCATTAGAAATAGTTATGCAAGCATAGTCGAGACCTTTGTTGTCGATGAGGGATTAATGACTACTGCTAAAACAACAAGTACTATAGGAACTATGGTAACTAAAACTTTCGTAGTAGAAGCAATAATGGCACCAGTCCTTGGTCTTTTCACCAACTTGGTAAGTGGTGGCACTTTTGGAACATTTTGTTTTTCTATTGCAACTGCCACTTCAATTTTTTATTTTTTCTATTGCGATCTCCATTTAGAAATGTATTTTTTTTCCTCTTCCTCTAGAGTATCTTCCTCAACCAACAAACATTTTCCCTCTGTGTCACCTTCACCACTTTCAGAATGTTGAAAACTTTGCGATAGAATATTGGTGAAGGTGACGGGTTGATATGAATCAACATACTCATCGTAATGCTCTGAAAATGCTTCATCCAACTTCAACCCATAAGGATTTGTTGGCTTCCCTCGATGAACCCACATTATCCACCAATTCATAATTTTCTCCTCAGTCCATTCAGGCTCATTTTCTTTAACTTGGCTAAACAAACCTAGCGATGGAATTTGGGATTTATACCTGGATGGATTATACTATGCCTCTTGCTCATAATAGTCGTGCCAAGGTGAAAGTGATGTCATCTTTTCAATGTGTCAGTTCATATCAGGCCCATCAAAATTATTTTTATTCTTCTAAATATCATGTCAAGGGCAATAATGGAATGGTTTAGATTTTATTATAGCTAATTTTTTTTTCAATGGGTCATACCTCCAATGCTGTGGTAGCTCTATGAGTTTCAAATCCTACAATGTTAATGTAAGAAACCAATTCTATCCTAATTGGCTCACCTCTATACTGCTAAATTTAAATGGTATATTGCATGTTCTTTTCTTCTCGTGTCTAGCTCCATACACATAATTCATGTAATTTGACTGGCACACTACTTCCATATCAAAAACATGCTCAGTAGAAAAATAGGGCAACAAAAGTGGCTTACCCATAAAACAAACAATTCTCACAAATACACCCTGAGTAAGCAGAAAAATATTTCATTTTTCTTGGGCAACCACTATGTCTCTTAGTTCCCGTGGCACCCTCTTGCATGTACCGCAAAGCAAATCTATTGCGGGCCCCAAAAACCAACTATTAAAAATGTAATATGACTCCCTTTTTTTCAAAATGAAATTCCACTTATAAATCAGTAGAGGTTTATTTTTTTTATTCATCCATGTTTTTGAAATGAAAGGAAAACGCCACTAAAGCTAGAAAATGAAATACCATATAAAAAATGAAGTATGCCTGAAGGACTTTTCCTCTCCAATCTACAACTTCTCCAACTGAAAATTCAACCTTCGAGAAATAAAATCAGCCCAATCAAAAAAAATTGAGTTGGTGCCCTACCTCATAGCTGAAGGAGAGTACAAATCCACCCGATAAATACATTGTGCTAATACCGCATGCCATTTATGCACAGAATCACTGAAGGTAAAATAGTGATCCATGCCAACATTGAATAAATATCCAAGCTTTTGAATTTTGAGAGTGGCTTCGGTAAATTGGGAAGTTACCCCATGGATGGCTCCTTAATCAACTGGGTCTCCATAAATTGGAACATTCTTACTGTGGAGACATATATATCCTCCTGTTCATCAGTATGCAGTTTTTTATGGCCCCCATAGGAAGGAGGCTTGAGACCACAAGCGAATGTCTCTCAGACTTTATCTAGGGTGATAGAGAAGATAATCTCCCTCTTTGAATTCCTCACATCTCTAGTGAATGGGTCATAAAACTGAGTGATGATGCACTAGCTTTGGGTACGGATGAACTGGTAGACATAGGTACCAAAACAACTATGAATGATAGGGCACTGTCAGCCAGCTTTATGATATCACTCCCTGGTTCACCACTAACTCAACATCCTACAACAATATTTCCACACCTTTATGGGTAATGATATAGTCATTAATTTCTACCATGGTGTCATCATACGGATCTAAGTTGACATAGTCATTCTTTCGGGCCTTCTTAGCTCTAGATTTTGACCTTTTGGGCTCTACAACCTCTATAACTTGTTTATTTTACTTACTTCACTTCCCCATAATTTTTTTCCTGAAAAATAATCTGAACACTCTTTGGGCACTTCTGCAATGACACCTCAAAATACACAGTAGTACAAATTTAAAATAAATTAAACTGTGGGCTTTTTTACCTCTCCTTTATATAGAGCGCTCTCCCATCTACCACAATAAATACCAAATTAATCTTGGTGCTCTCAGAATATCATAAGCATTGATCTTCTCACCTAGCACCATGCCCAATGTCCTAAAGATATCGCCTTTGATTCACTACCAGATCACCCTAGGGAAGAGTGCCATCCTTATTGTATAAGTTCATTGTAAACTATGCCCTGGCTGCTAAAGCTTGCTTCAAAAAATAAATCTTCTTCTTGAAAACTAATGGAATATCTTCTTTGTTCCTTGATAACCCAAATCTTTGATGGGTGTACATTTGAATTAATTGCCTTCTTCTACAATATTCTACCTACATTCGTGCTCTCAGATGGCTACCACGTGTTTAAGGGTGTAATTATTTTGAAACGCGCTTTCGAAAGCACTTATTTCTTTTTCTTCAACAAAGTCATTTTGTGAGCGCCTTGCAATTCGTTCCTTTTTACTGCACTTTTAAAAAGTAAACTATTTCTTTCCTCTTCATTCCAGGGCACCTTCACTTTGTTTAATAATTCTTAAGGCGAATAGCCTCTTTAATAGACTTCCCCCCTTGTCTTTGTGCCTAAATTTAGAAATCTGATTTACTAAAAAAAACAAAGTTGCTTTTTAAAGCGCTTTTCTTCATCCTCTTTTTCTCTGATTTTTCTTCTAAAAGGGGTGCCCTGCATTAACATCTAAAATTTCCCCTTTTTTAAAAAAGAACAAAATGGATGAGCTTTTTTTTTAATTTATAAAACCCTTATCGTTTTGAACGACATGATTCCCCATAATTTTCTTTTCACATGGTCACGTGTGTGATTTGATTAATGTGCTCACCCAAACTAAGGGCGCGTAGCTATTTTGCCCCTCATTCAGGGTGAACGCACTATAAGTTTTATGTTCATCCACACCCAAAAAGGATGTCAACGTTGTCAATGAATTCGCCCTAACCACGGGTGATCAATCATGTCGTCCCTTCTTCAAGGCGAACGCATCCTTAAATATATGTACTTTGATTTTTGTATTCATTCACCCCAAATTGGGTATCGAAGGCTTTGCATTCTCACCTTGGGTAAAAGCGTCTCGAATCATCCCTTTGTGCCTTAATTGCATTGCAATACTTTGATAGGAGGTGAAACCTTAATTTTTCTCATGTCGAATTTAACCTTTCAAAGGGGCATATTTTTTTTTTCTTTTTTCTTTTTTTTTATAAATACCATCAAAAATTCAAAGCAAATAAAATACTAAAAAGAATATTTACATATGTACAAGATGGTACCTCATCAAAATTTTATCATTGAACATAGGCCTTCAAATAAAGACCATTCACCAACATAGGAATATCGCAACCCTCCATGTCACGAATACAATAAGCATTTGCCGAATTTACTACGAAAATATAAAAAGGGCCTTTCTAGATAGCATCAAACTTATGGTGTTTCCCTGGATTGGCTTTATTTTTGTTCCATTTGAGCACTAAATATCCCACCTGTAAACTGTGCTTAGTAGTTTTCTTTCTGAACCACTTCTTCATTTCTTTAGTCTACTCAGCAAATGCTTGATAGGACTATTCTCTATCTTCTTCCAACTGCAATAGTTGTGCCAATATTGCACTCATAGGATCGTACTCCTCATCTTCATCTTGAAATAACTACAATGTTTGAAGGACTGGAAGCTCAATGTGTGTAGGCAAGACAACTTCTTTTCCATACACCAAAGAATACGAAGATGTTTTGATATATTTTTTATAGATATGTGATCCACCCAAAGAGCTTGGTTCAATAGCAAGTGCTAACTCCTTTTATTATTTTTGAGTGTCCTTTTAAAAATCCATAGCAAATTTTTAGTGGTAGAATCAACCAAACCATTCCCTTGTGGGTAATAATTAGATGATGTTTTGAGATAAATCCCATATTTTCTAGCGAACTCTATGATATTGGCCCCAAAGAATGGAGTTCCATTATCAGTTACAATGGAATATAGGATGCTAAAGCGTGTAATGATTTCTTCCAGAAAAGAAATGACAGTCGCCTGATTAGCCTTCTTGGTGGGAATAGCCTCTACCCATCTGGTGAAATAATCAGTTGCTATTAAGATGTATTTATGCTCTATGAAATAATATGGATCAATAACTCTGATGAAGTCAAGACCCCACTATTGAAAAGGTGCTTCCACCTGAATTAGACACATAGATAGTGTAGCGACCCCGAGAACACATGCACAAATCCCTTTTTTTTAACCCTACTTGCAATGTTATTTAAAAACATAAGATGAAATGGAAGAAAAAAAAGCATATAACATGAAATAACAAAGATGGATCTCTTTATTGATATTGAAGCTCGATTACATGTCGGCCCCTCTTAGGGATACCCATTTCGATACTATAAATTAAAAATAGGCAAAGAGTACCCTTTTCACGAAGAGGTGGTGCACTTATAAAATCTTCCTGGTTCCACACACAAAAATGTATGAGGGCTTCCAGATACCTCCTTCTCCAAGTTTGTTTCCTAGAGGGATCCCTTTTTCTCTCATATGTTATAATTTTTTTTTCAATGTACCTGTGGCCCTGCAAGAACTGAAACAACAACACACATTTAGGTGGCCGAGATTGCCTCCTCAGATGAGGTTGTTAGTAATCAAAGAATGTAATGAAAATATGATGAAACTATACCATGAAATCATGTAAATCTATGCTAATGATATAAAAATATAAAGAATCAGAATAAAAGATGCTATGTCTAAAACCTAAGCTAAGCCTACGGGCCACTATCCAAGATAGTGGCCGCTAAGGTAAACCTTGCTCTCTTTACCCCAAATCTATGGGTCAAAGCCTGTACCTGATGTCAAAATAATAGGTGTTATGCTCTTCAATCCGTCAGTGCTTCACTGTACATGTGATCTCAAAGAGAACTCTCCAAGTCTCAAAATCTCTCCTCAAAAAGATGTCTCAATGATAGCCGATTAAAAGATAAAATGTCTTGGTGCTCTTAGGCTTACACCTTTTATAGTGTGAAACCCTAGGTCTATGTACAAGCCCTAGAAATAAATTTCTCATGCATAGTGCAAGTTAGCATGAAAATATTATGTCCATTGTCCATGTTTGAAGGCCAGTTAACTAAAATATAACTACCCACTTGAGTCTTCTATGTGAACTGGTCATTAGCATGAGAAGATTTTGTCCCTTTTCTTATGCTGGGAGGTCAGTTAACTTAAGTCTAAATGCAAACTCAAACCTCCTATGCAAACTGGTTGTGAAAAGGAATACAAAGTCACTCTCGCTCACCTTTATTGCATACAAACTGCCACTTTTACCTGATATTAGGCCTGTTTGTCAGTAAACTATTTATTATGGCTTAGCTACTATCAGCTATAGTGGCTAAGATCTGGCCATTATCGTCTATAGTGGTTAAGGTCTGGTCGCTCTAGGCATGAGCGACTAGGATCTGATCACTCTTGGCTTGATTTGCTAAGCTTGGATGGCTTGAAAATGCCCCAAATGAGTGGTGAGAACCATTTTTGATGCTTGGAAAGTCCAATATTATGTCTTATGATCTTATGAATATGTCTCTGTGAGTAGATCCCTTAAGCATGACATAATTTAGGTGTCTACAGATGCCCCTTTTTACGATGCACTGTGTGGAAAAAACAACGCTGTGCAAAAATGTAGACTGATTTGTTTGTAGGGTGTTATGGTGATCAATGGTCTGATCAATGCTGGATTATCCAATCATGCAAGATGGTATGCATCCTTTGCCTCAATTTTTGGAGGACTTAGCTCAATGGATTTTGCATGTTAAATTGCACTCATTCCTCAAACTCAATCATGTAGCTTCAGCTGCTACAAAAATTCCGACCGGTAGGAGAGCTACAATTGAAGATGTCATGTCTACTTACGTTCCCAAAAAATAAGAGAAATTTGTGATTGTTGTATGCAATGATTCATAGGACAAAAATGATGTTGCTATGATCGAGTTATCTTTTGTTGATTTTGATTATGATTATGTTGAAGTTTTGAACTACTCCCTCACATAATGAATTGGTGAAGAAATGACAATGAATGAAGCGAAAAGTCGCTTCACCAATATGACTAATTTGGTTTCTTTCTAGCATTTGTTGCTTTTAATGGGAAATCCCACATCCAAGTGTGATTCCAATTTTTTATTATAATCATCCATCCCTATCCGAAGGAGCAGTCCAACCATTAATAGATTTTTTAGGGAGTTAGGATGAGTGATTCTATTTATCTAGATTGTATCACTTTGACTTAATATTTTTGATGTCATAGGGAAATTAGAGTGATCCTTTCACACCCGTGGAGCAGTCCGACCATCTTGGTATTCTTCGGTATTGAAGGGTGGCACATCATAATTCCAAAATGAGTTTTTTTTGCCCCAAGTGGCCTTATGGTTATCTAATCATCTCACTAAAATACATGGAGTGCAAATCGCTGCAATCATCGAGTGGATAGAGTAGGTAACTAGATACGAGGCCTACCTGAGATTGTGATTTTATGTGGTTTTTTTATTATTTTGAACATTCTGATGATCTGAAACCACCAAAGTGTGTTTATTTATTGTTTTTGTGGTATCCCTCAAGGATAAAATACCTCATTTTGATTTGTGGATCTGGTCGTTGTTAGGTCCAATGGCTTTTGAGTTCCTGCCTATGGCCGTTGTCACCTTGGACGACCAATAAGTTTGGGTCGCTGACATCAGCAGCGGCCAAGGCATAATTAAGAAAATATAAAATTTGCATTTCTAGGGTTTGACATTTCAATTTTACTATTTAAGATTCACTTTGGGAGCTCTGGTGTGACAGCAATGATTACAACTTTGAAACTTGTTGGTGCTGAGGACATGGCTACACAGGGTGAGACATCAACTGCTGGAGGAGTCGGAGCTTCTAAGGTATTTCTCTCTTCAAAACCCTAGCTCTCATTTCCTTTGTCTACATAAAACTGAACCTCACTAAATAATGGGTAAAATGAACCTCACTAAACCCGCTGGCAATGAATAAAATTCGTAATTAGGCTTAGGTTCACCTTTGCTATGGTGGGTTAGTTTCCAATTTTACTTTCTGTTAGTGGCTTTAGCCTAGGGTTTTTTATTTTTTCCAGTTATTCACCTGCTACCACCATTTTTGGCATTTTGAAATTAGCCTAGTTTTGATGCTTGGGTGGGAAATTTGGCTTTCCAATTTGTTTATTTTCCCTCCCCATGCTGTTTTATTGGAGTTATTTTATTATTTTTGTAATTTTTTGATTTTTTTGCCAAGGGTTCATGGGTTTGCCATGCTACCCCTTGGTCGTTGTTGCTCAGAGCATTCGGCTTTGAGCTGCTATTGCTTAGAGTGGCTAAGCTTGAATCCCAATGGTAAAAAAATTGACCATTGGATCTTGGCCGCTACTGCCTCCAGCGGCTAGGTTTCGGCCGCTTTAGGCAACAACGACTAAACCCTTAGCCTTGTTTTTTGCATTTTTGTTAATTTTTATGATATTTTTTTGGAATTTTTGAATTTTGATTTGCTTGATTAGGTGCAATCTTATCCTTATTTTTCTTAGACTTAGAATAGTCCATCTTATTTTGCATTTTTTTCATGTTTATGGTGAATTATGCCTTAGATGCACTGTAGTTATATTTTTTTTCTTTTGCTTTGCTTAGATCCTTACTGCTCGGGCTCGGGACCCGAAGCTCCTGCTTGACTTACTTCCTAGATTTAATGATATAGACTGGGCATGGTTCAAATCTCACGGGTTACAATATGTCATCATACTGCCATACATCATGGCAAATCAGTCTTACCTTACGTATTTGGCCCATCGTTGGGACCCGTAAACTAATACCTTCCACATCCCGATTGGTAAGATGACCATCATGTCAGAGGATGTATATAGGATCTTTTGGATTCCATTCGATGGGGTGGCCATTGTCTCTTCGACCACTAATGATCAGGTGGTTGTCTTCACTTAGGTTTTTTGAGAGAATTTTGTCGATGCTCTCAAGTCACCAAGTTTGGAGGAGTGTCCATTAGTTGCTGGCATGGGGAGGGTATCTTTACGGAGAGGCATGCCATATTGCTGATGGTGATGAGCAATGTTATTATTATGGACTACTTGGGTTTGAGGTTCTCGTGGAACCTTTTGGTGATGGTGCAGGATTTATTGGATAGCAAGGAGACTATCATCTATGCATGGGGTAGATCGATATTGGCTTAGTATTATGATGAGTTGTACCACATTCGCTGGTGAGGACGTGTCAGCATTACCTGTAGTTTGATCCTATAGGTTTGGGGATGGAAGCACATTATGGTATATCACCCTAAGGGGCTTTCAGCTAAGATTATAGTGATTGATGCTCATACACAGTGCTATGATTCCATATGGGCTCGAGAGCACGAGGAGTATAAGATCCACACTTTCCCAGGGGAGTTGTCCCACTACATTTATGCTTTCACTAGACTATTAGCCAGAGATGTTGTGTGGCGGCCTTATTATGACTACCATGCTTGGGATGATCCAATTAGATTTATTGCTAGGACATAGTGTGAGCGATGGCTTGTTGACCATAATATTACCATCTGAGAGTATTTCTTCTACTCTCGGGTTCTTCATTAGTATGAATTGTAGCAGGATGTGCCCTTGATACCATTCTTGTATAGGTGCCTCACAAAAAATAAGGACATACCTCCATGATAGATCATAGAGCTTTCATATGATGAGGATGCCCCATCTGTTGACCCTACGATGGCTAGGGGAGTTACAAAGGCCTACACTCAGTGGTGGGATGATCATATGTGGCATGGCATCGGTAGCCTAGAGCATGAGGATGATGGTGGGGGTGATGGTGTAGATATGATAGGATGAAAATTTCAAGCTAGGACTGAGGTGTGGGGCCATCCAACAAAGTAGGTGGCCATGGAGGATCCTAATGTTCCTTAGGAGGAGGAGTTAGAGCCCGAGGAGAGAGACTCTCCTCTGAGAGCATAACTACATGAGGTTGAGGTTGAGCTTCAGGCCACTAAGATCTAGGTATAGTGATGAGATACTACCATTGAGCAGCTCTCAGCACAGATTCAGGCTCTCCAAGCTACTATTGGGGGTAGCGATGTCAAGATGAAGTTTGTTGTTCCTACTTATACACCACAGGAGGCTCCAACGGTAGGTTCAAGAGTAGATGTGGGAGATCTCTAGTATCTGTTGTATGAGCATGAGGCCTAGATTCGAGGACTTGTGGATCATGTTACCCTTCTTCAAATGTAGCTTAGGAGGTATGATATTGTCCCTAAGGATCTAGCAGGTGCAGGTGGTTCATAGGTCAGTGGGTGCTCCACCTCAGGTAGTCTTCCACCCGCCCTAGCAAGAGGACCTAGACTCAGATAGATACCGATAGACTCACATCAATTGACTCCCGACACTGCCATAGGGGGAGATGGTACTAGAGGAGGTGATGCAAGGGGCTCAAGCTTGGTATTTTACTAATGCTCTACTTGGTCCTTGATCCATTTTTGAGGTCGACTGACCTATATGACTGTAGCCCATGAGCATTTTTGTATATCCATTGGACTTGACACACATACTTTTATGATAGCTTTGCTTTGTGACTTATTATGTGTATTGTTTATTGCTCATGTTTTTTTTGTTATTTTGTTTTATGATATGATGCAATGATGGTATTATGATGATTTTATGGATATGTTAGATGATACATGATATTGAAGATGCTTATATGATTTGATGATATAATGCGATGTATTTTGATGATGAATGATGAATTTATGATTGTATGTAAATGGATATTTCCTATGTTTTTTATGATGTGCTTTATGGATTTAATGATTTGTTTTTGTGAATGCGATGTTATTTCTAAATACATGTTTTAACTTTGCTTTAATTGTATGCATCTAACTTATGTGGTGGAATGGTATAAATTAACCTGTATGCTCTAATCACTTAAAATATATGGAATGCATATGACATTAACAATCTTAATGCGTGATACCATAGAAAGTAAAAAATAATCATGAATTTAAATAATCACTCTTATCATAAGAATTGATTAAGTATTCATATATGAGATGTAATGGTGTGTAATGTATTTTCTTAATAAGTTTATGTAAATTAAAATATATAAAGTAGTCAATGTCCGTATATATACTATTTCTAATATATATGCGGTATCTGTCCTACTATGTTGATACCCCCTAATTTATAAAATATTATAAAGAATATGATGGTGTGAATGATGTTATGATTTGTTGCTATTTAAGAATTTTCGGGGCTGTCCGGAGATTAAAACACTCTAGTTACCCTATCAAAAACTGTCTACTTACCACTTAGAATTTTGAAAAGTAATGCTTTTACCATGGACCTGGATTTTCATAATCTCTATGTGTGCAGGTGATTGTATATTTTGAGATAGAACTCAAGAATTTCCTTCGATGTCAGGAAGGATTATTTTAGCCCATTGCTAAGGTCAGGGATCCTCAAGTGTTCTTCTCATCCTTATGTTGGACTTAGTTGTACTATACCACTAGGCAATATTGGGTTACCTAAGCTAGCTCATCCAAATTCAAACATTAGTCTACAAAAATGCATGAAGCAATTGTAATAGACATATCTTCATGCTTAAGGATTTCTCCTTCCAGTTTTGTACAATGCTGAGAATTCCAGGGATTCAAGTTTTATTCCCTTCTTTTTGGCTTTGGATATTTTCTCAGATGTAGTGATGAAAATCACTTTTTATTTTGATTTATTTTTTCTTTGAGCAAGGATTTTTGTAGTGATGGTAATCACAATTTATTTTTCTCCTATGTAGTGATGAAAATCACTGTTTATTTTTTATTGATTTTTTTTTTAGCTCTGATTTTTCTTTGAATTTTGAATATATTATTATGTATCTTTGAAATCTGGATTGTATTCTTAGCCTTTTGAATATGTAATTTGCTCTAGGATTTTGCTTATTTTGATTTAAGCAAGGGATTTGGATAGGGTAAAGCTTGTCCTTTTGCCAATTCTCAGCACCTTTAAACCGGTAGCACAGGGGGATAAGCAAGGATAATCCTTTTCGCTTAAGGTAACCTAGACCATTTTGCAGCTTTCATATTTTCCTTGTACCAGCTAGGATTTTAGTATTTCAATTAGTGGCGGGATCTTGAATATCTAAGGCATTATCACAGCTAGACCTTACCTTCTACTAATCAAAGTTGTTTTCCACAGAAGTTGATAATATTACTAGGTGTGGTTGATTAACCGAAAAATCTTAGTATATTATGTATAGCAACAAATAGTGGTTATGTTGAAAAACACAATTACACACGTGTGTTAATGGAGGTATGGATTTGAATAATTTGCACGACAAACTATGGTATCACTTTTAAGGCTCTCATGACATATGCAATTGTAGTGGAAATGAAAATGTAATGTAATGATGTGGATGCAAGATGTGAGATGCAATTGTTTTTTTGATATTTTGATTTTATGTTGTTTTTGTATTTTTGATTTATTTGACCAAAGGGCTTATTATGCCTTTGGGGCTTTTGGTATTGATTATGACCAAGCGGTTTGAATTACCCTTGGAGCCTTTGAATTGATGGGATTTGACCAAGCGGTTTGAATTACCCTTGGAGCCTTTTTGAATTGATTTTGACCAAGTGGCTTGAATTACCCTTGGAGCCTTTGATTGATTGGATTTGACCAAGCGGTTTGAATTACCCTTGGAGCCTTTTTGAATTGATTTTGACCAAGTGGTTTGATTTACCCTTGGAGCCTTTTGAATTTATTGGATTTGACCAAGCGGTTTGAATTACCCTTGGAGCATTTTTGAATTGATTTTTGAAATTTTATGTTTTTATGGTTTTTTTTGTGTTTTTGACATATTTGAGTGTTTTCGAATTTTATGGAATATTTGAATGTTTTTGAATTTTATGAAATATTTGAATGTTTTTGAATTTTATGAAATATTTGAATGTTTTTGTGTTTTATGTGTAGAATGTCTTTAAGTGAATGATATTGAGAGGTTCAGGCTCTTCAAAACCATATAATGATATAATGCAATATGCTCCAGGCCCAACTCTCTATGAAATCATGTATGGACCTATCCAGATTACCGCAAAATTATCTCGTAGATGCGGCGACATATTTGAATTCTGCTGGTTTTCTTTGAGCACTAGATCTCCAACCTTGAAATTCCTTAGGTGGACTTTTCTATTTTAAGCTCGCGCAAGGTGATCCTGGTAAGCAAAGATGCTCTAAAGCATTGAATCGATGTTCATCAAGAAGAATCAAATGATCAAGGCGGCCTTACCATGCGGTATCATCATCTATGAAGTCCTTTAATGCTATGCGTAGAATAAAAATTTCTAACTCTAGTGGCATGATGGCCTTAGTTCCATTTACTAGTGAAAATAGTGTTGCCCCAATGGGCGTTTGTATACTAGTCCTGTATGCCCATAGTGCAAGAGGTAACTGCATGTGCCAATCCTTGTGATTTTCTTGCACTGTCTTCCTTAAAATGGATACTATTGTTTTGTTTAAGGCTTCTTCTTGTCCGTTTGCTTTTGGATAGTAAGGTATTGAAAAATTATGCTGAATATGGAATTTGTTCATTAAAGCACACATGTTTTTGTTCTTGAAAGATGGCCCATTATCCGATATTATCTTATAAGGGACCCCAAAATGACTTATGATATTGTGGAGTATAAACTCCATAATCCTTGGTCTAGTTGTTGATGTTAAGGGGATCATTTCTACCCATTTAGTGAAGTATTATGTGGTCGTTATGATGAATGTGTGTCGGCCTGATGACGGGGGTGAGATCTTCCCAATCAAGTCTAGTCCCATTACAAGAATAGCCATGCTGCCTGGATGGGTTGCAAATCTTACGATGGTAAGTGAATTAGATTTGCATGATGTTAGCACTTACTACATTTCTTGAAATACTCACAGTAGTCCTTTTCCATGGTGGGCCAATAGTAACCCATTCTCAAGATACACTTAACAATGGCCGTGTCACTGAAGTGGCCTCCACATGTACCATCATGATCTTGCAAAATTGCCCAAGATGCTTCCTAGGGATCAAGACAACGGAGTAATACTCCATCATATCCTCATCTATAGAGGATTTCTCCTAGCATGATGTATATTTTTGCTCTCTATTTGAACTTTTGCCTTTTAGTATGCGATAAACCTTGAGGTACTATTCCAAGCTTCAGGAAGTCCCGCAGTTGGGAAAGCCAATCTTGATAAGCCACAACTTCTATAGAATAGATAACTTGTTCTTCCTGCATTTCTGAGGTAGTGAACATGGATCGAGGAAAAAATCTATGGTGTATGGTTGCACCACATTCCATAGGTCTTTGGGAGATCAAAAGACCCCCAAGGTGCCTTTTGCAATAAATTTCTAGCTGTGAAGGACCAATACTAATTTGGCTCGATGTTGATCATGTTGACTGATTCTTGATTTTTAAAAGCTTCATGGCGTATTGCTGAGTGTGAAATAACTTTCACATGAATGGTAGTAAAATCAATAGATGAATTCTAAGGGATTAAGGATCCCAAAAGGCCATGGTGTTTGCAAATATATTCGATGTACAAGGGATTACCTCGATGTCATACCATTCCAGTCGGACTAGGTAGATGTCAACAAGTTCCTTGTAAGTCTTCGGGAGTGGGCACCTACATTGGAATAGTCCTTTGACCTGGTTTAATATGAGCAAGGAGTAACCAAAGATATTCAATATTTTAATGCCCATTACTATGGCTGTTTGGATTCCTAGGATAAATGCTTCATATTCTATATTGTTGTTTGTGCATAGGAAGTCTAATTTGAATGATAAAGGCAATGGAGCACCTTGTGGTTTGATAAATACAATCCCTACTTTGCCTCCTTGTTCACACTTTGAACCATCGAAGAACAATGACATATCTCTTTATTTCTTAGGTTCTTCAAGCTTTGGAAGATCTGATAATGCAAAGACTACATCATCAGCCAATTCTATAGTGAGAGGCTTGTTATCCTGAAGATGCACCTCTGCTAATTGATTTGCTATGACTTGTCCCTTGATGGAATTTTGAATTACAAATTCTAGATAAAATTTTGTCAATAGCAAGATCCACTTTGTGGTACATGTATTGTGATATGTCTTTCTCATCATGTACTGCAAAGGATTCTATTTTGATATGACATAGGTCGTATGGCTCAAGATGTAGTGTCACAAATTTTGAGTTGCAAAGACCACTGCTAAACACAAATTTTTGACATATGCATATCCTAGCTCATAACTCACCAAGGTGCAACTAATTTAATATATGACTTACTCTTTATCTTGTGCATTCTTTTGGGCTAACATGGTGCCCAAAGTGAAATAAGTAGCCGATATATAGTAAAATGGTATGTCTGACCTTTGTGGAGCCAATACTGGTGGTGTTTCCAGATAAGTTTTGATCTCTTCAAAGGCTTTATGACATTCTTTGTCCCAATAAAAGGGAACTTCCTTGAGTAGAAACTGATTCATAGGTTTGCATTTGTTTGATAATTGCATGATGAATCTTTTTATGGATGCTATCTTGCCTTGTAGGCTCCGCAACTCCCTAATGTTGGTAGGTGTGGCCATTTCCAATATATCATTTACCTTTGTAGGATCTACTTTGATGCCTCTCTTCGATACAATGAATCCCAAAAGCTTGCCAAAAGTTACGCCAAATATGCACTTGTTAGGATTCAATCGAACGTTATGTTATATGAGGTGATCAAATATTTGTCTAAGGACTTCAACGTGCTCTTACCACAACAAGGACTTGGCCAGTAAGTCATCCATGTAATATTCTAATATTTTATGCATATAGTCATGAAATATGTATGTCATGGCCTACTGATATGTGGCACCAACATTTTTGAGACCGAATGACATCACTTTATAATAGAATGTTTCCCATGGAGTAATGAAAGTAGTTTTATGTTGATCTTTGGGTTTAATTCGGATCTGGTTGTATCTATAAAAACCATACATTAGGGAGAGCATTTCATGACCTGTGGTTGCATCTACAAGAGCATCTATGTTTGGCAACAAGAATTAATCCTTTGGTGTTGCCCTATTTAAATCTCTAAAATTTGTGCATATACGGATTCTTCCATTAGGTTTCCCCATGGCCACCATGTTTGACACCCACTTAGGGTAGTCTATAGGAACTATGAACACTACATCCAGTATTTTTTGCAATTCATTCTTCACCATCAAAGCGATGGTTGGATGCATTTTCCATAGTTTTTTCTTGAATAGCTTCTTCATGGGATCCAATGAGAGGTTGTGAATGACTAACATTGGATCTATCCCTGGCATGTATTTGTAAGTCCAAGAAAAAATATTTGACCTATCTTTGAGGAGAGGAATTAGGATGGTTTGTTCCTATGGAGATAGAATTTCTCCAAACTTGACTTTCCTTGGTTGGGTAGGATCATCGCTGATGTCCACATTGAAAGTTACTTCTATAGCCATATGTGACCCATCCTCTAGTTGATGGGGCATTGGTATCAAATGAATGTCATCAGTGAGATTTAAAGGACCTAGTGACTCAGGTTCCAAACCAACATGAAAGACATCATATGCACAACCTGATGCAAAATGGAATGGTTGTAACATCTCTTCATTGGGGAAGAGGTCTTCCGGCTCTATGGGAAAATTAGCGCGATCCCAATAAATAGCCTCTACATCAAGATGCAATGATTTGGTAGGATCTGATGGATTATGAAGTGGAGTGGTCAAATCAATGGAGATCATATTTATGGATGGGATAAAATCTCTAGGACCATGTGGGTGTAATCTTGTCTTAGGGGTTTCCCTTCCATACTCGTGATGAGGTTCTAGAGGAATGGGAATTTTTGGATCTGGCCCATGAGCAGGGTGGATGATAGGATCATTGGGATCTAATTGCTCTCTGAATGTACACAGAGGAGGATTGACCATTTGATGAATGGCAGCTAGGTCAATATGTCTCCCCAAAAATTGGAGATGAGGGTATATGACATGGAGTACCACCTCTCTCTGTACTAGCTTGTTGACTTGTCGCAAGTGGTGAGGTCCAAGATAAGCCATCTCGGTCTTATCCTCAAAGTCATCATCACTTATCCATAAACTATTAGCATTGGTCTGTGATCCTAAGACAAGGGGCTCATGTCTTGTCCCCAAGTAGGCCATCTCTGTTTCATCTTCATATTCTTCATCACTTATGAAGAATCCATTTGCATTTGTATCTTACCCCAAAGTCAGGGGTTGATGACTTAGGCCTAAGTAGGCTCTTTCTATTGAGTCTTCTAATTCATAGTCACTTTCATCTGATGTATATCCACTCTCATCGTGGATGGACCATGTGAACCTTTGTAAATAGCAAGGCCCTTGATAGGCTAAGCCAAGTTTGTCCTCATCATCACTTTATTCATATCCATTATCCTCATCCCACGAGTTGTACCCTATTGGGGTGGAATCAATTGAGGTGTTTGGATGATAATTTTTTGGAGACGGTATGTTTACCATGGCCACTTATCTATTGCTCAAATTTTCTATTCTTAGGGGGTGATAAGGAATGAAATAAATTTAATATCCTAAACCTATGCTTAATCTTTTCAATGCTGCTTCAAGAGAGTCATATCGACCTTCGCTATAATAGCCTAAGACAAATATATTAGAGGGAAGATGATATAGTGGCTTGTAGGGCCGCTTGTGCCCTCGTTCATATATGCCAAGGCCATAGCCATGCCAGTGGTAATGATCAAATTATCTTAGAGAAAACTTGAAATTAGAGAGGTAACGAACATTGACCATGAATAATTTGTCACCATCCTCTTCTATGTCTGAAGACTTATGAGCGTAGTCTAGGCTAGCATAGACAAAATTGGTTTTTTTAGGGGGAATTACAAGTGGAACCATTTTTCCTACTGGCGGCCTCAAGTCCTTAGGCCTTCCTACATCTTATGCAGACTTAATGATAGGCGTAAAGGTGATGTTATGTACAAGGTACTCCCATATGCCTGTGATTTCCAAATGTATTGATGCATGTGACATGGATGACCCTATGAACGACACTGGTGAAGTAGGGTGATAGTCACTATCCTCATCTTGATCTTGAGGATCTTCCTCTTCCATAGGACTTGGAATCTCAGTAATGGATACAGTTGGCACTTCCTTGGGTCTTTATTCTTTAACTAAGGGTACCTTTAGCTTCTAATTATCTTTTTGTTTTTATTTTGATGGTACTTTAGAAGCATTGACTATCTTGAGTGCACCAGGAGGTGTTGATGTGCATGGGTTTTTTCTTACCTCTTTGTCTTCATTATCAACTTGTGTGGTTGGGGATGAAGGTGCCACATATAGGTGAGTAGAATGGATTATGAATTATCTTAGAATGTCCACCTGATTGACGTATTTAAAAGGCTCTTCATCGACCAGAACCACATAGAATTTGTTCTCATGTAGATACTTGACACACTGGTGCAATATCAAAGGTACACACTTCATTGTCCTTATCCAAGGGTGCCCTAAGAGGATGTTGTACTACATAGCTCCTTCCAAGACATGAAACAACATGGGGATGGTCTTGTGCCCCATATTTATGGGTAGGACTATTGTTCCCATAGTATTGCATAAAGCATCATTAAAAGCTCTTAATGTGTAAGCTCCTGGAATGATATTTGACTTGGGTATTTTGAGGTGCTCTATTGCAGTTGTTGTGATGATGTTTATCGATGAACCTGTATCAACCAAAATCCTCTTGAAAGGTAAGTCATTGATTGTTGTTATAATGTTTAGCAGAGGGTCTAGTAAGGCAGTAGGAACTGTCTTAATCTCATGATTATAGAATCATATTATAGGCTCCTGAAATTCTTGTACTTGTCCCACAAAGTGAGTGAATGCATTTGCATCTTGCGGTTGGAGCTCAATTGTTCTTAAAATCTCCATTAGAGTCTCCCTATGCTTTGGGGACTGTTGTATGATATCATAGATGCACAACTTATTTAGAGTCATCTGTAGGTTTTGCTCTAATCTACTTCGAATAGTTACCACAGGTCTCGTTGGTGGACCTGGAAGGTTGTCTTGCCTTTGGCCAGGAGCGTATGGGATGTTCATTAGAGCTATAGGCGGTTACGATTGACCATACTACCTAGTCATTTTTTCTATGTTAACAATCTCAACCATCCCAACGCATCCATGGATAGGTATGTCAGCTCAAACCTGATTGATTTGGGCCCCTTGCTCTCGAGGGGCCTCATGATTGGGCAATGGGTTTTTGTATATGCCCATGTCTATGTTATCGGGAGCTAGTGGGTTGTCAAATTTGAGTTCTCCCACCTCAATCATGTTTTACACTTGATGCTTAAACCTGATGCAAGCCTCAATGTCATGCCCCGATATCCTATGATAAGGGAAAAATTGATCTTCCCTATATCCTTTTGGCTTAGGATTTTTGGGATATATAAAAGGTATATCAAGAAATCTGATCCTCTTGGCCTCACTCAACTGATTAAAGATTGATTGCATTGATTCTGTTAGAGGCATGAAACAATGAGGCGGCTTACGTTCTTGGTTTATTCCTTGATTGTTATTTTGGTTGTAGTTGGCTGGCAAGGGATGTGCTTGATAGTTCTGAGGTTGTTGTGCACCCCCATCCTTGGGTGTAGCCAATACGACTTGATTTACTGGAGCATGGTTGCCCTGCTTCTTCTTATACTTGTCATTCTTACCATTCTTGTTCCACTCCTTTTTGTTTCAGAGCTAATGGTTCCCTCATCTACTTTTATTTCTTTGATGAGCTTGGCCTATGCCAAATATTCCTCAAATTAAGGATACTATTGAAGTTTTAGTAAGAGGGAGATGTGTTTAGAGCAAATTTTGGTGAACATGCAAATGATCTCTTCTGTGGGAACGGAGAATGATAATTTTTCCATGAATTTTCTCCATCTATTCCCATAATCCATTACTAGCTCATCATCATATTGTTTCAAGTCGACCAAGTCTAAAAGGTTCACCTTTTCTTAGCACCAAAGGAGAAACACTTCAAGAATGTGTTTACTAGTTGTTCAAAGTTGGTTATGCTATGATTAGGTAGTTGGTTGAACCATTGAGTGGCAGCACCTTAAAATATCATTATGAATGTTCTTAGCATGAGAGCATCATTGTCTTCAAGATGAAAATAGGCATTGATAAAATTTGTGATATGCTCTTGTGCATCCTCTTCACCCTTAAATTTTTATAACCTAAGAATCTCAAAGTGCTTATGATATGGAGGGCTATGGATTGATGGACACAATGGTTGGTTGTGTATTTTGCTCAAAGTTGGTGAGTTCCCAGCTGCCTCTTATTTCTCAAAGGTTTTCATCTTTTCAGCAAGCTCTTGAAATGCCTTTGATGCATAGATTTCCTCCTCTTGTAAGCCTATTCGCATTGGCAATGGAGGTAACTTTCTATCTATTTTATTTGTTCTATTTTCCTCCTTCCTACAAGGGGAATCAGGACTGTGATCCCAATTTGTGGTGTTTGTCCTTCCCCCATTAGTTGGATTTCATTCATGGTTTGGTGGGAGATTTTGTTGTGGGTTATCTTATCTAGTACACCTCTCCTTATGCGAGTCAGTGCATCTAGTTCTTTGGTTGTCACCACCATTTATCTATAAATTATTAAGATCTAGCTGCTCAGCTTGCTCTTTCAAATGTTACTCATGTTGGCACAAGAGTCTTTCTCTTTGTTTCTCTTGTTTGAGAGCTTCCACTAGCTCTTGTTCCTTACATAATGCATTTTATAACCGCCTCATTCAGTAATTTTGCACGGTCATATAAGACTCATGTTTATATGACTCTGTTCTTGTTGTCTTGACTCATAGATTCCTTGAGGAGGTTTCTACTGTATTTGTACTCTTGCTAGCTGATGTGACTTTTTCAGTGTACTATTGAGTGTCCCTATGATCAGACTCCATGCATCTACTATAGGGTTGATCTAAGGTACCCCTAGACTGAGAGACATGTTTAGAATTCACTGTTCATGAGCTTCCATACATAAAGTTCTTAGTAGCTATAGTTCTTTGGGTTGGTTGTGTAGGAAACCAATCCAACCCGTCTAGATGTCTTGTTTTCCATGGCTGGTCCTATGGGGTGCCATTCACTCCTATGAGGTCATAGTCTATGGGAATATTTCCTTTTGTGTGAAGGCTTTATTATATTTGATTCCCATGGCTATATGTAGCTCTAGTTTCCTGCCCTTCAGTGGGTAGACCTATTTCATATGTTTCTTGTGAGTCTTGAGGTGTTGCAATTCTTGTTTGCATTCTTGATGAAGAGGGATTTGTGGTAACATGTTTTCTCCATGTGGATGGATATGTGGCGGTCTTATAATCCCTATGTAAAGAATTATTCTTAGAACATTATTTATGTCCATATGAGGAGGAAGCCATTGAAGCTTCCTCACGTCTTTGAGATGTTTTTGTGTGTTTAGAGGAGGTCCTTGAGGTCTTGTCATGTCTCCTTGATGAGGATGGTTGTGAAGCCTCTTTTTGTTTATGTGACTTTGTTCCATGATGTGGCTCCTTACTTGGGGTCTCTCAAGGAGATCCTCCAAGGGTTGAATTATCACCCCCTAGGCTCATGGAGCTACATCTCATGGTCTTACGGGTAGGTCGTTCAATGTTACTATGACTTCGCCTATGGGTATGAGTTGCTTTTGTCTCTCCCTCAATATCAGACCGAGGGTGCTTACTTCTTGTTTTGAACATGTTGTCTTATGAATTGATCTTTTGAGTTGCAATTTAGTAATGACCACACAATACCAAACAAATGTTTATCTTGACTACCGATTTGAGTGTGCCCTAGAATGTTTGATGTGTTTTGATGTGTTGTTCTTTTGATTTTTTTTTCTCTTGTTCTTGGATTAAGAATGAGAAGACTCATCCATAGTGACAATCAAGTACACTCATGCTAAACATGATTTTCTCAAAAGATGCTAGGGTACACCACTGAAGATCCAATGGAGGGTTCGCCTAACTCTTCGACAAAAAGCTATAAAATATCAGAGAAGCTATACCAACCTTTGATCCAGCTCAGAGAGTCAATATTTTGACCTCTACTGCACTCCAATTTTGGTCGTTGTCGATCAGAGCAACTGGTTCTTGGTCATTGTATCTCAGAATGGCTAAGCTCTATTGGCCACTGTAGCTTAGAGCAGCTAGTTTCTAGTTGTTGTAGCTCAGAGCGGCTAGACCTACACACAAAATTTAGTTAGTATTCTGGAAAAAAATGAAAAATTAGTGGTGGTCCCACCGTGATTGCCATCTGTAGCGACCCTAGGAATGCACGCACCAATCCATTTTTTTAACCCTACTTGAAATGTTATTTAAAAACCCAATATGAAATGGAAGACAAAAAAAGCATATAACACAAAATAATAAAGATGGATCTCTTTATTGATATTGAAGCTCGGTTACATGTCGGTACCTCTTAGGGATACCCATTTCGATACTATAAGTTACAAATAGGCAAAGAGTGCCCCTTTGCGAAGAGGTGGTGCACTTATAAAAGCTTCTTGGTTCCACACACAAAAATGTATGAGGGCTTACAAATGCCTCCTTCTCTAGGTATGTTTCCTAGAGGGATCCCTTTTACTCTTGTATGTTACAAAATTTTGTCTGATGTACCTGTGGCCTTGCAAGCAATGAAACAACAACACACATTTAGGTGTTCGAGATTGCCTCCCAAAATGAGGTTGTTAGTAATCAAAGAATGTAACAAAAATATGATGAAACTGTACCATGAAATCATGTAAATCTATGCTAATGATATAAAAACATAAAGAAGTAGAATAAAAGATGTTATGTCTAAAACCTAAGCTAAGCTTGCGGGCCACTGTCCAAGACAACAACCACTAAGGTAAACCTTGCTCTCTTTGCCCCAAAGCTATGGGTCAAAGCCTATACCTAATGTCAAAATAATAGGTGTTATGCTCTTCAATCCGTCAGTGCTTCGTCGTACATGTGATCTCAAAGAGAACTCTCCAAGTCTCAAAAGCTCTCCTTGAAAAGATGTCTTGATGATAGCCTATTAAAAGATAAAATATGTCTTGGTGCTCTTAGTATTACACCTTTTATAGTGTGAAACCCTAGGTCTATGTCCAAGCCATGGGCTTGCCTGCATAGTGACCATCAGATAGCCCAGAATGAAATTCTTCTAATATTATTTTTTTCTCATATTCCTTCATGCATCTAAGGAGAACTCCATCAATATTTTTTTGAAATAGCCCATTAGGCAACAAAAAATATTTGAGGGTTTGCAGTCTAAACCTCTGATGCTGCAAAGCATCAAGGTGTGGTGGACACTTACCAGAAGTAAAATAATCAATAATCTCCTCTTCCAGTCATGATTACTCAAAACGTGATTTACACAAATGCTTTCACCAATATCTTCCTCTTGCACCATATCCAATGATTCATACACGACATTTTTAGCTAACTATTGGCAAAGAGATCACCCATGAAGTAGCTTCGTTGGTCATATATCCACATCATATTCTTGAATTTTTGAGACCAACCTACCCTTTTGTCACCTAATTCTCCTTGTAGTATAAAACTTTGAACATCAGGATGTATAACATACACAACAATTTTACTCTGAGAAACAAAGTGTTGAAACTTCTATGATTTTATCATCGCATACACCCGCTTCTCAATAAAATTATACTTCTCCTGGTGTGGTGCAATGAATTGGTTCGAGAAGGCAATTGGATTCTCATCTCCATATTCTTGCTTTTGTGTCAAAACGGTAGCATAGCTCTCTTGCTCACCTAGTGTGTAGAGAATGAAGTTCTTTGAATAATCAAGATTAATTAGAACTAGATCTTGGGTGATTATTTATTTGATATCTTGAAAAGCTCATATTTTGGCTTCTATCCACTTGAACTTGGTATTCTTCTTTAGAAGCTCAGTCATGGGTTTCATGACGTAAAAAAAGTAAAAAATAAACATGCGAATGAAATTTATTTGGCCGAAGAATGATTGCAAATTTTTTTTGTTAGCTGGCAATGGTAGCTTCAAAAGTGCTTCAGATCTTGCAGTATTAATCACCAATCCTTCTTGTGAGATCACATGACCTAGTAACTTTCCTTATTTAAAAAAAAATATTGACTTCTTCGGATTAATAGAAATCTTGAACTCACGACACTTCTCAAACACCTACCTCAAATAAGAAATATGGTCTTCTTTGTGATGTGAAAATACAATCATGTCATCAAGATAGATTACGATAATTCTATTCAATAACTCATTGAAAGCGATGTCCATAGCCATCTAAAAAGTATCACCAGCATTTGAGAGTCCAAATGGCATCCACTAGTAGGCAAATATGCCCCACTTGGTGGTGAATGTTGTTTTATGCTGGTCTTCATATTTCACCCATATCTGATTATATCCAGAGAAACCATATAACAATGAGAATCTCTGTGCACTGGCTACCACGTGAAGGATTTGATCATTTTACAAAATAGGGTAGTGATTATTTAGTGAAACTTGGTTCAAATTTCAAAAATCAACACATAGTCAAATGTCTCCATTCTTCTTTCGCACTGGAACCAGATTCACCACCCATGTCAAGTGCTTAATTGGGTAAATTATCTTTGCCTCTAGCATCTTCAACAATTTTTCCTTCATGAGTACTTCTATCTTGGGATTGAAAGGCCATTGTTTTTGTTGGAAAGGCTTTACCCCCTCCTGTAGCTCGATGGTATGTTGGATCATGTTCTTGTCATATCCCTTCAAATATTGATAGCTCCATGCAAAAATGTTGGGGTACTCATAGCACAAGTTATTAATGTCTTCCAACTCTTCAGGTATACAATCAGTCTCAATTTTGATGATATTTTTAGGCTCTAGCTATAATTCCTTATATTTATTTATGTCCACCTTAATCCTATGATTTTCAGCCCAATCATTTTGATAAAACAGAATTTCCAATGAAATCAATCCTCTGGTAATGTGATTGTTCTTCAATTGTATCATCCCATCCATCTCTTATTTAGCGATCTTTCTGTCATTTGTGCTTGCAACATCCTTGGTCAAAAAATTTACTATTTTCTCATAGTTGTCAAATACTTGCCAATAGATATTCTTTTCAATTACTGAGGGTCTATAAATCACCTTGAAATTATTGGTATTTTTGACTATTTTCTTTGTAGGATAATAATTTGCGCCAAGAGAGGCTAGAATATTTTTGTGTTTGTTTTACTCTCGGGAAATCACCTGAATGTTCAAAGCTATGAAAGATTAAAAAAAAATCCATACTTTGTTGTGGTAATATTTTAGGTAATGCTACTTAGAAATGCATTTATTAGTGGTTTGGTTGACAATGAGTTCAAAGTCACCAAAAATTTGCAACTGCTTGATGCCCAACTTTTCAGCTTTCTTCAATCTAAGATACAATGCTTCATATTCGGATACGTTATTTGTGCAACTTCAAGTCAATTTGTAAGAATAGGTCTTCTATAACCCTGTTGGGGATATCAATATGATACCAGCTCCTACGCCATTCTTACATCTAGAACCTTCAAAATAAAGCTTCCATAATTGATCTGTGATAGGGTCCGGGGAATCATGAACCTTTTTTTCATTCTGTTCTGGTTTGGCTATCGTATAGTAACCAATGTCTATTCCAATCATTGCATTAAAATCCATGAGTGAAAAATCACCTTTGAGGTGAATTTCATCAAGCGCTTCTTCCATAAAGTCTACCTCTCCTAATTCTTTAGTTATCCTATTAACTACACCTAGGGATTTTCTTCTTCCTCCAACTTCTCAATATGAAAAGTTGATGGATTTCATTATATATGTGAATTCTTTTTCCTTTGAATGGGATATCCAAATGTGAATATTCCAAGGAAACGTATCCTCCCAGTTTCACTGTGAAATCCATTGAGAGACATATGCTAAAGTATGGCAACTTGTATCAGGTTAACTTGCCCAGGCAACTGTAGTGCATCATATAAGCTTACCTTCATGGGCATCTTATTCATTTATTCCATAATATTATAATTTTAGATGGTCGGAGCCTTTTATTATGTGATCCACTCATCCTTGTCCTATTACTACTATGTAGCTTCTACCCTTTGTCTTTTGGTCAATAACGGGTACTTGAGTCACTCCTTAGCCTGCTCTTTCATTTCATTTTGGATTTGGGAAGCTTCCATAGGTTGTAAAGTTGATGCCTTATTTTGTGCCTTTTCTTGGGCTTGCTTGGGCAATAAATATTTTAACTTGATAGAATCTTGTTCCTTAGTCACTGTACTAGGTACTTTCACTAGAGGTTGCTCATTTTCACTTTGTACATTTGGTTTCACAGGCACATTCAAGGGTTCGAGCTCATCTGGATCTACGGTCACTTGCTTCTTTCCATATCTCGTAAGGACTAAAACTTTCTATAAGCATCTATACATAGTTCTTATGCACCATGCAGGTTTTTTCTCCATGAGGATCATTACATGTTGAACACCAATATGTCTTTTTGTCATACTAGTATCCTTGTTTTCTAGCACCGTCGTGCTCTTCTCAGGGCCTCTACTATTATATGCTTGTTCTTGAGTAATCGGTGGAGTTTGAAATCTCCTCGACCAAAATTCAGGCTTAGCTTGCATCTTCCTCACTATAGTAAACTCATTTGATATCATCCTTAAGGCTGAGTTATTTGATTTCACTTCTTGTAATAATACCATGAAAGGATCAGGGTTAGAAGGTGTGGGAGGTGCTAGCAAAGGTAGAGGTTTTGGTGGCATGGGTAATGGTAATGGGACTGAGGGCGTTGGCAATGCTAGAAAAGGAATGAATTATGGCAATTGTGGTATCGACTGAATGGAAAACTATGAAAAACTTGGAGTGTGATGTTATGGGATAGGTATCAAAGTGATTTGAGGTGTATCTAAGCTCCATGAGGGTACTGGGTACATGGAAGGCATGGCTTGCAAAAATTCACTCGAATACAATATTGCGGTAAGTCGGGCATAATAGGCATCATCATTTTTTGGGGAAGCTTGCCTATGGCAATCAAGTTGGATTCAACATTTTGGGCTTGAGTATATAAATCAGGGAAGGTATTCACATTGGTTTACCGAACAACCCTACCAATGTTAGTTATAAATTCCCTGAGGTAGTAAAATATGACTTGTTCATGCATGGACCACAAACCATGAGGAACTCTTTTCCAGATTCGAGTGAACTTGATGTTGAAATCCATTATCTCCTCTTGTGGATGTCTTTAAATAATTATAAACTAATTCAACAAGGAGTATGGGTCAGCTTGCTCATGAAAATTCTTTATAAATAACTCTTCCAACTAATCCCATGAATTAATAGTACTAGGTTGCAACGATTTGTACCAATACAACAATTTCCTCTCAATGACAATACCAATAACTTTACCATTACATATATATCTATTATTCCATGTATCGTAGCCAAAGAAGCTACATCCTAAATATGTTCATAGGCCATCTTAATAGTGCCATAATAGGTAGGAAAATCCATCAAAGATGATTGGGGAAAAGGATTTTGTGCTTGTAATTTCAAGGTCCCTGAGCTATTCCATGCTGGGAACTACCTTGGTGGTTGTGGCTACTGTGGTGGGGGATTTTGGGCCATGTGGACTGGTGTATGAGGTGGAGCTTGAGTAACACTAGTGGCAGTGATAACTAGACTTGTGGGAGTATAAAATACATTGGCTAGTTGTGATGATGTGGCAGATGATATATGGATGTATGAGGTAATGAATATGTTGATATAGAGTGTCTAATTGAGGGTGCTCTCCTAGCCTTTGATATCAAGTTCGTAGAAGTCAATTTTATGATCTAGATTTTTGGCCTTTGATCTTGTATTCATGAGACATAGCTTTTGTTGTCCTCATATTTGGAGATTTCTGGGTATAATCAAGTCGCCAGATGTTCTAACTATACAACATGAAGGTAAAATTTAAACCTTAATACTATTAAAAGTAGAACTTTCAATGTCCCACCGGGCATGCCAAAAATTGTTGGTCAAATATCTACCTAATAAAAAAAACTACGTTTGTGCACCCTATATATGGCCAACATTGAATGACCAAAGGAAAGGAATGTCCTCCGTGTCAATATCCAGAGAGGGCTGGATCCCAAGATAAATTCTACACTATTTGAAGACTAGAGTTGCAGGAAAGAGATTAAAAATTATAGAAAGAAATGGAAAATATGGCCACAGGTCGAATATGTAGGATTCAAACAGACTAACAGTAGGAAATTCCCCAGGTCTAAGATATTGTACAATGAAAGAGAAGCAACAAAATTTACTTATAAACTTGCAACAACGACCTTCAAAACAACACTCCAACACTCACTCTCTCATTAGCAATATTTAAATTCAGATGCAGAATTCATAACAACAAATAAAGAACATGAGTATAAAATAAAAGTATTTAAAAAATAGAAGGAAATCGTACACAACACTTGCAAATTCAAAAGCCTTGTATCTTCTATTAATGTAGAGAACTTGGAGATTTTTCTCACAAAATGTCTAACCCCCTTTACAATGAGAATTCAGTAGTATTTTTAGAGGATTTCACCTCTTTCATTAAATGCACATGGAGACAAAATGATCGTAGATCAGGAACTATAGTGAGAAAATCCCTCCTTGGAAATATTGAAAACTCATTCTCTTAGAACAACGATCCATATTTAAAGGAAATATTCCTAGGAAATCACTATCTTTAGGCATTGGTGCACAAAAAATTGAGAAAGATTTGATGACTTGAAGATGCACTCCCGCTTGGGAAATCATGAAAATCATTAGGTGATTTTAATGACTCTCTTATTCACTTGGGATTCACAATTTTTGTTTCTCATGGGTGGCTAGCCCAACTGGTCGTTTGGCTAGCACTAAGGCACAGGAGAGGAGTAGGTCATAGGGTCAAAACCCGCAGGTGCTATTTTTTTTTAAGGCAAAAAATAATTTATTCGCTTGGCATATTGGTTGAAGGTATGGACAAATATTTTTATTTAAATATATCTTAAAAGGAAATCGTTCACTGATTTGAATAGAGGGAAATATATTGTTAAGTTTAGGAGATATAAGGTGTACTAAGGTTTATTTGGTAATTGTAAATTCTGCATGTTAAGTTTAGGAGACATAAGATGCATTAGGGTTTATTTGGAAATTGTAAATTCTGAATATTAGAAAAGGAGGTATAAGGTGTATTTTGGTTTACATTTAATTGTATTCTTGCATGATAGAAGAAGGGAAATTTGAGGGTTTGTTTATTATGAAAATATTTATTTTGTGAGACCAAAAAGGAGTTATAAAGTATTATATTCAAGCCTTTTGTGCACATATTTTGAGAAGGGTTTTTAATATATGAAAAGGAGATTTGCTAACTTGTTTTTGAAGTGGAAAAATAAAGGAAAATTATTTTTGAGACAGGTTTTAAAGGCACATCATCATCAAGGCAATTTTTAGAGGTATGGTGATTTAACTCCTAAAAATGGTTTTGTTTGAGGAAAATATTTTGGTTGTCATATGATTGGAGGCATAAGGAATGATTCTATGTTTATTACTTTGATTGAAATTTGGGAATATTATAGATCAAATTTATGAGCAAACCTATGCATTGTTTTGAATGATATTGGGAATGGAAGAGCAGAAGTTATAGATCAGTTTTGTGTGAAAATTTAAGCATCGAGTGTGATTGATTTTGGAAGAAAAATTGCAAGGGTTTTAGGAAAAATTTGTGCATCATTGTTGAATGAAATTGGAATATATGTGCAAGGTTTTAAGAATAAATTTGTGCATCATTGTTGAAATAAATTGAAATATATGTGTAAGGGTTTGAGAATAAATTTTTGCATCATTTTTGAATGAAATTGGGACTGCAAGGATTTGTGAAGCAAAAGTGAGCATTGGTTTAGATTGGTTTTGGGATCACATAAGAGGGTCAATCATTAAGCTATAGACTAGAGCTACCTTTAAAATGTAATAAATGTGAGACATATAAGTGTGAAGAACATATTGAGTATTTGTTTAGTGCATATCATTTTCTATAAGTTCATGAAGATAAAATAATTATGGGTAGAATATTTCTAAATTACTTTAGTCAAAGAAAGCACTTTTGGAAAGATATAAGCATATTTGAACAGGTTTTGGTGAGCATATTTGAGAAAACCTTTTGTTTAGGCTTGTAGTAGATTTGAGAAAATTTTGGTGAGCAGGTTTGAGCAAGCTATTTGTGTAGGATTGGAGAAGATTTGAGTAGGTTTTGGTGAGCATATTTGAGGAAGCCACTTGTGTAGGCTTGGATCAGATTTGAGCAGGTTTTGGTGAGCATATTTGAGCAAGCCTTGTGTGTAGGGTTGGAGTAGATTTGAGTAGGGTTTTGTGAGCAGGTTTTAGCAGGTTTTGTAAGAATATTTGAGCAAGGTGCTATGAGCAAGTTTGAGCAGGTTTTGTAAGACAATTTGAGCAATATTTGTAAGCATATTTGAGCAGGGATTTATGAGTACATTTGAGTAGGTTTTGTAAGCAGATTTGAGCAGGTGTTGTGAGAATATTTGTGAGCAGGTTATGGAGCTTATGTGAGCATGATTTGTGAGTAAATTTGAGAGAAGACTTGGGCAAAGGAGATTGGTGTCTCCTATGAATTGGAGTCTATAAAACCAAAGCAAAGAGGATTGGTGTCTCCTATGGAGTGGTGTCCATAAAACCAAAAAAAAGGGATTGGTGTCTCTTGTGGAGTGGTGTCCAAAAAACCAGAGTAGAGGGGATTGGTATCTCCTATGAAGTGGTGTCCACAAAACTAGAGCAGAGGGGATTGGTTTCTCCTGTGGAGTGGTTTCCACAAAACCATAGAAAATGGGATTGGTGTCTCCTATGGAGTGGTGTCCACAAACTTGAGAGGGGATTGGTATCTCCTATGGATTGGTGTCCATGAACATTGTAATAGGGGATTGGTATCTCCTATGGATTGGAGACCAAAAAAATTATTGAGAAATTTATACGCAATATTTCTCTATGGATGAAGCCCATATTGGGTGAACCACATTAAATCTATGTCTCTTATGTGTGTGGTGATTTGTTCATTATTTCATTATTGTGATTGAAGTTATTGCTTTGGAAATAAAAGCAAAAGTTGTATCTTATATTATTCAGCTTGTGTTATTTAGGTAGAATTCCTATGGTTGGATCTAAGAACATCGATGGGTTGACCTCCAAGTGCACAGATGACCTCTTGTAGCAATTCCAACAATGTAACAATATAAACTTCAACCTCTTTTTGGGGTTTTGAAAGGAAAGGATAGGTGGCGACAAGATTATGCATATTGGCTATTTATCACCAAATTGTCTAAAATTAGGATTTTTAAAATTTGAAATTGGCTAATTTCAAAACCTTTCATTGGGGCCATTCACCTAAAATTTTTGAGGTGCAATTTTTTTATGGGTCGACTCGCCCAACCGTAATAATAATAATTATTTTTTAATTTTAATTCACCGACTAGTTTCACCCAAATGTGTGGACCTTTCACCTAAAAATTATGTCATTTTAATTTTTCCACCAAATTCACCACTTATACCACTAGTATATATACATAGTGGTAGTGAAACCCATACACCTGGGAATGACATGCAGGATCGAGAACTTTGTGAATGTGAAAGAAGATAAGAAGCAATAAGAAACCCTTGGAACCTATGATGGTAGAAAATGAAGGCTATCATCACCATGAAAGGATGGTAGGCACAGAAGGCTACCAACACCACTATCATAAATTGGTAGCCTGTAGAGGTTATCATTGCCATGAAAGGATGGTATTCTTTTATAGGGTACAATCCTTTCATGGTGACGGTAGCCTTTAGAGGCTACCGGTATATACTAGGGGCGGCAATATCCTTATGTGGGTACCATAATTCCATGGCGATGGTAGCCTTATTAGGAATATGTGGTGCTTTTTTCTCATAGGGGTTTACACACAGGAAGTTTGTGTTGGAACCCAAGGGATGAAAGCAAAAAAAAAGAGTTGATTTTTTTATTTTTTGAAATCCAATGCTTTGTAGGCAAAAAATACAAATGCCTCCTTTTTTTTAAAACCTCCTCACAACCATAACCAAAAATTAAAAAAACACTGAATTGATGTTTTTCAACCCATCAAAAAATCTACAATTAAGCATGCTTGACTGGAGTAGTACTCGGATGAGTGACCTCCTGGGAAGTCCTAGTTTTACACCCTCCAAACTAAATAATTTTTTTGAGCCACACATACACAGGTAGCCTCTGTTGGCTACTTGTGCCAAACATATGCCAATAGCCTATAGAGGCTACCGACGCCACACCAAAATTGTCTTACCGATACTCTTTTATTGTTGTTTAATATTTTTTCCAAATATTAGCAAAAATTCACCCCATTATTATAATTTTTGGTGGAAAAAAATGAAATTCACCATATCTCCCACATGAATTTTGACAGGATTCACTTGGGTTTTGAAAATAATTCACCTTTTATTTATAATTAGAATTTGAGTCTCACCCCTTATGCATAACCCTGGGTGGTAAGACAGGGCTGTCAAGTGGTATGGACTAGGCAACCACCTATTTTAGGCAGCTGTAGTGAATCACCTAGAGTGTCTCACTTAGGTGGAGTGGTGACATGTGGGTAAGTGGAAGTGGAGTGATGTATGAAGTGAGGTGTGAGATGTGGCAAGGGGAGGGGTAGTGGTGGTTAAGACACGTGTCACATGGGGATACAAGGTATCCTAGGGGGATTTTCTAGATTTAATAAAATCTGGAAAATAGGATAATGAGCAGGATTAATATGCCTAAATCAAACTTTAGGCATATTATTATTATGTAGGATTTTGGGGTGCATGGAGGCTTTTTTGGAGGACTAGGTTTTGGTGTCTACACTAATGTTGGTGATTATTAAATTGATTTTCAAAGGTTTAATCTCCTTTAATTTTAGGTTCTAATTATTAAGCCTTAACATTAACATACCTATTAATTTCAATTCCAAAATATTAAATTGAAAGCTAAGGTCTTTCTCTTTAGTTCAAAAGTTTCATTTTATTCCACACTAAATGTTTTCGCATTAAATTTTAGCACTAAGGTTCATGTTTTAATTTTTTATGTCAAAGTATTAATATTAATACTAAGGCTTAATTAAGGTTCATGTTTTAATGATAATACCAAAGTATTAATATTAATATTTTTATAACCAAAGTATTAAATCTAACATTCCACTTTAATGTTCAATACCAAAGTATTAAAATTAATATCAAAGATCTCCAAGATTAAGATTAGGTTTTTGTGGCTAAATATTCATTCTCCTTTTGATTCCATGACCTAAATATTAAATTTCAATGTTAATGTTCTCTTCCTTAATTTTAATATTCGAATTGGTGAGATATAAGCTTTATCATTGATGCATATGTGATAGCTTTGGTCCATCGATGCTGAGATCTTATTGGAGCAAAATTATTTATTGTTATCAATGTTATTAAAGTATATTTCCAATTAATTAAAATACCCAAAGTCTAATATCAAAATTTATTTGGATTCATTAAATCATTCCCTAAGGTTTTATTAAAAAGTAATATTAGGGTTATTTTATAATGATTATATCTTATCATATCCATAATGTTATTTCCATCATTAAGGCCTTGAATAACCTATTATAACATTTGTTATTGATGCAAAGCCTTTGTCATTGATGCATCAATGATGGCCTTGTTATATCGGTGACATGTTCTCATTGGACATGAATGAATGGCTTAGATTGCATTGCTCTTAATAAGATCAACAATGCGGATTTTGTCATTGATGCATTGATGATAGCCTTGGTCAATCGGTGATAATCTTGGTCAATCAATGATGGCCTCTCGTTGGATAGAAATAAATTCTCTAGATCACATTGTTCATTCGAAGATCTATGGTGTGGTCCTCATCGATTATCTAAGAGCAACCATATCTTATTGGCAAACGATTCTAGGGTTTAATCCATATTATGAAAAAAATAATATCTTTGTTATCTAAGTTCTTAGACATTTGATATGCCAAAGGTCTCGAAAGCACTTAGATTCCAAAGTTATTAAATTCATGCATAAATTATTAGATATAGTTAAAATGATAGTAAGGCCCATCCATAAGTGATGTATTACCATCAAGGGTTGTCCATCGACTGTCCATCGATGATAAATCAGTGACAATATTGTCCATTGGTGATGTATTAATGATAGTCTTTGACTGGTTGTAGAGATACAATATATGAAATTATTTTATGGTCTTAATAGTTCTAAGTCCTCCCGAGGTCTAAGTCCACAAATTTTGGCACCATAACCTATTTATAATGGAAACTTTTGCAAACCCAAATAAAATATAATTACAAATATCATGGTAGTATTACTCTTATCTAAGGGCTGATTTTAGACTTTATTTTATTGAAACCATGCATGACTAGGAGCTCAGAGTTATCCCGTAGTGCAAAAAATAGGGCAAAATTCAAAGTGCCCAAAATTTCATAAAATTTAACAAAATTATAAATAGGCCAAATGGGTATCTAAAATCATTGAGATAATCAAACAATGCATTGTTTATCATGAAATATTACATTTTTAAATTCACAAGCTGTTACGGTAAACTACTATTTTTGGATGATATCTATGTCTAAAACTCTACACATTTGGTACCATTGTAAAGAGGAGCTTGATATATATATACCAATATTTAAATCACCTCAAACATATTTTTCAATGAAAATTTATGACAATTTCAATTTTGTGGTAAATTTAGGGTAAGATAACGAAATTTAAAGAGCCCTAAAATTGATTTTAATATTTTAAACGTTAGAAAAACTATTGAAATTTAAAATTTTTAAAAATTTTAATCTGAAAAATTACCTTGACATGCAAATATTAAAAAAAATTAAAAAAAATGTAACCAAAATATAAGTCTTCCATAATATGCAGTGTAAGCACTCTTGGTGTAGGTAAAATTTGAAATCTTGATGTAAGCAAGAAAATTTCAAGTGGATCCCCAAGTTGGGGTGATATTTGCAATAGCAACAATAGGTATATGCTAGGAAAACAAAGAGCAAATGAGATCCCATACAAAATGTGACTATTGAAAGTGCCCTAGATCCTACCCAAAGGTCATTTATTAAAAGTACCTTAGATCTTGTTGTTAGAAATATCTTGGATCCTACCTGAATATCATCCTTCGAGAGTGCCTTGAATATTGTCATTGAAATTTCTATTGATCCTACCCAAAGGTCATCCTATGAAGGTGCCTTGGATCTTGACATTGAAATTGATCGATGTGTAACGAGTTGTCTTTAGGAATATCAAGTTATTTTTATCAATCTTACTTTTGTTTAAGGGAGGGCTATTGAAATTATGCTTCTAATGCCTAATCTATTTTTGGAAGATCTAGATGTTGTTCTTATTCATTGCATTGAATGATAACGTTCATTAGTTATTTTTTAATGCATGCGAGAGACTCATTGTAGGTGGTTTGACCATATTAACCTATTTAATATACCATATAAAGTTCTTGATAATTTGTAAAGGTAGGGATAAAATTCTAGTTATAGGTAAGGATAATTTATAGGTTGAATAGATCATGATGTTGTATGAGAGGGTTAGAAGATAAACTCATGTACCTGATGATTGAGTAAATAATAGGGTCAAACTTGTCAATCCCTTCTAGAATATTGTGGTACTTTCCTTGATTCCTTAGATGATGCTTTATTTGGATCATACAAATATCATAAGTCAAATCCATACATTAAAGACATCCATTTACTCATGCCCAACCAAGGGAAGATAAAGGATCAGCTATTAAAATGGCAATACCCAAGTAGACCTCAAACTACCCAAAACAAGTATTACCAAAGATATATCTTATTTTTATGAACTAAATGAGACAGTCAAAATGGGATAGATCTTTCACAAGGATAGTGAAACACTCAATGATTTTTTCCTTGGGTATATAGAATATAAATAATTCTACCCACACCATAATATTATACAAGATAATTGTTCTAGAAGATTGGTTGTAGAAAATTTTGTCAAAAGCTACCCTATTAGCAAATCATCACTATTCTCAAAGGATTTTTAATCACCACGATCAAATAATATCTCAAGAATATCAAAGGATTTAATGAACATAAATCACTCAAATAATGAAAAATAAACTCACTAAAATATTTATTAAAAATACATCTACTATAGCAATGCATAAATGCAATTCTACTTTTATACATAATTCAAAGCTTTGTCTTCAATATATATTTATATAAAAATCTTCATATGCATGACTCTTGATATTTGCTCTCCTAAAATTTATAGGAGAAAAAATGCTTCATATTTCCCTTTTACATAATAGATATTACATATTATATAAAGACATAGTCTCTCATGATTGCATATAATTCCCTACTTCTAAACTTGACACATCACTCACACAACTCACACATATTGATAAGACACTTCACACACTTAACTACGTGACACGTACTATAGATAATAAACATTAAATGCACACTCTACTAAATATTAACGAACACACTAATCTAAATATTTACAAAGGTAGCAAATAATGCAATACCTCCAACACCTCCTCATATTACATTATTTGGTATGAAGGCATTTTTCCTTCACTTTGGGAGGCAAATAGACTCCCCTAAAAAATCAACATGTATTTCAAATAAATTATGTATGTTTAAATATTCTTTAGCTTGGTATAAAATATCATTACCCATGAGCCTCATGCCTTCTATTAGACTTTAAAATTGAAAAAATACTTTTAAGACTACAATATTGAAAATATAATCAAACTTGTCATTATATGTACCATATGATGGAGTAGCCCCTCTCCAGTTGCATATGTAGGAAATGTAGATGAGATGATCACATTCTGATAGAAAAAAAAACTTACATTCAATAGGTGTTGGTTTTGATAACACTTAATCTAAACACACACATTATTTAATCTCGTGGTTGCATCACAAAGCCTCTAAATATTTCTAATTTCATTGATAATAAATACATACATTGCTTGTTTAATCCTTCCAAACATGTTAAAATTTATAGTATTCACCTTTTAGGCACGCTCCATGCATAAAATACCCACATGCAAACCTATTGGTCATGATGGCTCATTGCACTCTTTGCAAATTCAATTGAGAAACCTGATGTTGTTGCTTTATCACTTTCTTGCGAGTAATTTTTTATTACTCCTTAGTAAGGCATTTCTTTTAGAAGAATAGTCTATTTTTCCTTATGCATATTTATATGGTGTTGATATGAATGTGGATGATTTCACTTTTCTTTTCTCTATGGAAGTGAGTACCTCTATCTTATAAATTTTATTGAGATTCAATGGTCATTGCTTATTGATTCTTATAAACCTCATATATTCTCTTATATTTATTTTTTTGATTTGTAAGAAGGGATTTTGAAAGGGTATCTAAACCTTTTACAACTAGAGAAAAATATCATAGATAGGCCAATAGGAGAACCAAAGAAGAGTTATAGGGAGAGGAGAACCCAAGATCCAACTACAAGAGGAGGATCCTAAGGATAGAAGAAAATAGTATGAAGGCAAGAAACAAAGAAGAGCCAGATATCCTCCCAAAGTTATTCTTAGGCAACAACAGTAGTAGGATCGCCCACTAAATTGTTGGGGTTAGAATAATTGCACTCCATAATATAGTACTCTTGGAGGAGGGAGGATTTAACTTCTAAATAATATTTACTCTTTGATTCGAGATGATTTCAAAAAAAGTTGTTTCTAGTAGGAGGATTGAATCTTTACTCAAGGAGGTAAGAAATTTGAGCTTGGTATGACCAATATGGCCTCTCACGATATGAGATAGTGTCTTCATTTATGGGGGTTGGATTTATGCTTCTTCCATCTACCTAGGGGTGAGGAGGTTTTGGTTCTAAGCCCTAATACGAGACCAAATTTCACTTGTAGATTTTCCTTTTCTCCCAAAACCAGGAGGTATTGAGATCCATTGGCAACTTTAGTTTGTATTTCTCTCTTTATGAAGTCCTATTTTTATGGCTTACCAACATTTCTATCGCTACCTACATATACTCCACTTATTTTTTATTTTTGGTAATAGGGCACAAGGTGTTAGAGTGGCTATATTATTTCATTATTTTTTAGGTTATTGTTATGTTGTTATAACAATATCTAATTCCACCTTGGTTGGTTTCGTAACCTCCGGGCTATTGTAGTCATTTGATGTATTATTTATTTTATTGAATCAATTTGATATTTGTTCATTTGCCTAACATGGTATCAGAGCTTAACTCCGCCACTCTCATTTTTGAATGATCTTGTAGCAGTGGAGCTTTGATAGCGAAGCTTTGTAGCAGTGAAGCTTTGGCTTTGGAGAATTTTTTTTTTAATTCTTCATTTCATCAACAGAAGCTTCTTTGAGTATTTTTTAAATTCTCATTGGATCATTGGGATATGTGCCCGAGTGGGCAATGTGAATATTCAGGTGGAGCAATTAGTCCCAATTATCATTGGGATCTATGCCCGAATTATCCCAAAATGTCGGGATCGACCAATAGGTCGAAAGGTAGAATCGAAATCAACCAACAGGTCGAAAGGTGAAAGTAGAAGATCGGATCAAACGATAAAGCAAGGCAAAGGTTAGATCGAACAAAGCTAGGCACAGTGCATGGCAGCCAACAAGGTGACTAACATCGAGTGGGAGGAGATCCCGTGCCCTCTCGAGAGAGCATCCCCCCGAGAGGAGATACTTCTGAGGAGTATCGGGTGTTATAAACACCCTAAAACCCCGAAGTCCCATCAATGTGGGACATTTGTCATTCAAATGCACACTTTGTCACCTACGTAGTCTACGAACAACCCGTCAATGAAATCAACACAAAGAGCCACCTCCTATTTTTCCTTATCTCTGGGATCAATGAATCTCGATTCTAAGTTTTTTCTTGGATAAAGGAGGAAAAATCGAGCAGATTTGCTGGATTGGAATTCTATTTTCATCAACAGATCTCATCCTGCAATTATTTTTTTTAGAGAGGGCATCAAATGCATTGTGAGAGGCAGTGTTTTTGATAATTTTTCGAGTTTTTTGGATGCCGAGTTGATCGAAATCGACAGCAGAAAACACTAAGCACCTAAAGCAAGCAGTTTTGGGAGTTTTTGATTGAAAAAAACCAAATGTTTTTGTTCTCTATCATTCACCACCTTGCTACCACCCGAGATATGCAAGAGTGCCACCCAAACATAGTTCGATTGCCATCGTCCGAGCGCCACTCAAGACACAATTGAGGTGGCAGAGCGGTCATGTCAAAATTTGGGCTCCTGGCTCCTCTATTTAGAGGAGGGTGCCCTGATCCTTTGTCGGATCACCCCACTGGCTCACGTGGTAGTGAGCCGAACGGTAGGGCTCTGGGAGCCCTGAGGTTGAGGGGTCAAAACTTGTTGACCCCTCCCCCAAAAAAAGGTAAAATTTTTCTTAAGTATTTCTTTTTAATTTTTTTTATTAAAGTTAATAATTAAAATTATAAATTATTTTTCTTATATAGATTAAAAAGGTTATTGTTTTAATAATTTTTTTCTATAGAAGATAATTTATTTATTTTATTAACTTTAGTTATAATTTTTTTTTTTAAATATGCTTTAAAGAGGAAATTTTTAAGGGGGGAGCATTATTTTTTTTCCAAAAATCAAGGGGGGAAATAGAGTAATTTTTTGAAAAAAGGTAATTTTGGAATTATTGTAAAGGTGCATTTTCGACAGTGCCCGACACCTAGTGGTTTATTTTTATGGCCACTTTTATGTTGTATGTTGCATTTTCCATTTTTTGCACTACTTCATTAAAAGTTAAAATCAAATACACTCCCTAAGTCCTCGGAATAATTAAAATCCATCCATGTAATTTATTGCACTACAACGTTCGGTATTTGTGATACCTCTAGCTAGAACTTACAGGTAATGTTGTCGTGATTGTGCTATTGTATCTGTCACCTAATAGAGCTACCACAAATATGTCTGAGATTGTTCTCTATTGATCGTCGGGGAGTTATAAGTTTGCCATTTTGCTATTTATTTACTCCATCCACTACCCAAATCGTTCTTGTGTTTAGACGTAAACCCTGATGAATGTTCTAATTTCCAAAGTGTTTAGGGAAAGTTACACCCCATGCATGAGTATTGATGAATTTCTATGGTAGGTGTCATCAATAAGATGATTTCCTTTTAGAATCGCCTAAGTACCATGTATCGTATAATCATTAAAATTACTTACAGTCTCCCTCACGTAAGGGCGGGTAATTTCTCTGATTTTTCAAAATACCTATAGTCTCCTTTATGTAAGAGTGGGTATTTTTTATGGTATAACGGCTTGGCATTATGGTATATAGAAAGGGGGGCCATTTGGTGATATAAAGAACCTTCACAATGTTTGCAAAATTAATGACTGATGCTCATCAGTTGTTGAAAGGTCCTAACCATACACCATGGAAAAATAAGATGAAGGCAATCCTTGAAATGGATGGCTTATGGGATGTTGTATCTGGTACAACAACAAGACCTTCATCTACTTTAGGCACTACAACTCCATCTACTGATCAAAAATACTTTGACAAGATAGATAGCAAGGCAAAAGTGCTCATTTTTCTTGTTGTTTCTAATGAAGTTTAACCCCATATTGTTGATTGTCAAAATAGTAAAGATGCATGGAATACCCTTAAAACTATATATGAAGGAAATAATTATTCCACAATTCTATTTCTTATATCTCAATTACACAGTCTAAGCATAAAATAGGGAGAGATAGTTGAAATCCTTCTTTGCAAAGTGTCTGAATTGAAAGCAAAGTTGAATCTTTGGGAGAACCGGTTGATGATAAGCTTCTTACCTCCATTGCATTGAGAGCTTTACCTAATTATTATAGGGTGTTGATCACTTCCCTTTAGGTGTCACAATGGAAATTTACCTTTGTTGAGTTGGTCAATATGCTTCAAGAGGAGGAGGCCCGCCAACTTCAGCGAGATGATTCTTCTAACACCGCCCTCTACACCAATAGGAAGGGCCCCAAGAAGAAGGGTAATTTTTAGAAGGGAGGGAGTTCTCAAAAGGATTCAAAAGGGAAAAAAACTCAACAAACTCAACAGACTAAGATATATTGCAAGATCTATGACAAGGAATGTCATGATACAAACATATGTTTGCATAAGAATAAGCAACCAAAACAAAAAGGCTAGAACAAACAATAGAACAAGAACAAGCAACCTAAGGTTAATGTTGTTGTTGAGGAATTTGACTTAGATTTTGAGTGGGCACATAAGGTGCTCATGACTACCACAACATCCAAGCAGATGGATCCTGTATGGTATGTCGATTCTGGCGCTAGTAAGCACATGACTAGTGATAAATAATGGTTTGAGTCCTTTGAGGCCAAAGAGGGCAAACCTGTCAAGTACAAGGTTCAAGGAGAAGGTACAATTTTAGTCACTCTTCCTGATGGCCAATGTCAGATTGAAAAAGTTCTCTATGTTCCAGGATTGGTAAACAATTTGTTGTTAGTCACACAAATTCTAGACAAGGATATGGTTGTAAAATTTAGTGTTGAGGGAGGCAAGAAGTGTTGTTCTATTACCATGAGGGGTAATAACTTTGCAACCGCTTCATATAAGCATGGATTATTTGCCTTAGATGCCATCTCTTCTCCACAAGTAGCCATGTCAGTCTCTACAAAAGAGGCAACATCCCTATGGCACAAGAGATATGGGCATCTTAGTTCTAGCTACTTACTTGAGCTAAGTAAGTATGATATGGTAAAGGGTCTTCCTTCCCTTTCTTCCATCTTGCCAATGTGCTCTGACTGCTTGGCAAGAAAACAACATAGAGTACCTTTTGAGAAAATCTCTACAAGAGCAAAGAAACCTCTGGAGTTGATTCACACCGATCTATGCAGTCCTTTCACACCCATAAGTAGTGGGTGGAAGAGGTATTTTCAATTGTTTGTGGATGATTACTCATGTAAAATGTGGGTGTTCTTTATTCATCTGAAATCTGAAGCATTTGATTTCTTCCAGCAATTCAAAAAATCTATTGAGGAGTGATGCAGGAGCATCTCGGGCAGTGCAGCAATCTTGCATCACCAAAAAAAAAAAAGAAGTTCAAAGTTGAAAAAGTTCAAAATTTAAAAAAATGACCAAGAGTAAAAATGGTCGCGATATCGCGACACCAAAGTTGTCGCGATATCGCGACGTATTTTGAGCACCGTGGCCGAAGCAAAAAATGGTCGCGATATCGCGACGCAAATGTCGTCGTGATATCGTGACGTATTTCGAAGCACCATGGCAAATACAACTTTGGTCGCGATATCGCGATGCAAATGTCGTCGCGATATTGCAACGTATTCCGAAGCACCATGGCAGATGCAACTCATGGTCAAAAGTTAAACAAAATTGCAAAAACGACTAAGTGTAACTTTGGTCGCAAAATCGTGACACCAAAGTTGTCGCGATATCGTGACACTTTGGCCGCCAAGGCCAAAGCACAAAGAAGTGTCGCGATATCGCGACACCTTGGCCAGCAAAGCCAAAGCACAAAAAAGTGTCGCGATATCGCGACACCTTGGCCGGCAAAGCCAAAGCACAAAGAAGTGTCGCGATATCGCGACACCTTGGCCGGCAAAGCCAAAACTCAAAGTAGTGTCGCGATATCGTGACACCTTGGCCGGCAAAGCCAAAACTCAAAGTAGTGTCGCGATATCGTGACACCTTGGCCGAAAAAGCCAAAACACAAAGAAGTGTCGCGATATCGCGACACCTTGGCCGACAAAGCCAAAACGCAAAGAAAGGTCGCGATATCGCGACACTTTGCTGTCAAAGCCAAAAATGCAAAGAAAGACAAAGCCAAAGTAGCAGTTCCAGGTGGCATTCCAAGTGGCAGTTCCAGGTGGTGTTCCACATGGCAGTTCCGAGTGGCTGTGCCTGAGATCGTGAAGGTCGTTCCAGTGGCAGTTCCCAAAGGCCGTTAAGGCCGTTCCATATGACCGTTTCAAAAATCGTTAAGGCGGTTATGAACGACGATGCAGCACGAACCATGGAGAATAAAAAGGATTTCTTTGACGGATGGAGAGGCTAGGGGGAGAGAAAGGAAGGCTACGACTGTATTTTACGTTTAAAGTACTATGTATGTTTTTTCACGACATTTTATTGTAAAAGCTCCCTATGTTGAAATTAAGAATACTACGACTTTCAAAGAAAATTGCGTCATTTTTATTTGTGGTAAATTGGCTCCCCATCAAGTGGTATCAGAGCCATAATATTCTGAGCGTGTCGAGCAGAAGCGCCGAATGGGAGGCAGCTCACACCAGGATCGGGGTTACGGGTTTTTTTGAGAAACGTGAGACAGAATGCCGTCACGAAGAAATCATGGTGCTGGAAGGAACGTGGTTCCTGAAGGTGATTTTCGTGCATTACAGCGACAAGTGTTAGCATTGCAGGAAGAGTTGCACAGGGGAATAGAGCCGAGAGGAGAAGATCACAGTGATGATGACGGTGTTGAAGATCCGTCTGAAGCGGAAGAAGAGGAAATGAGTGCCGCAAAATTGCGAATGATAAAATCCATTTCGCAGATTGGAAAAAAACCAAAAATTGACGTGTCTACGTATGCTGGAAATTAAAATCCAGAAGAATTAATCGACTGGATTAATGACATGGAAGAATATTTCAATTATGAAGCCGTTGAAGACCCTCATCAAATAAAATTTTCCAGAACAAAATTAAAAGGACATGCTGGCATTTGGTGGAAAGGAGTGCAATTAGAAAGAAACCGTAGAGGCAAAGAGAAGATTTCCAGATGGGATCGCCTGGTGGAAAAATTAAAATGGCAATTTATTCCAGTAGATTACGAATTAGATCTGCTGCAAAAAATGCAGAGTTTACGACAGTCTAGCAAAACTGTCAAAGAGTATACCGAGGAATTTTTTAAAATTTCTATTAGAACCGACCATACAGAAGCAACTAAGGAAAGAGTAGCCCGTTACATAAATGGGTTGCGAACCAACGTGCAAGAGGAATTGAGTTTGGTTAGAATGAACAGCATTGAAGATGCTTATTAGTTTGCTCTGAAAATAGAAGAGAAACTGAATCGCAGATTTGACAACAAGCAAAGAGGAAGAGGTCGTGGTGGAAGAACTGGTGGAAGAACCAGTGGAATTAAATATGATGATCAGAAACAGAATGGTGAAACCAGCAACCACCAGGAATAGAAGGAGGAGAATGCTTACAGACCCCGTAATCAGAACAATGATTATCAAAGGGGCAGAGGTAGAGGTGGACGCGGATATGGCAGAGGCCGATTCCGTGGAACCTGTTTTAATTACGGAGAAGAAGGGCATCGATCGTATGAGTGTCCCAAACACCAAGAAGCACCAAACATAAGGCCTGAAGGAAATGCCAGAGCTACAGTTGCTAAGGATGGTGTTGAATTCGAGCACTCTGAAGAAGCCGAGCACGGAGAAGTGATGATCACCAGAAGAACTTTGTTGAATGAAGAGAAGGAACCAGATCAACAAAAAATCCTGTTTCGCACAAGGTGTAAATGTTTAGGTAAAATCTATAATATTATTATTGATAATGGTAGTACAGATAATTTGGTTTCTGAGGAAATGGTAGCTAAATTAAAGCTAGAAAGAAAACAGCACCCGCATCCATACCGAATTGCATGGTTGCAGAAGGATCATAGAGCATTGGTCAGTGAACAATGCTTAGTCAAGTTCCAAATTGGAAGGTACCAGGATGAGGTCCTATGTGATATTTTGTCGATGGATGCTTGCCATTTGTTTCTTGGAAGACCATGGCAATTTGATAGACGTGCAGCGCATGATGGACATGCTAATACCTATTCCCTGACAAAAGATGGAGTACGCCACAAACTGAAGCCATTAAAGGAGGTTGAGGAAAAGGTATGCAATAATGCTAGAATTTGTTTAGTAGATGGCAAAAAAATTTTGGTTGGTATGAAGAGGGATTCAATGTGTTATGCATTAATTCCTAATGTAAAAAGAGAAGATACTACTAACATTCCCGCAGAAGTTGAACATCTGTTAGCAGAATTTCCTGATATAATATCAGACAATGTGCCTAAGGGTTTGCCGCCTATGATGAAGATTAGTCATCAGATTGACTTAATACTAGGATCTAGCTTACCCAAAAAAGCAGCTCATAGAATGTCTCCTGGTGAGAATGAAGAATTGAATCGAAAAGTTCAAGAATTGTTGAGGAAGGGTTTGATTCAGGCAAGTTTGAGTCCTTGTGCAGTGCCAGCAGTACTTGCACCAAATAAGAATGGCGAATGGCGAATGTGTACTGATTCTCGAGCCATTAATAAAATTACTATTAAATATCACTTTCCATTACCCAGAATGGACGATATCATGGATTGCTTGAGTGGAGCTAAATACTTCACTAAGATTGATTTGAAGAGCGGATATCATTAGATACGTGTTCGAGAGGGTGATGAATGGAAGACAGCCTTTAAAACCAGAGAGGGTTTGTATGAGTGGTTAGTTATGCTGTTTGGATTGACTAATGCACCTAGTACATTTATGAGGTTGATGAATGAAGTATTGCGTGACTTCCTGGAAAAGTTCATGATAGTGTATCTAGATGATATTCTGATTTTTAGTACCACATTGGATGAACATTTGTTGCATGTTTGGACAGTTTTTGAAAAACTGCGTGAGGAGTAGTTATTGATCAATATACAGAAGTGCAGTTTTTTACAGAAAGAGTTGATATACCTGGGATTTGTTATCTCAGAGGAGGGTCTGAAAATGGATCCTGAGAAAGTGAAGGCTATCCTTGAATGGCCTGCTCCAAGGAATGTGACAGAGGTAAGATCATTTCATGGTATTGCAAGTTTCTATAGAAAGTTTATTAGATAATTTAGCAGTATTTGTGCACCCCTAACGTAAACTATGAGAGGGGATAAGAGAGAGTTTAAGTGGACTGCCAAAGCAGATACCAGCATGCATATATTGAAAAAGAAAGTGACAGAACAGCCCATTCTGGCACTTCCAGATTTTAATAAAGTTTTCAAAGTTGATCGTGATGCCATGTGCAGTGCCATTGGAGCCGTGTTGAGTCAAGAAGGTAAACTCGTTGCATATTTTAGTGAAAAATTGAATGATGCTAGAAAGAAATGCTCTGTTTATGATCAAGAATTCTATGCTATAATTTAGGCTCTTAAGAAATGGAGACATTATTTGCTAACCAAAGAGTTTGTTTTATATACTGACCATCAAGCTTTGCAGTATATCAATAGTCAAGGTAAACTTAACCAACGACATTTGAAGTGGGTTGAATTCTTGCAGAGTTATACCTTTGTACTAAAGCATAGAAGTGGAAAATCTAATAGAGTTGCAGATGCCTTGAGTAGAAGGCATAATTTGTTGATGGAAATGAGAGTGCAGGTTGTTGGGTTTGAGGAACTCAAGAGTTTATACCCAACAGATCCAGATTTTGCAGAGGCATGGACCGCATGTGTGTCTCCTACTACCGTGGATCGCACTAAGTGGTTAGATTTCATGATCCAAGATGGGATGCTATTTCGGCAGAATTAGTTGTGCATTCCCAGAAGTTCCATGAAGGAGAATTTGATCAAAGAGAAGCATAGTGGTGGACTAGCAGGGCATTTTGGCCGTGATAAGACCATTGCTCTTGTTAGTGAGAATTACCATTGGCCATAGTTGCAGCCAGATGTGACCAGATTTGTGCAGGGTTGTCGAGTGTGCCAGATGGCCAAAGGAGTCAATTAGAATATAGGAATGTACCAGCCATTGCCTGTACCAGGAAGACCTTGGGAAGATATTGGCATGGATTTTTTTCTTGGTCTGCCAAGAACACAACGTGGAAATGATGCCATTTTTGTTGTTGTTGACAGGTTTTCGAAAATGGCCCATTTTATTCCATGTCAGAATACAAGTGATGCGGTTCACATTGCCGGCTTGTTCTTCAAGGAGGTAGTCCGACTTCATGGTCTACCCCAAAGCATTGTTTCGGATAGAGATACCAAATTTGTGGGTTATTTCTGGAGGACTCTATGGAAGAAGCTGAAAATAGACTTGAAATTCAGTTCTGCGTACCATCCGCAGACTGATGGACAGACCAAGGTAGTCAACAGAAGTTTGGGTAATCTTCTACGATGTTTGGTAGGAGATAAACCAAAGGGATGGGATCTGATTTTTCCCCAGGCCGAGTTTGCTTACAACAATTCTGTCAATCGCAGTACTGGTAAATCACCATTCCAGATTGTGCATGGATACAACCCTAGAAACGCGTCTGAGTTGAGACCGATGGATAAAATAGACAAGTGCAGTGCTGAAGCTGAAGACTTTGCAGCACACATGAAGACTTTACATGAAGAGGTACAACAGCATATCAGTCAAATGAATGCTACTTACAAGGCCAGAGCAGATCAGAAGCGACGTTTCAAAGAATTCCAAGTAGGAGATGAAGTCATGGTTCACTTACGTAAGGAACGTTTTCCTAAGAAAACTTACAATAAGTTGAAGATGAAGAAGTTTGGACCATGCCGGATCATAGGCAAACGAGATTCAGGCAATGCCTATGAAGTTGATCTCCCAAGTGAGCTGAATATTTCACCTATATTCAATATTTCAGACTTGGTTGAATATCATGTAGGAAGTTGTAGTGAACCACCTAGTCCAGATCTGTGGAACATTCCTGCATCCACTTTAGACAAAGAAGAAATTGAAGACATACTCAACACTCGTGCAAGCAAAAGTACCCAAAACAAGCAATATTCAGAGTATTTGGTCAAGTGGAAGAACAGACCTGTCGAAGATGCCACATGGTTGTCCAAATCAGAGGTTGATCGTTTGGGTTTTCCTCTAACCATCCAGAAGTGAGGATCACTTCTAAACATCTACCCCGGGTGTCTGATGCAGGAGCATCTCGGGCAGTGCAGCAATCTTGCATCACCAAAAAAAAAAAAAGAAGTTCAAAGTTGAAAAAGTTCAAAATTTAAAAAAATGACCAAGTGTAAAAATGGTCGCGATATCGCGATACCAAAGTTGTCGCGATATCGCGACGTATTTCGAGCACCATGGCCGAAGCAAAAAATGGTAGCGATATCGCGATGCAAATGTCGTCGCGATATCGCGATGCAAATGTCATCACGATATCGCGGCTTATTTCGAAGCACCATGGAAAATACAACTCTGGTCACGATATCACGACGCAAATGTCATCGCGATATCGCGACGTATTCCGAAACCCTTGGCAGATGCAACTCACGGTTGAAAGTTAAACAAAATTGCAAAAACGACTAAGTGTAACTTTGGTCGTGAAATCGCGACACCAAAGTTGTCACGATATCGCGACACTTTGGCCGCCAAGGCCAAAGCACAAAGAAGTGTCGCGATATCGCGACACCTTGGCCAGCAAAGCCAAAGCACAAAAAAGTGTCGCGATATCGCGACACCTTGGCCGGCAAAGCCAAAGCACAAAGAAGTGTCGCGATATCGCGACAAAGCCAAAGCACAAAGAAGTGTCGCGATATCGCGACACCTTGGCCGGCAAAGCCAAAGCACAAAGAAGTGTCGCGATATCGCGACACCTTGGCCGGCAAAGCCAAAGCACAAAGAAGTGTCGCGATATCGCGACACCTTGGCCGGCAAAGCCAAAACTCAAAGTAGTGTCGCGATATCGTGACACCTTGGCCGGAAAAGCCAAAACTCAAAGTAGTGTCGCGATATCACGACACCTTGGCCGACAAAGCCAAAACACAAAGAAGTGTCGCGATATTGCGACACCTTGGACGACAAAGCCAAAACGCAAAGAAAGGTCGCGATATCGCGACACTTTGCTGTCAAAGCCAAAAACGCAAAGAAAGACAAATCCAAAGTAGCAGTTCCAGGTGGCGTTCCAAGTGGCAGTTCCAGGTGGTGTTCCATGTGGCAGTTTCGAGTGGTTGTGCCTGAAATCGTGAAGGTCGTTCTAGCGGCAGTTCCCAAAGGCCGTTAAGGCCGTTCCATATGACCGTTTCAGAAACCGTTAAGGTGGTTATGAACGGCAGTGTAGCACGAACCATGGAGAATAAAAAGGATTTCTTTGATGGATGGAGATGCTGGGGGGAGAGAAAGGAAGGCTGTGGCTGTATTTTACGTTTAAAATACTATGTATGTTTTTTCACGGCATTTTATTGTAAAAGCTCCCTGTGTTGAAATTAAGAATACTGCGACTTTCAAATAAAATTGCGTCATTTTTATTTGTGGTAAATTGGCTCCCCATCAAGGAGTCAGGGAATTCTATAAAGACCCTTCGCTCATATTGAGGGGGGATTTTGCCTCTAAAGAATTTTCAAAATTCTTGGCTGCACATGGGATCAAGAGACAATTAAATACTGCTCATACTCCTCAGCAAAATGGTGTTGTTGAAAGGAGGAATTGTTCCATCATGGAAATGGTTCATTGCATGCTCACAGGAGCTAGTCTTGAGAAAACATATTGGGTAGAAGTTGTCACCACAGTAGTATATCTGTTGAATAGGGCACCCATAAAGGTCCTACAAGGAATGACTCCACAAGAAGCTTGGAGTGGTCGAAAACCCTCCATATCTCATCTACATATTTTTGGGTGTAATGCTTTCATGCACATATCGAAAGAGAAAAGGAAGAAGCTAGATGAGAAGATATATAAGTGTATTATTCTTGGCTATGATGAGCACTCTAAGGGTTATCATTTGATAGATCCCTTTACCAAGAAGATTCATGTTAGTAGAGATGTTTTTTTTGATGAGGATTTCACATCATAAAGCACATCATATGTATACCTAGATCTTGTGGAAACTAAAGTTGAGAAGTCTCTTTCATCACCAAAGATTGGAGGTCCTTCGACTTCTTCATCTTCTTCATAACCATAGAAGAAGAATCCAAAATGGTATACAAATACAATAAAAGACTCCAAACTATCCACTCCACCATATTTGACTTTGGATAGACCTCATACTCATAGCATGGCTCGACAACAAAGATCAGCAACAAAGACTATTGGGGTTGATGATCTTTGTCAATCTTTTTAGAAACTTTCTATTGATCAAGAGAAACAAATAGAGGATATGGATATAGATGATGATAGCATGTTTATATCTTCAGTGAATGAACATGAACCTACTTCTGTACAAGATGCCCTTAGTGAGCCAAAATGGAAGGTTGCTATGGATGCTGAGTATAAGTCTCTGATGAAAAACAAAACTTGGAAGCTTGTCAATTTGCCACATAGAAAGAATCCCATAGGCTACAAATGGGTGTAAAAATTAAAGTACAAGGCATATGGGACAATTGATAAGCATAAGACCCATCTTGTTTCAAAGGGCTATGCTTAAAAGGAAGGCATTGACTATGAGGAAAAATTTTCACCTACTACTCGGATGACCACTATTCGAGTCCTTTGTGCTATGACAACACAGTATGGGTGGAAATTTCACCAAATGGATGTCAAGAGTGCTTTTATGAATGGTGATCTCCAAGAGGAAGTCTACATGACTCAACCTGAAGGATTTGAAGTGGAATTCTAAGAGCAAAAAGTGTGCAAGTTGGTCAAATCATTATATGGTTTAAAAAAAGCTCCTCGAGCTTGGTATATAAAAATGGATAATCACCTCCTGCAACATGGATTTAAGAGATGTCCATTAGATGCAAACCTCTATTTCAAGAAATAAGGTTCTGAGATAGTGTTGCTTTTACTCTACGTTGATGATCTGCTCATTACAGGGAGTTCAGAAACTATGATCTCTATTATTAAAAGAGACTTGTGTAAATATTTTGAGATGACATATCTCAAACTTCTCCATTACTGTCTTGGTCTGGAAGTGTACCAGAAGGAGCACTGCATTAAAGTGTCTCAAAAAAAATATGCCAAGACACTGTTAGAAAAATATCGCATGACTGATTGTAAGCCAATGGCAACACCGATGGAATTTGGGCTTCAGTTATCGTGATATGATGATTCACCTCAGGTAGATGGTACTCTCTATCGATAGCTGATTGGGAGTCTCATATATCTAACAAACACTAGGCCAGATATCGTGTTTGCTATCAACTATATTTTAAGGTTCATGCAGGAACCTAAGACTACTCATTGCAAAGCATCAAAATGTGTTATTCACTATGTCTGTGGAACAATGTAATATGGCCTAGAATACAAGAGGAATAACAAATTCTTCTTGCAGGGATACATAGAATCTAACTATGCCGGGTCATATGATGATTGTAAGTCAACTTCAGGATATATATTTCATCTTGTATCCAGTCATGTCTCTTGGCACAACAAGAAGCAATGGGTGGTTGCTATCTCATCTACAGAGGCAGAGTATCACACCATACGTGAAGCTATGTGCAAAATGATATGGTTGCATCACATTCTGACAAGTATGGGTCTTCCATAAAAATCTCCAATACACTTATTCTACAACAACCAGGGTGTTTTGAACCTTGTTAAGAACCCAGTACATCATGAGAAAACCAAGCACATTGACACACAATGTCATTTCATTCGAGACGAAGTTCCAAAGCATCGAATTCAGCTTTAGTACATTCCCATCGATGCTCAAGTTGTAGATATTTTCACTAAGGCACTTGCACATGTCAAATTTGAATTGTTTCGCATCTCTCTTTATATTGCTAAATGATGTAATTATGGGGGATTTTAGTATAGCTAGTAGTTATCCTATTACCCAAATAATGTAATAAGGGGGGATGTTAGCGTGGCTATATTATTTCATTATTTTTTAGGTTATTGTTATGTTGATACAACAATATCTAATTTCGCCTTGGTTGGTTTCATAACCTCTGGGCTATTCTAGTTATTTGATGTATTATTTATTTTATTGAATCAATTTGATATTTGTTCATTTTCCTAACACAAGGTGCAATTCTTAAAACCATATTTGGGCTCTAAAATGGAAGGGATCTACTTTCCATGCAAGAGAAGGAGTTTTGGAGGGAGATCAAAAGAAAGAAACAAGGGGTATTTTTAAACTAAGTCCACTTCTTGAGATATCAAAATTCCTTTCAAGACTAGATGATAATCTCCTTCCAAACAGACATAAGGGTTTTCCTAGAGAAGTACAAGAGAAAAGCCGCAACATAGGGGATTAGGGCGAGTAACTAGGGTAGGGGGATGCTAAAAATTCTTTGTGCTCAGAAGGGGGACATCAAGAGCAAGAATTGCATATAGGGTAGTGGTCTATCCAAAGTCCTCTATGCTCGAAAGGAGAATGCTGAGAGCAAGAACTGCATCTAGGGCAAGAGGCTCTCAATACTCCTCCTCGCTTGAGTTCTAAATATCATTGGGGGCTAAATAGTTTCTTGAAGAACCTTTAAGGCACCATAAGACATACTAGAAACCTTGCATATCCATTATTTATTGGATCAAATATGGGTATTCTTGGAAGGGCACTAGGAAGATATATGTCCTTGTTTCTTGTAGGAGGGAAAGAAAGATGACTTGATCTCATATTCTATTTCTTGTACCCAAGAAGAAATTGTAGAGACCAACTTAATGGGTTTGGGTATCTTAGATTTAAGATTAATGTTTATGTGTAATCTGGTGTGGACCATCCTTAATTTTAGTTTTATGGTAGGATCAAGTGATATAATATCCCCTATAGCTCTCATAATCCCTAGAAGGATATCTTCATATCAGAACTAGATAGGTAGACCCAATAGTCAGATCCACAATGGTTCAAATTTGATACATTGGGTGTTTAGGTTAAATTTTGGATCACATTTCCTTAAGAAGAGACTACATCTTCCATATAATCAAGGGCCATTCTCTTATCTTTATTGTTGAACAAATAGTCAATGCATTCGATAGGCTTACTTGTCCATTAATACTAGAAAAATACGTGACAACATAAAAGGTATTATTTTTTAATATTTTGTTGGTATTCCTTTTATCACCCAAGTTAGCATTTAAAACATAATCATTTTGTAGTATTAAAAATATTGAGTGCTTTCTTGTGGTTTTCATAGTTATGATTTGTCATTGCACTATTGAAATAAAATTCAGGGTTGTTCTCTCTTTTGAATTGTACATTATCCTTATTTTATGTATTTTTCTCCAAACTTAATAATATTTCACCAAATATATTTAAATAAACCATTATCTTTGAATAATTTATCTTCCTTTTAAGAACTCATTGAATATTTTTTTATAATAAAATAAAGATAAATTTACCTTTACATAATGTTTGGAATCGTGTAACATCCAGACTGCATGTGACATCCATATTGCATGGGTTTGACTATACCAACACTTGTCCTCCATTCAAGATGTTTCCTCTTTATCTCAAGTATTAAAATTATTAGATTCTATAATGAATACTCATTCTTTTCCTAGGCATAAAGCAATGTTTCTAAACCAACAATTCTACTATGAATGTGGACCAAAATTCTTCTCAAATTCTAGGGCTTGTGAATCACTCTTAGTTTCAACATCTCTCATTCTTGTACAAGCACTCCTTCCATGTAGGAGTGGACTTATTAGGCACTTCTTCAATTTTTATTCCTCCAAAATTATTCTTATATCTCCCAACAACAAAATTACCTTGCAGTTCCTCCAAATATTAATTTCTCCTTCCAAAAATTCAATATCCTTCAAATTTATTAATTTCTTTTTCTTGTAACTCCTATAATTTTTCTTCCTCAAAAATATTTATTCTCCTTATATCTCCCACAATTATTTTTCTTTGCTTTAATTTCTTTCTTTCAACAAAAAATGTTTTCTTCAAATAATTAAATTTGCCTTACCTAGCAAAACTTCTTCTCTTATTTTTTTATGCTTTCTCTTCACTCTTATTTATTGTATTTATTCTTCTCCATATTTCTTGTAGAATAGCTCTTCTAATCTAGACTTGGCTCTCACTTGGTATAGTTAAGGTAGATCTTTCCAACATGGTATTCTCAATGCTATCTCTTCCAAACATTCCTCTATGGAAAACCTTCTTCTTTGGCTAAGATAATTTTTCTCTCTACCCTAGAATTCTAACAAATGTGGCTTTGATACCATTGTTAGCAAATCATTGTTATTCTCATAGAATTATTAATCACTAGGATCAAATAATATCTCAATAATATCAAAGGATTCAATGAATATAAATGACTCACACAATGCAAATTAAACTCATTGTAATCTTTATTGAAAATACATCTACTATAGAAATTCATAAATGCAATGCTACTTCAATACATAATACACAACTTTGTCTTAAATATATATTTAAATGAAACTCTTTAAATGCATGACTGTTGACCTTTTCTCTCCTCAAATTTACAAGAGAAACAACTCTTCATATTTTCCTTTTACATAATAGATATCACATATTATCACTAACAAATATCTCCTGATTGTATATAATTCCCTACTTCTAAACTTGACACATCACTCACACAACTCACACTTATTGACAAGAAACCTTACACACTTAGCTACATGACACATACTATAGATATTAAACATTAAACACATAGTCTACTAAATACTAACACACATCCTAATCTAAATATTTACAAAGGTACCAAATAATGTTATACCTCCAACATACCCAACTAGAAAACATGTGGTTACCAAAGGAGGATATTCTAACATAGCTCTCATCACTTTGTTGCCTCTTTTTGGTACTATAAGGAGACAAAAACAAGGCTCTATTACCACTTGTAATAAAACAACTTCCAACAAATAATAATTACAACAACAAATTCTAAAAATATAGCAACATATGTCATATACGTAACTATTTGTAAAAGAATTAGATTTTAAATTAATAAATTCTAAATATGTATAAGAATTCTAGATTTAAAGTCTCAAAATAATCCAAGCCACTCAAATAGGGTAAATTTTCTTAGCCACTAAGAGAGGGTGAAGTGGCTTACATACACTAGAGGCAATTTAAATCAGACAAATTAATGATAATCTAAAAACATCACAACACTTCTATTTATAGTCTAAAAAAATATCAAAACCTAATCCTAATGCTCAAGGATTGACTATCCGACCTGAGGAGCCCAAGCCAAAAGATAATGATAGTCGATGTGGTTATATTTAGGTCATTACATTAATTGGTTCACAATATTCAAGTTTCACACTCTTATATCACATTAAAATCATTTTAGTAACATGTTAATTTCTTGTTTTCCACTATTTTACCATCATTAGGGAAACTCTATTTTTTTATTTATAATAATCTATATCATTAGGGTAAAGTATTGTTAAATTGGGAAATTGTCTTAACTTCTAGTTTAGGTTTTGCACTGACAAACTGAGTTTCAACAAGGCTAGAAAATATTGATAATGGCCTCCAAAAACCTCTAAATTTAGGTCAATTTCCCACTAACATTCCATAGAAATCCTACACTAATATAATCTAACTTGCATTTAAGTAAATTTTTGGAAAGAAAAATGCATGAAAAGTAAAATACAGAAATAAAATCTCTTGGAAGTTTAAGAGTGTGAGGGATTTAAGAAAATATGGTTGTTAAAATATAGCAAAAAGAGTGTCATAAATTAATGTATAAGAAGTAAAGTAACATCAACATTCATCCATTCATTAATCTATATTAATAGTGAATGATAAGATGGGCTATGCCACGATTGTTGTACACTTGACAACAAAAGTGGTAATCCCTCTAATGGAATGTCTAAGGACTTGTTAATTTCTTACAATCTCATGAGGACAAAGTACAATGTGGGTTTTACAAAGTGTAGCTTTGTATTCTCATGGGTAAAATATGATTACAATTAGGGCCCTAGGCTCCTATTTGTTATAAAATTTTACCTCTAAGTTACTTGGGATGAGAAGTCATTACTCCTAGTAAAAGTAGTTATTTTGGGATAACTTTAGAAAAATGTTGTACTTCTATATGTTACATGCCTTCAATTATACCTTTAATAATCTAATTCTTCTATAATGATTTGGTGTACCACTACATTCCAAAATATCACTTTCTAGAAGATTGACCTTAATATCTACACCTTTAATCTACCTTTGTGATTGTTTGAGGAATTCAATTTGGATTGATGAGAAAATCATTCATAATTTGCAATTGAATTGCTAGCATTTATAGGTGGATTGACCAATTCTACTAAGAAAGTTGATGCCTTGAGTCAACTTGTACTTGTCAGCAAGTGAATTGATGTATGGATTGAATTTGTTAGTTTTTACAAGTAGATCATACTTTGTCTATGCTTAGTTAAATTTTAAGAATTTTAAAAATCTAATTTATTTTAAGCATATTATAATTACTCATTCAATGACTACAACTGTAACTGAATATGGTTTTTGATTGCAATTGTGGAAGTGGATCCTCTGGTTTTTAAATTTTCATACGCAAGAAGTATTGTTTTCAAAATTTTGGAGGGTGAGAAGTTGGCTCTGCCCCGATTGGCATTGCTACTACAGAGGAAATTGGCAAACCTTACTCCTATGAGCATGAGTATAGTCTCAAAAGTGATCCTAAAGATGGGAAGATACTCATTCAAACTTATGAAAGGTGGGATGCTTTCCCCAGTTCCACCCAGTTCTATCGATGTGGATGATTCTGGTTTTTCCTCTAGGTGGGAGGATTCTTCCAAAATCCTTACATCCTCCAATTTCGTTCCTATTTCAAAGGTGGATCTGACTAATTCTGACTCTAGAAAGGTCAAGTTATTTTGGGGGGATGTTATTCCTTCTAACCCTAAACATTCCTTTGCTAAGGTTTTGGTTAGTTCTTCTTCCTCGATTGATACTTATCCCCCACCTTTTTAAGTTTCTAGAAATAGAGTCAAGATTCCAGTTAGTATTACTAAAAAATTTCTCATCGAGGAATATTTATCTCTTGTTGGAAAAGTGGTGGGTGGAAATCCTAGTCTTGATATTATCAGACATTGGGCCTTCTCTAGATGGAAATTTCAATGGTCTGCAAATTTTTGGCCTTTCTAATGCCTTTTTTTGTATCCGCCTTAATGTCAAAGAATATGCTGCTCTAATATTATCTGGCGGACCTTAATTCCTTGGGTCTAAAATTGTCTTCTTGATGAAATGACTCCTACTTTTGACCTAGATACTCAAAGTATCAATTTTACCCCCATCTGGGTTAGGCTTCCAAATATCCCTTGGCATCTATGGCGGGAATCTATTTTCAAATCCATTGCCTCAACCATTAGAGATTTGCTCCTCATTAATAGGGTTTTTCTAGATCAAGAATGCATGTTGCTCATCTTTGCATCAAGGCTAATATCGATTATGCTCTCCCCACCTTTGTTGAGCTAGATCATGAAACTTTCCTCCATAATAAAGGCATTGAATATGAGAATAAACCTCATTTCTATATTGAATGTCAGACTCAAGGCCATCTTCATGCTCAATTCCCCTCACTCAAAAAATAAGAAGTCATTGCTGAGCCAAATTCAGTTACTACAAACACCAAAAAAGGAAAGGATTTCCAGACTCCTTTCAAAAAGGATAAAAGAATATTTCCTCCATCAAGAGGAATCATTTTCAGGCCTGTCAAGGATAAAAAATAATGGATGGTCGAGGTAATGCTTCCTTCACCAAATCTGCAAGTGACAAGGGGAGAAAGGTTGTTCCCTCAGCGGTTGCTCCCAATGAGGTTAGTCTTTTTGCTCTTCCTAGTCAGTTTCAAATTATCAAAAATTTAGATCTTGAGGTTGTTGTTGATGATACCTTTAATCCTAATCCTATCCCAAACCCTTACTTGAATCCATTGGATGTCCAAAATAATACCCTTTTTGAACCTTTGACTGCTAATACCTCATCTCCAGCTGCCTTCATTCCTGATCAGCTCCTGGTTGATGACATCTCCATCCCTTCCTCCTTTTTTGAGCCTTCCAGCATTGTTGTTCAAATAATTTCTATGAATAATTTCAGCCCCAAAATAACTAGAATTTCTATGAATAATTTCAGCCCCAAAATAACTATAAGCCAAAGGAAATATCCTATTGATTATGGAATGGAAAAAAATAGGGGAAGGCATTCTAACTCTAATCAATGGAAGTAAGGCACAGATGATGATATTGCTAATGGAGTACAAAAGACCCCGTTTTCCACTAGTATTGACATATCCAAGGAAGAATCAAAGTGCACCAAACCTACCCAACCACTTGGAAAGGGAGGCAAAAGAACCTCAAAATCTTCCAAATGAATATCCTCTCATGGAATGTGAGAGGCCTCAATGGTTTAGCCAAACAGAGGTTAGCTAAATCATTAAGGAAAGAAATCAGACCTACAATTTTTGTGATTCAAGAAACCAAGGTTAGTGAACCTCTTGATAAAAATATATGTAATCATATTTGGAAGAACTGTGAATTCATTGCTTGTAATGCTAAAGGTGCTTCTGGAGGCCTTTTGTGCTTATGGAACCCAAATATCATGGAAGGAAATCTTATCCATTCCACTGATGAGATGATGAGTATCCTCTTTTTTAAAAATATAGCAATTCACCTTGGGTTCTTACTAATATATATGCACCCAATTCCATTTTTGGGAGGTCTCATATGTGGGGTCACTTGTCTTCTGTCAGAAGCACCTTTCCAAATCTTCCTTGGATCCTTGTAGGAGATTTTAATACCCCTTTGTTTCCTTCAGATAAAAAGGGAGGTGTTGGCTCCTTTTCCAAAAGTATGGAGGATTTTTAGGAATTCATTAGCAAACAAAATTTAATGGATGTAAATCTGAAAGGAAATCAATTTACCTGGTCAAATCGAAGGTGTGGACCTCAATTAATCCAAGTAAAACTTGACAAGGTATTATTTTCTCAGGAAGCTATTGACATTTTGGCGGATGCAAATATTCAATACCTTATCAAAATTGGCTCTGACAATATTCCTATTATTTTATACACCAATAATACAAAAATCTTCAAAACTCCTTTCAAATTTGAAACTATGTGGATGTTACATCCTGATTTCAAAGAAAGGATCTATTAATGTTGGAAATTTGATGTCCAAGGAACCCCATTCCTTTGTTTTGGCTCAAAAGCTTAAGAATATTAAAGAAAATATAAAAATATGTAATAGATACATATTTATAAATCTCTTCCAAAATAAATAGGATATCAAGAACAGGTTAGCCATAATAGAAAAGGAGAACCAGGAAACTGGATATTATTCTATTGAGATGAGAAGTGAAGAAAGGAACTTATTAGCTCAATACCACAATATCCTTCAATGTAAGGAAATTTTCTAGAGACAGAAGTCTCATGATATTTGGCTCAAACAAGGATATTCCAACACAAAATTCTTTCATGTATCCACCATGAGACACCAAAGCAACAACAGGATCAAAGAAGTGCATAGCCAAGATGGAAGGACCATTAATGATATCAAGGAAATCAGATCTGAAGGGATAGTTCACTTCATGAAATTACTCTAGGAGGAATGTAGACCTACTTTTCATGTAGGAAAGGACTTCTTCCTTAATTTTATTCCTCATCTTATTTCTAATGACATTAACAAAAAACTTATAGTTGTCCTTTTTGATGAGGAAATTAAAGATGCCTTATTTTCAATGAAACCTGACAAAGCACCTGGTCTAGATGGGTTGTCTCCAAGATTTTTTCAAGACTTCTGGTATTTGGTTCATAAGGATGTTTGCAATGCCATAAGAGAAATACAAGGCTCTAAAATCATCGCCAGAGGCTTAAATTCCATATTTATTGTACTCATACCAAAAATTCCAAATGCTTCCAATTTTAATGAATTTAGGCCAATCAGCCTTTGTAATGTCATTTACAAGATCTTAATGAAAGCCATCACTATCCGCATGAGAGAGGTCATGCCTTTAATAATAAATAAATTTCAAGGAAGCTCTTTCAGGGGAAGATCCATCTTGGATGGCATCATTTTAGTCCATGAAGAAATCCACTCCATATCCTTCAACAAAAAAGTTGCTTTCCTTCTCAAAATTGATATGAACAAAGCTTATGACAAACTCAGTTGGGATTTCCTTCTTGCCATACTGCATAATTTTAGATTTCATTCTGAATGGATTTCCTTAATCAAAGGATGCATTTCTTCAGCTTGGTTTTTTGTCCTCATCAATGGATCACCTGCAGGTTATTTTCAGAGTAGTAGAGGTTTAAGGAAAGGATATCCTTTGTCTCATCTTATTTTCATTATTGATGTAGCGGCTTTAGGAAAATCAATCTTGGTAGCTAAAGATGCGGGCTTAATTTATAGACTTCAGGTTACCTCTTAGTGTAACCCCATCACTCATCAACAATTTTTTGATGATATCCTGTTGTCCACATTCACCTCTATTAATGACGCCAAAATCATCAAGTGTTTCCTTCTCCTGTATGAAGAAGCTACTGGCCAGAGGATAAATTTCTAGAAAAGAAAATTGTATTTTCTTAATACTCCTTTAAGAAGACAAAACATGATTTCCAACATACTTGAATGCTCCATTTCTAATTTGCCTTCTTCCTATCTGGGTTTACCTCTCTTTATTAGGAATGCCAAAGAAAGCCTATGGGATAATTTTACTGAGAGATTACAAAAAAAGTTGTCCACTTGGAGAGGTAATATTTTGTCTCAAGTGGGTAAAATCACTCTCACCATGGCTTGCCTTCAAAGTATTCCTATCTATTTCCTTTCTTTTTTCAAAGCTCTTGCAAGTGTTTACCAAATCTCCTTGTATAGTATTCTTTTGTTGTCTCTTCCTTCAAGGACTATGCTTTACCTTGAAATTTGGACACATGACCCATTGAGCTTTAATTCTAAATTACCCACCACATTTATTCATGCTTGCACTTTCTTCTTGATAACCGATTCCCTTTGGAATCCCAAGGTTAACCCTAGCATGATTTTTAATCATACCTCTCCCGTGTGTCTTGATATTCGTAATCTAGCTTCATCGAGAACCATCTTCCACCGTTTAGCCAATTGCATTGTTTCGAGACATTGTATGGTGAACATCCCAATCCTCTCTATGTCTTGTGCTAGATCATCCTTTTGGATTCATTTTCTAAGCATCCTTGATGCTCAACCTTGTCATTTAACGTTGATTCTTTCAATCATCTATCACAATTTTTGATGCCTAAAAATCCGCCTTGTTATCTGCCCTAGCCAATATTTTTCCTTCAAGCAATTTTATACTTTTTCAAAGCATCTTTTATGGAAATCCTATAGAAACCAGAGTTATATCAGTGTTTTCCTTTTATATGACCCTTTGCATACTTTTTTTACTCTTCAGATCGCTACTATTTTTCCTGTCCTGTTCATCTCGAGCCATTCCTTTTGTCTTCCTTCTCGTTTTGCTAGTCCACAACCATGAAGGAAGGAAAACCCATTTTCATTGAGCCTGAGGTGTTTGAGCTAGAATCCATTGTTAGAGATATGTGGAAGGACAAAGTTGCACTTATTGATTTCTTTAAGTTGTTTTCTGGCATTGATGAGGAGGTGATGAAAGCTTTTGTTGCATCCTGGAACAAGGGCCTAGTTACTATTCATGGTGTAGAATTTCAAATTACTATGGATCTGTTGGTGGACCTTACAAGACAACCTTTGTATGGTAAGGTGATTGGGAGGAATAAAAATGATGTGGAGTTGACACATTTTTAGAAGAGCTCGATGATTAACAAGATGTTCAAAAAATGTCTGTATCATCATCATCTCTCCACTCCTTGGAAAGAAATTTTAAAACCCATCATGCAATACCTTACCACTGATAATCCTGAATCCCAACTCTGTTGCTTTCATTTGGCTTACGTAAACCATTTCCGCAAAGCCAAAATTATGAACATTCTAGATGCCCTATATTGGTCCATAGATTACACCATAATGTCCACCAGGTCTAAAAAGGAAGAAGGTTTGCCCTATCACCAAGGGCTTTTTAAAGTCCTTTATAGATTCCTCCTCCTAAAGTTCCCCAAAGGAAACATCCCCACCCCGGATTCTGATGAGGAAAACTCTTCCTCAACCCCCAGTCCTAAAATTTCTAGATCTAAGAGGAAGGATAAGAATGACAAACCTCATTCTGATTTCAACATCATAAAAAAGGTTAAAGTTGAAAGTACACATTTTAGATGCTCCCAAAGGCTCAAGAATAAAGAGATTACTGAAACTCCTCCTTCCATGTCTGTTAAATCTAAAAAGTATCATTCCAATTTGCCTGATATGGTTGAAAAGTACCTCCATAAAATTGATGTCCATGTAACCTCTTCTATAATTGATCATCTAGAAAAAGCTCACATGGCTATTGGTAAAGCAATTTCAAAGCTTAAGGAATAGTGCCAAGCTCTTAGTATCCTATTATTTTGTGATACGTTTGAGGACATTCCTACCATTTTATTTGGTGAGGTACCCTCTGATGCCAAGGGTGATGCTAAATATGAGGACGTGGTGGAGATTGCAAAGGAATCTTGCATTGATGTTCTGAAGGAAAACCCAAAGGATGCATTGAAGGATGAAGCAAAGGATACCACACTGGAGACCACTTTCATTTCACCTATGCAAACTGACACTCCTCTCTAAGCATGGAAGTGGACCCACCTATTGATGACTCTTTGCTTCTTTTTCTTATTCCTTCGGTCTGAAGGTTTTGCTCTAGTTTGGTCTTGCTGGCTGTAGGCCTGTTTCTTTTTGTTCCTTTCTATCAGAGGATGTTTTCATTATGTTGTTGTAGGATTTTACCTCTTTGTTGTGTTCCTTTCTAGGTTTTTCTAGTGTTCTTCCTTTTGATTCGCTGATGTACAAGGCGTTGGGGTGCCTTTCAAATGCCCCCTTTTGATTAATTAAATCAATTAACTTACCAATTTTTTCTTTTAATTTTAGAATATGTTTACCACCTAATATCAACTATTGTATTATCTTTCAAAGTTTATAAAATTTACAAATTAGTGCCAAGGTACTCCATGTACACATAATATAACCATTGACAATAATTCATATGATATTATAATATAGTGATAAAACATTTTATTCATTTATACTTTGTTCTAATATTATATACTCCTCTCACCTAAAGTAACAAACTCTAGCATATTACCTTAGTAATATATTTTTTACTCAGGATCTTGACATTACACATGATTGTTAAAAATATATATAGCAGGATATATGTTGACTACTGTAAAGTGTACATATGGAAACCATGTCTTGAAAAAATTCTTCTAGCTTAGCCAATCCTTTGCATAAAACAATAGGGAGTGATAAGTCATTATTAGTAATAAAAAACTAAAATTGGTAGTGACTGGGAGGAACTTACATGGTGTGGTTAATCCAAAAGCTAATGGTAAATCTAGTGTTAACCCTATAAAAACCCAAAAAAATGGTGGCCTTGGCATAGTTGGTACTGGAAAAGCCAATGATAGACTTCATGTAGTTACAAGTGGCACACCAGTCTAACATCATGCTAGTAGTGATATTGAGACTCTTGATGTCATTGTAGCATACCTATGTGGGTTAAACATTGCTCCCCCATGTATAGTAGGAATAAAAACAATTTAGATGTCACTATGGATCCTTGGCATCCTATAAGCAATGGTTATCAAATTCTATCGATATACACTTTCTTACCTATATGAACCCTATTGTGCCAAGAAACAATGATGTGTCATACTTGTAGGATATGCATGACTTTAACTCTAGTTTCTCCTACTCATCCCTATAGAAAATGTTTAGAAGAAACATTTTTCTTCCTATGTTGTTGGATTTTGAATGGCCTAAGGACTTTACCTTTAGGTGATAGTCATAAATTTGTCACTTCTATCCAACTAAGTGATTGCATCCCTACTTATTTTCCAAGTCTAAAGGCCTAATCCTTTACTATTCCCTATAGTGGAACTTGTCATAGATGATGATGTCCTTTTACAAAAGAGTTTATAAGTGAGGTAGTGGTACCCTAAAAAAAATTGATGTAGTATAAGGAGTCCTCATATTCCTTGGTTACAATCTCATAAAGAAATGGTTTTAAACCAATTTCTCTCAAAAGAGGACCAAATGATAATTAGCATAGATGTTAATATGGAGGAGACAAAATCATGATGAGGAACCAACAATATGTAAGCTAGATATTGTGAATACTAAGAAAATATAAAATATAATGGAGGATATTGTGTTGTAGGGTGACCCTATTTTGTACCACATGGGTAATGTTAATATGGGCCAATTATTAAAATGTATGACTAGGAATGGCAACGATCACATGGGTAGAAGTGGAAATTTAGAAAAATGGTATAGGTCTTTGTTGAACTAAGGAATTGTCCTAAGTTCTAATTTAAGGTTTACACCCCAATTCTAGTTTCAACAAAGTTGGAAGGGAGTGTCATGTTGATGCATCACCCCAACATCTAGACTTAGATATACTCCCCAATATCCTCTTAGAAGACTCCTATGCTAACCTACACTAATGACATGAAAAGTAAATTTTGAAAAATAAACATGCAAGAAATATTAAGGGTGTCAGTAATTCAAATAAAATAGATGATTAAACTATAGCAAGTAAATTTTGTGTGATCAATCAACACATGAGAATTTGAATAACATGAATGTTCTTGTATTCATTAGATATGATTTTGATAAGCCAATGACAAGATGGGATAAAAGAAAAATGTTATAATCACCATTCACTTAACAAACTAGAAGGGTGGTTACATTGATGGAATGCATAAGCACTTGTCAATTTCTTATAATCTCATAAGGTCAAAGCACAATGTGGGTTTTATAGAGTGTAGTTCTAAATTATCATAACTAAAAAATGAATACAATAGAACCCTAGGCTCTTTTTTAGTAAGAATTTACCATTGATTTACCTAGAGTGAGAAATAATTACTTTTAATAAAAGAAATAATTTGGGGGAATCTTTAGAAAAATGATACAACAACAAATGATAAATGCTTTTGAAATATCTACAAGGCTTCTAAAATGACCTAGAGTGCTACAACAAGCCAAAATATTGCTCTCAAAATATTTGTTTTAGGATCCATGTATTTAATTTTACCTCCTTATGGCCTCTTAAGTTATTACCTTCAATCAATGAGTAAATTGCTCCCTTTTACAAGCAAATCACTAGTTATTTTTGAGCAATTCATTCCCTAGAGCCAATTGGGGTACTTTGAAAGAAAATTGCTCCTAATCCAATCCACACGTTTTGCAAGCAAATTGAACTTCAACCAATTGAAATATATGCTATACGTAGGCAAATTTTGGAGGATTTTATGATGCATTTTCTATTAGATTTCCTATTTTATGCTCCTTCAAAATTTTAAATCCTGAATTAGTGTTGAGGCGGTACAATATTAAAAAAATATTAAATAAATGGAAGCAAATATAACATATATTTGTCTAATAATATAGTGACATGTGAGGATGAACGAATTTATTTTACGACATTTTTTCATGTCTCATTTGATATTGTTTTTCAACTAAATTCAGCTAACAATGAATTAAAATTATAATTCACAAATAATGTGTTGGCAATTTTGGGTTTGAGATCCTAGCTTCTTGTCTATGAGTTGTCATTGATGTCAAAAGGAAAAGGCATTAATGTTAAGAGGATGTGTTGGCTTCAAAGGTGGAAGATTCCAAGAGAATATTTTTAAGAGAATCCGGAGAGATTCCATTGGCAATGGTTTTTATTAAAACCAATGGAGGTTCTCTTTATTATTTATTTAATTATTATTTAAAACCCTTCAAGGTTTTAATTAATTAATTATTTAATTAATTAAGGGAGAAATTATTTTTAATTTATTAAAAATACTTTAAGGGTTTTTAAACCCTTTAAAAAGAAAATTTTGATTAAATTCAAAATTACTTTTCTTTGCAGCCGACGTGTTCTAAAGTCCACGTATGGACTATAAATATGATAAGTTTTCTAAGGTTAAACCCACTTGGAAAATCGAATGCAATTAATTGGTTTGGCTGCGATCGAATGTTTTGTTTACGCTGCAAAACAGGAGAGCTCGTGGTTTGAAAAGCTTTCAAAAATCTTGATCGTTTATGTGGAAAGAAGTCCTTCTTGGACTTTGTAAGCCCCTTGTGGGCTAATGGCAGCGAAGGCTGCGTTTGGGCCTTGCGTAGGCGGAGGTCTGTGTTTCGATACCCGTGGAGGGAGCTGTGCATGGATTAGTCACGTTTTTATTAAAACGTGTTTTGTGCCGCGAATTTTGGATTCTTCAAGGGCAGCCATTATAAGTTTGAGGGTTGTGTGTGGTGACAGCTTTAAGGATCAATTTTCTTCTACTCCAAAAAGGTATGGGCACATTTTCCTTATGAGTATGATTGGTGTATGTTTTTCTAAAATAAGGTTGGAGTGAAAAAATTTTCAACTAGGTTTCCTTTGGTTGGGTGTAAATCCTATTTTTTGGTTTGTTGAAGACTTCTTATGCATTGTTATCCTTGATGAGAGTTTTGGTGAATGCATAATTCTGGTTTGAGGTAGTGGAAGCATTGTGCACTAGGGTTTATGTTTGTGAGTCTTGCTACTTGCTTTGAGTTGGTGAAACCCTTGGTTGGCTATTTTGAGGTTGATGGTTGAGTTGCTTCCATAGTGGTTGTTTGATCAAGTTATTGCTTTTACTTGATTCATGATATTGGGCTTACTCCATTGAGTTGATTTGAGCAAGTTATTCTTTGCATTTGGTGATATTGTTTTGGTGGCTGTTTTGTTCAAATATCTTTCGAGGGAAAAGGATTTCTACTTGTTTCCTTTTCTTGTGATGATTGGTTGAATGCTTCAAGGTTGATGTTGAGTTGAATGGTGTTGGTTGACTAAACCTTGTTTGATGAGCATTGTTGTTGAAACCCTAATTGATGGTGAAAAGAACATGAGTATCATTGTTATGTGATTCTTTGCATAGTTGGCAATTGTTGGGGTTTCATGTTCTTGAAAGAAAACATTCTATCCTATCCATTTCAGATATTGAGTTGAGTTTTGAGATTGGGATTTGAGTATAGAACATATTGAGTCTCTAACAATTCTCTTTATGCTTCTATGAGTTTGACAAATCACATTGGGTCTCTAACAATTCACTTTGTGATTTTCTACTAAGAAAGTTTTCTTGGTGAGCTTGCTAAGTTTTTGGACAGGTTCCAGTGGGGACTTGTGAGCAGTTCTTGGACAGGTTCCAGTGGGGACTTGTGAGCAATTTTTGGACAGGTTCTAGTGAGGACTTGTGAGCTGAGTTTGATAGTTCTATCAGAGAACTTGAGGATAGAGGTGCTTTGGTTATATGAGAAGAACCTGAGGATAGATTTGGCAAGTCTTTGAGAAGGCTTGTATGTAGAGGATTGATTTGTTCAAGAGTTGGACAGATTTGACAGATAGAGGAAGACTTGTACTAGACTAACTGACTGTGTTTGGTACAGGTTGCTGAGCTGCTATGGACATGATCATAGAAGGTAGAGGTCTCTTAGGCTAAGCATTGAGGATAGGTCTTTGGTGGAAAGGAGTTCCACGTGCTGGAAGTTGATCTTCTGAGGGATCATTTCTAGAGCAGAGAGGAAGGTATCTCCTTTGAGTCGAGGCTCATAAATTCTGATTGGGGGAAGGTATATCCTTTGGGCCGAGACTCATAAAATTTGTAATTGGGAAGGATTCCCAAAGAAATTTGAGATAAATTTTAGAGAAAAGTTTTGTGGACGTAGCCCAGCCATTCTAGGTGAAACACGTTAAAATTGGTGTCACTTTGTGGATGATATTGTGCATTGCTTTGATATTGCTTTACTATTTTGAAGTATAAAGGAAAAAGTAAAAAGAGGTATTATACTGTTCACCCCCCCCTCTCAGTATAAGCTTGTGTTCTTCATAATGTTAGGAAACTTCAGATGAAAATAAGAATAATCCACAATAGTAATATAAAAATGAATGAAAATATGAAAAATAAAATAACACAAATGCTTAAGAAAATAACTGATAGGAAATACAACTTAAATTACTCAAAAAGGATAGGAATTGCAAGCCTCTTCAATGGGGCAACCTCCTTGTAAGTAGAGCTTTAATACAATATAAAAAATGAGATACATTTATTTTCCACCCATTTATTTATGTAGAATTTTATTTACAAATAAGTAATTGTTACATAGATAGATGATGAAAATCAACAATAATATTATTTTTTATCTTTTTTCGTAGGACTTCCCAAACTACCGAACTCTTTTCTACCATATATCACTCATATGGACTTGGATTGAGCTGAAATGTTGAGGGTAGATGCCTAAAAAACCCTAGAACATCTCCAAAAAATTTCATATCATTTGGAGCAACACAGATCCTAGCACATCCCTATGTGTGAACGAGATATTTGGAAAGCGGCTATGCGAGGGTTTCATATGGGTTGAGTGCAAGCAGCTCCATAGGTTGGTTGGGCCTTGGCAGCCAATATTTTTGTGGTTTATGCTCAATATTTTAGAAGGAAATTTTGCAGGGGATCCAATATGGGTTAGAAATTTGTCTTTCAACAAATCATACTATGAAATTGAGTGACAACGACTTCCAATTTGTTGCACAAAATAAAAGTGAAAACCATACCTTTCCACAACATCTAGGTCAAGGATTAAAGAGATCACGAAACAAGTTTCAAGCAGTTGATCAAAAAATGGCTCATATCTTAAGTGAATTTGGTGCTAAGGTGCACCCACAAAATAATTCTACTATGAAAACCCCTGTCAAGGGTAAGAATTTTGAATACTCAGTCCCAAAAATGAATTTTAGGGATGCCCTTCATGGTGGATAGCCTCAGCCCAATGCTAATATCAATCTTAGGGCTTCCCATAAACCTCTAAGAATGCCTAAAATTGATCCTAGGAAAATGGAGTCAAGATGTCTTAAAGCAACTGATGGAACTCCTATTGTTAAGCTTGATATGGGTAACATTCAGACTAGCATTGAAGATTTGGAAAAAGAGGACTAATTTGTCGGTTCATGGGTTTTCATTCGAGTCTATCTACTTTCAAAGTTTGGGCTGCAAAAATATGGAAAACTAATGGTGAGTTACAAATCTCTATTTATCCAAATGGTTATTTTCTTGTTTTATTTGCTAATAATGAAGATAGAGAGAAAACTTTTCAAGGGGTCCTTGGTTTTTTGGAAGGGCAGGGCTTTTCATGAAGCCCTGGCATACTAAATTTAAAGTTGAAGAAGAGATGCCTTCTATAGCTCCCATGTGGGTTAGACTCTTTGGCATCCCTATTGAATTTTGGAATCCTACTATTTTTTCTTCAATTGGAAACTCTTTAGGAACTTTTATGATGACTGTTGATTGTAATCAAAATTTTGAACATATTATTTATGCTCGAATTTGTGTTTTAATCCATTTTGACAAACCCCTACCTAAAAATATCACATTACAATTTGATGAAGACACTTGTGAGCAAGTAGTGGACTATGATAACATTCCTTTTTGTTGTAGAATTTGCCATGAATATGGTCATTTGTCCAATGCTTGCCCAAATAAAATTCTTGATCAAAAGAAAGAAGATATAAACTCAAGAGGTTTCCAAATACCTAAGAAGAAGAACACTAAAAAAAAACCAGTTATGAAGGATCAATCAAAGTCATCTACTAATATGTTTGAAATCCTTTCCACAAATGATGTCCCAAGTGAGGAAGAGGAAATAATGGAAACTGAAATCTTAGAAACACAATTTAAATATGAAAGGAAGAACTTAGAGACAAACGAAAAAATCAAAGGTTTTCAACAGAAAAAAAGGAAAAAATTTACACAAGAAAAACAATATTTCAAATGTCAAAACTTCAAATAATGCAAGTCCCAATATAGACTCCGTTGAACCATCTAGTAAAATTTTGGCTGTGTACAAGCATTCTTCAAGGTTAGAAGCCATCTCAAATTCAATTAGAATAAGTCAAGAAACAGGGAAAAAAGTATTGAAGATGGATTCTAATCAAAAAGCAGGTAGCAAGACCAATCAATATCATAAGGTAAAAGAAGGTGAAAATCTTGTAGAGGAAAGTAAGATTAATTCCCTTCCCAAATTTTTTAGCCCTGGTATTAATGAAGATCATCACTTGGAATATTAGAGGACTCAAAGGGAGTCTTTCAAAACAAAATGAAATTAGAAGAATGATTCAGATAAATCATCCACATCTTGTTTCCTTCAATAAACAAAGATGTCAATGGAGGATATGGACTCAATTGCCAGTAAAATTTGGCTACTTGGAAAAGTGGTTTCCCTTAGTTCCCAAGGGACTTCGGGTGGCATTGCTTGTCTTTGGGACCCAAAAGAGGTAGTTATTCACCATATGGTTGGCAATTGGGGTTTGTTGTCTATAGCTATTCAAAGTAGACATTCCAACCAGATTATGCTTTGCATTACTGTTTATGCTTTGACTTATTTGGAGGAAAAAAGAAGATAGTGAAAAGATATTACTCATATTATCTCTCATTTTCCTAAAGCTTGGATCTTGATCGAAGGATATTTCAATACCATCCTCTATCTGGATGAGAAAAAGGGGGGAAATAGAAATTTGGACAAAAGAACTGACCTCATGAGTGAATATATTACAAACCTCCATATTTTGGATATCCAACTAGATAATGGCCTTATGACTTGGTATAACAAAAGGCAAGGCTTAGCTTGTATAATAGAGATATTGGATAGGTTTTTGCCCTCTAAAAATTTCTTAATCCATGGTCACATTCCTAAAGTGAATACTCTTAATAATGTTGGTTCGGATCATTGACCAGTCATGGTGGAAATGTGGAAAACCAATGTGAGTTTTTCTCCTTTTCATTTTCAATTAATGTGGCTTAGAGATATTTCATTCAGACCTCGTGTGCAACAATGGTGGAAGGAAGGTAAACCAAGGCATGGGACTAAGATGTTATGTTTTGCCAAAATACTGCAATACATTAAATCCAAAATCAAGACTTGGAATTGGAAAGACTTTGGGGATGTTCATAAAAAAAAATGAAGTTATTGCTCATATTGAAAATTTGAATAAGAAAATCTGTTTAGATGGCCTCACAGAGAAGAGAAGTGCAGATGAAATTAATCTCACAACTCAATTAGAGGAATGGGAAAAAAGAGAAGAAATCTTATGGAAGCAAAAATATAGAATTCAATGGCTCAAAGAAGGAGATCGAAACACAAATTTCTTCCACAAATCTCTTCTAGATCGAAGATCTCACAACTTTATTTCTTCCTTAAAATCAGATTCTTGAGATGTTGTTTATACTTGGGATGGCATGAACTCTATTGTTGTTGATTACTTTTCCAATATTTTTGCTGCTACTCCTCTTAACTGAGCTTCACAACAAAATGTTCTTCAAGCAATCCCTTCTCTTATCACTTCTGATGAGAACTCTATTTTGACTTCTATTACTATCAATGAGCTTCAACAAGTAGTTTTTAAAATGCAAAAATGGAAAACCCCAGGTCCTGATGGTTTTCACATTGAGTTCTACCAAGATTTTTGGAATATCCTTCATGTTGATTTATTAGAGGTGGTGGATCATATTAATCGTATTACAAAAGCTCAAGAGGTTGATCATATCTTAGCTTTTAGACCTATTGCTTTATGTAATGTTATTCTCAAAATCATTACTAAAATCATGGCAGAAAGGTTGAAGCCTCTTTTGCATAAGATTATTTCCCCAGGAGGGGGGTTATGTGGAAGGATGTCAAATAGCATATGAGATAGTTCTTGCTTAGGAAGCCATCCATTCATAAGTTGCTCACCAGTAAGAACCCTACGATGCAATAAAATCCAATTAAAGAACCTCACCTTAGGCCAAAGCTTTTGAGCCCACAATCGATAAAATATGTCAGAATAATGGTTGGGATTATTATGGCATAAGGTCAAATAACCTTGAGCAACTGAATACTCACCCTTAGTAGTGTTGTTCCATCCAAAACAATATTTTTCATGGGACCAAGAGAAGGATCTCATATGAAGGATGCCTTGGATATCTTGTCTTTGCCTTTTCAGGATTTGATTAGGCCAGTCCTCAATAGGGATCCAATATCTACCAACCTTTGAATTACCAGTATGGTACCGATAGTAATTATCCACCTTTATCCAATTAGCTCGGTGAAGCTCCTCCATCCAAGGCCTCCAATTGGGAAACTGAGTTATCAAAGGCTTGTGACCATCCCAAGAATTTGTCCAAAAATTTACATGTTGACCATTATGAATGATCCAAATAATTTTTTCTTTATCAAATCCTCACCAGTATTAAGAACTGCTAAAATGGGAGAACCTTTGGTAGGAAGTTGATAGCGAACAAGGTCTTCAGGACTTTTGTTCTCAGCATATTTATCACGAAGATTGTTGGCCCAATGAGCATTGGGGTTATGCAACATCATCCAATATAATTTAGTAGCTAAAGCTTTGTTGTTATTAATTGAATACCGGAATCCTAACCCCCCTTCACTCTTAGGAAGACAAAGTATCCCATTTCACCAAGGCCCATTTTATTTTCTCCTTAGTACCACTCCAAAGGAAACAATGACTGATTTGATCCAATTCTCGAATAACAACCTTTAGGATATTCAAAATGAAAGAAACATAAATAGGAATAGCTTTAAGGATTGATTTTACCAATGTGATTCTACCCCCAGAAGAAAGCCACTTGTTGGTCCACTTTCCAATTTTCTTCTTGACTTTGTCCAAAAACCAATTCCAATCTTTATTTTTTTGCCTTTGAATATTTATGGGAATACCTAAATAAGTGATTGGAAAAGAGGTCTTATTATATATTAATTTATACAAGACCATGGATTTCTGTCTAGCAGAGCAGTGAAATAAAATAACTTTAGATTTGTCTTCATTGATCAACTGCCCAGTAGTCTTAGAAAAATAGCTAATGATTTGCTTAATATTAGAATATTCCTTAACTGTAGCTTTACCTAAAAGAGTAGAGTCATCCACAAATTGAAGATGAGAGATAGGTCTAGCTCCATGAGCAATGGTAACTCCATCAAGGTTTTTTTTTTCCCTCTCTTTGGTTATAGTCCTACCCAAGCATTCAGTAAGAATGATGAATAAATAAGGGGATAGCGGTTCACCTTGCCTAATACCTCTGGAAGCTAGGGATGACTGAGAAGGCCTGCCATTGATAAGAACTAAGTAAGAAAATGAAGAGATACATCCCATAATCCAATCTATCCAATCCTTAGAGAAACCAAATTGCCTCAAAAATTTGATAATGAAGTGCCAATCCACTCGATCATAAGCTTTGGATAGGTCTAACCGAATGAACATGGAAGGAGAATTTTGCATATCCATGGAGTGTGGTTTTCATGGCCCTTTTAGATGTGAAATGTGTGAAGAGAATGTAGAAAATCTCAACCATATTTTTATTGAGTGTACTTTAGCCTCTGAGCTATGGAGGAGAATGGCCACTTTACTTGGCTTACAATGGTCCATTTTTTTAACTTTTGAACATATTTGAAGGGATTGGCATAATCAAGAGGGTGTTGATAATTTTATTAGGTAGTTAGTTTGGATGGGTTCTACCATTCTTCTTTGAAATATTTGGAATGAAAGGAATAGCCGCATTTTTAATCAATATAGGAAGGATATTCACTATATTTGGCAAAAGACCATAGCCAAATTAGTTGAATAAGTCCATCAACTCCTTAATCACCCCCAAAACTCCCACCAAATATGGGATCAAGTGATGCAAACATTGAAGATTAAATATTCTAAGGGAAACCAACTTAAAGGGAATGTGAGTATTAGTAATATGGATAGGACTAGAAATTGGCAACCTCCTCCTAAGGATTTTGGAAAAGTCAATACTGATGGAGCATCTAGAGGCAACCCTGGAAAAGCCAGTGTGGGAGGAATTGGTAGACTTTCAGATGGCTCCTTTGTTTTTACTTTTGCTAATAATTTGAGTATTCTTTCCAATAACCTTGCTGAGGGGTATGGTATCCTTAGAGGCCTTCAGGAGGCTACTAAGTTTGGATGGGAAAAGGTGTTAGTTGAGTCTGACTCTCAACTTATGATTAACCTCTTGAAGGCTCCTTCTAAGAATCATAAGGTGGATTGGAGAATAAAAATAATTATTGAGAAGATTCAATTAATCTAGATGGTATTTTTGAAATTTGATTACAATCATGTGGTCAGAGATCAAAACAAGAGTGCTAATGCTTTAGCTAATTGGGCTTTGGACAAAGGTGATCTTACTTGTTATGACCACCCTCCTATATGGTGGGCTTCTCAAATTAGGGAAGCTCTTCTTTCTATCATTTCTTTGGATGGCTCCAATTCTGAAGGTACCTAGTTTCTTCTTGTTTTTTTTTCTTCTCTTTGGTTCATTCAATTTTTTTTAGTTCCCTAGCTCATTCTATTCTTTATTTTGTTTCCTCTGTTGATTCTTGCCTTAATAGTCTTCTAGTCTAGATAGGTCATTGTTATGTTCAATTTTTTCTTTTTTTTCTTTTTTGTTTTTTTTTGTTTAGTTTTTTAAGGTGCGTGGGTTCTTTTGTTTTGTTTTGTTTTTGTGTTATGTGTTTTTTTTTGTTGTTCATGTATTTTTGTTGTTTTTTTAATGTTTTTTGTTATTGTTCTTGTGTTTTTTTTCGTTCTTGTTCTTGGGTTTCTCTTTGTTTGTGTTATTTCATGTTTTTATGTGTGAGTGTTTTCTATGTTTTTTGTTTTTGTTTATTGTCTATTGTTGGTTGTTTTTTATTTTTATTTTTTTAATTTTTAAGGTTTTGGTTGTGTTTATTTTTCATGTTTTTTTTGGGTTATGTCTTTGTAGTGTTTTGTTGTTTTTGTCTTGTTTGTGTTTTATTATGTGGTTCTTGTGTTTTTCTATGTGGGTTGTGTTGTGGTTTCTTTTATCTTATTGTGCGTGTTTGGTTGTGTTTTTATTTTTGACACCCTCAAGGAGCATGTTTTTTATTTTATTTTATTATTTTTGTTGTTATTTACTTATTTTTAAATTGGTTTTGTGTGTTTGTTTGCTCCTTGAGTATGTCAAAGGTGGTAGGCCAGGTCCGAGTCCTAGGCATTTTTGGCAGAATGGATACCCCAACCTCCTTGGGTCTTACCTAAAAGTGGCACCCCTTTTGGGATTTTTCCACAAAAAAGAATAATAATTGTTACATAATTATAATAGCTCCTACTTACAAACAAATAATTGTTACATCACTTCCCTACTTACACCATTACTAATTTTTTCTTATAATAAAAGTAACAGTCACATCATAATAGGTCCATACACACTAGGCACCCAAGGTGCAACACTACATAATGATTGTTATGTTAGGATAAGGTCCTAACATATCCTCCCCCTTTAAGAATTTTTGTCCTCAAAGCTTAAGGTAAGGACATTACCACTAAAGTTGATGGAGTGGTTCCTAGTTGGTATCTCTTGGCCACAATACCTATCATTTTAGTAAATCATTTTTTATCGTATGATTTTAAAATGTACACATCTATATATCTAGAATATTTTTGCATTCCAATATTACTAAGCCTTATTTATCTAATTATGGTAGTGTTTATTGAACCTGTGTGCATATGCTAATGATCTTCTTAAAATAAGATTAAAAAAATTGTATATATGGAAGAGAAGGTCGACAATTCAAACTTGTAGGCTATGGGGCCAATCCACTATAGCATCATATATGGTCCATAGAGTTTAACTACTAAATTTTTATGACCATGAATTTTCAATGATGATTTCTTGTATGGCTATAGGTATAGGAACACCATATTTCCAACATCAAAAATATATTTTGAATGGTTTTGATCAGGTTTCTATCACAAAAAATTATGTGCCATAGGAAAATTATCTTTGAGACATTTGAGTTGTGCACATCCCCTAAAAGTGGAATCTATAGCTTGAACCTTGTAACTTCTTTTAATGTGTAACAAAATTGATGGTAGAGAGTATTTATATACCATTTCATATGGTGTCATCTTGGTGGTAAAGTGATATGAATTTTTGTACAAACATTATTCCAATGGAAGCCATTTGTCCCACTAAATCAATTGTTCAAATGCAAATAAATGAAGATATGTTTCTAAACACTTGTTAACAATTTTTGTTAATCCATATATTTGAGCATGGTATGCTAAGATCATTTTGAGTTGTGTACCTTGTAGATTGAATAGTTCTTACCAAAAATGACTATTGAAGTTGGTGTCATGATTAGAAACAAGGAATTTGTGTCATGTCATGAAGGTAGAAAATAGAATCAATGAACATTTATGCCACTATTTAAGCATACTTAGAGAGATGATACAAAACCATAAGAATGACTATTTTACCTCTAGACATGGGGAGCCCTTTAATAAAATCCATGGAGATATTTGTCCATGCAGTCTCCAAAATAGAAAGAGGTTTGAGTGTGCTTGGTGTGCATATAGTTTTCCCTTTTATATGCTTACAAGTATTACATTCTTCCACAAAAGGATAAATATCTCTTTTCATGCTTGGTTATAAAAATGTATTCTTAGCCTATTTATCAGTTTTTTTTTTTTTAAGTGAAAAACCCCTTGCGGGGATGCCTTGGTCTAAGAGACCATGAACAGGGGGTTCTACACCGTAAAATTCACCCGAGAGTCGCACCCTACCCTGCCCACACCAACATTATCAATTGAATTTTGGATACCCAATTCAGATTTTTGGTAGGGTGGATATTTGAACCTGGGACCTCCCTTGGAGGATTGCCCTCTCCTCTCCAACTCACCTACAACACTTGGGTTTTATAAGTATTTAAGAACCCAAAATATTATGCAATTGAGGAAGCATACATTTCCTATAGTATAGATTTAAAAACTAGTAAATTTATAAGAATAACAAGATGACCTCGATATCTTAGATATTTTCCACCCCATGTATAGCCTAGATGAGATTTAGGATCATGTTAAAGTTATTGAATTAGGGCTTGCAAGGTAGATTCTTGGGTCACCTCTTCTTGAAGTTTTTGGATCCATTGAGGAAATTGAGTTGATCTAGCACACAACATACCCTGGTCCTTATGTTGGCAAGATAGTACATCAACAACCACATTTTCATTACACTTCTTATAAATTATTTCATAGCCATACCCTAATAGTTTGGTGATCCAATTTTGTTGTTTAGGAAGGAATATACACTGCTCAAGAAAGTATTTTAGAGTATGGTGATCTGTTTTAATTAAAAAATATCACCCAATGAGGTGATACCTCTAGTGGTTGACCACATGTAGTATTGCCATCATATCATTCTCATAGATTGATTTACCTAAGATTTTATCTAATAATTCCTTAGGGGAGATGCAATATTTTCTTAAGCATGGGAAAATTTTCTATAGTAGTCGATGAGGCTTAGAAAACCTCAAATACATTTGGGAGTGTGTGTCTTTGGCAATTCTTGTATGGCAACAATCTTCTTTGGATCCACCTTGTCTCCTTCCCTTAAAACTATGTGGTCAAGGTACTGCACTTTTTACATTCCAAAGAAACATTTTGAAAACTTCATACATAATTGATTATCAGCTAGTAGTTGAAATGTCTATTCCAAATGCTTCTCCCATGTGTAAATAAAAATTAGGATATCATCAAAGAAGACAAAAATTAATTAATGCAAGAAGGACCAAAATATTGCATTCATGAGACTTTGAAAAGTTGAAGGCACATTGGTAAGACCAAAGGGTATGCCAAGGAATTTATTATGATCTTCATAAGTCTTATATGTTGTATTTGGAATGAATTAATCTTATCTAATGATATATGAAACATAGATCAAAATTTGAGAAGAAGCAAGCACCATGGAGATTGTATAGCAACTCATAAATGACTAGAATGGGTAGTTTGTCTTTGATAGTAATTTTGTTAAGTGCCTAAAATTCCATGCATAACTACTAGGGCCCATTCTTCTTATGAACCAATAGTACTAGAGATGAATATAGGTTAGCACTTGGTTGAATGATCCATGTTGCTAATAACTTATGCACCATATTTTCAATCTTAGTATTTTGCACATATAGATGTCTATAGGGATGAATGTTAGGTGGTATGCTTCTTAAAATGGGCTAGATAACATGATCATGGGTGCATCAATATGGTAACCCATGGGGTTCTACAAATATAGATGCATTCCTATCCATAATTTCCTATAATTCAATAGGTTTAATTGTTTCATTAGCATTCTTGGCTTGTAGTGTAAACAACTATGTCTCCGCTCCTTGAGATGATTTCTTCAAAAATATATAAATTGCATTCATATTTCATAAAAATTCCTATACTGTAATTCTTCTTCCTCATTCATACGACATCATAAAAAATTCAAAAAATATAACTTACTATCACAACCAATCAACCATGTGCTTACCTTATTCCAACTATCTATGGCAAACGTGATGACATCAGCCTTGACATCATACCCCACATCATGGAGCACCAAAACTACCTCTCATTGGGCAGATCAACCTACGTTGGAGTTTTTTCATCTTCATGCTATGGTTTTTTCTCTATAAAAATCATTCTCATAAACTACTCAGTCCTCACAGCCTCCTCTACCTTCACACATTGATTTCAAAAACCATCAAAATAAGGTCTGGAAAATGGAGGAATCATCTTTTGAACAAGAAAATATTATGGGGCAAAGAGTTATTAATGAAAAGGGGCTGGTATTTTCCATTGTTCTCCTCCTCCATCACAAAAAACACATTAACAACATTGAATCCTTTCTCCAAATAATTCAAGAGAGTAGAGAGTGGATCAACCACCGATTAAAAGAGGTGGGAGCTTTGATATTTATAGGATTTCCCCTAAAAACTGCATCTGAATTTAACAATATTATGGAGGAAATTGGGTGGGAAGAGCACAAATATATAGGTGGAGCTTCTAGAATGAGGATCCAAGAAATATTGTACATGTCAAACGAAGCTCCTCTACATAAAATGATCATCACAAAATATCTACGGTAAGTCTCTCGACCTCAAACACAAACTCGTTACAAAATTCTTAGCCCTGAAGCTATTTTTTTAAATTTATTTATGTAGTTTGATGAATTTCCCATGAAAATAGCCTTTTCTATGATATTACACCTCCTGAGGATGTGTAGACCACAATTCTATTGAGCCATAAGATTACACAGAGAATGGAACAAAAATTTCCATAACTAGTTAAAAATATGAAAAAAAAAGGGGGTTGGTTTATCATGCTAGATATTATTCGAAATATAATCCCCAAAGCATCTCAAAGGGTTAGTAAAATCTTTATGAAATGGAGGATAAAGAGGAAGTGGAAAAGAGGTGAGTGATGAATTTAAAATTCTAACCCTTAGAGCTTCTATTTGGTATTCTAAATTTTGACTATGATTGTGATTTGGTTTGTAGGGCTACAAATTATGACATCAATTCCAAGATTAGTTGGGAAGGGAACACATGGTAATTTAAATGGTGCCTCTACTGCCAATAAGATAAGTAGAGGGGAAGAAGAAATGTAAAGCCTAGTTCAACCTCTTAGGGTCTATAAGGGATCTAAAGATGCCCATTATGCTGGGAGACAAATCACTCGTTCCTCGAGAGATCATTGAGTCATGCATTAAAATGACACAAATACTTTATGTTAGCTCCATGGTCACAAGTCCTATAAAACATATGCTATCACCTCTATTTCCACACTTGAGACTTCCTATGATATGCATCATGCCTAAAAAATATCTATAAGAGAGGTAATAATATGATTCTAAATTTGACCATGATTTTAAGATTTGTTTTTTTAAATTCTATTACTCCTTTCAATCCATAGATTCCAACAAGTAATTTCAAGACCACTCTTCCATACGATGCATACTTCTTTAGCTTTAAAATAAATAGTCCAATATTTTATCAACTCTTTCAATGCTAAAGGAGCTACCTAGTATATTATCATATTTTTGGAGGAAAAACCCCAAATAGTGTAAGCAAAAGGACAATGAAGAAGTAAATGGTTTGATGTTTCTACATCATTCTTACACAAGGTATGCGTAAAAGGTCCACAATATCCTCTTCTTTACGGACTCTCACCTATAAGAATTTTCCTTTGGATTGCTAACCAAAGAAATTTTAAAGCCTTTGGAAGGGCTTCAAGTGACCAAAAATTATTCTAAAAGAAATAATTTGTAATAAAAAACCATGATTTCTCTAAATTATTATATTACAACTTGCCTGAACATCCACCATATTTTGCTAAATCTAAAACTAACTCATCCTTTTGAATAAAAATAGAAAAATATAACTTTTGAAATAATTTTTACTCATTAAATATTTGATTGAGGTCTTCTTCCTAAACCATGTTGTTAATACAAATCCATGACCTAAAAGTGTTGCTCACATAAATATTATTTTCTATGTATGAACCTCTACAAGCCAAGTAGGACCAAGTAAGTAATTACCTTTTGAAATCACAAATAAGAGGATAGAGACGCAACCAAGCATCTGTAGACACCTAAAACATGTCATATTGAGTAAACTACCTAAATGGAATCCTTTAGACCATGTGACCCACTTTGGACAACCTCAAGGCTAAAACAATGGTTTTCGCCACTTAAATAGGGATATTTTTCTTTGTAGCCTTGGTCATCTCATCCTGAGATGACCTAAAAATCTTGATTGTATCACCCTAATATAGCTTCTAGATTAGGGTCATATAGGGTGTTTGAGTCTCATGAAATCCTTGTTGTCCTCTTGTGATATCTCATTGTTTCACATCCATCATTTACATTATGTCATATTACATATGGTTGGCATTAAAATGTATGACTTTTATGAAAAGGTTAACATTTTGATTAATGAATTTTATACATTTAATAGTGCTTACACTTAGGTTGTTTTACATCTTATTTTCATTCATTATGTTTTACATTAGTTTGCATCATTAATCATTTGTACATCACATACCTGCATAAATCTAGGTATACAGTCTAGATCTATAATATCAAAAGCATAATACAAATGCATCTAGGCATACATCTATGCATACATACTACACAATATAGACATACATATAACATTAGGCATTGCATACATACATCGCATAATGCAAAAATAAACACATGATAGAAAAAAATAACAGTAATATCATATATATGGTAAACTGGTACATCATGATACAAAAATCCTGTAGGCTACAATGGAGTAAGTCCTCAAACTTCACACTCAAAAAGATAAGTACAATACATAAGTACCTATCAAGTAGGGCTTGCTTCCCCAATCTCATCGCCACCCTCAGAATTGTCCCTATGAGGATACCCTAAATCACTGGTTGCTAACATATTTGGCCCACTTGTAGACCTAGGAGCTTATCACCTCATAGAAGGTTGTCTAGACTCACTGCATTAGCTTGGTTGACATACTCCAATTGAAGAGAGAGGAGGTAGTTGATTTCTAAGTTGCTCTACCTCATCTTAAAATTCTAAATATAGGTCCCATAAGATTAACATAAATATTTATAATCACCTAGTAACACTCATAACCTATCCACCTCAGCCTTTAGCCTCATTGCATCACCTCTATCCTAGCTACCTGTCCATACCAATCCTTGTGCAACTATTAAGGTTACCACCTGAGCCTATAGAGCATCCATCTCTATTGTCATAACTATTCCCTACATATACAAAGCATATCACTCTATTTTTATTCTATTAATCTCCTCCTAAGAACACCTAATCCATCAAAGTGTCTCTCTCCTTAGAGAAATTCCTCCACTATTACCTCCTAATGTCTAGCTGGCTCTATAGCGATGAAACCATGGTATCCTACTTTGTGAACTATCATTCTAAGTTATCCCTAAGTAGATACTCCTAATATTGGAGATAGTAATCATCCCCAACCTCACCTTGTAGGTCACCTCCCCTAGAGGTCTCCCCCCACTCTCTCTTTGTTTGATGATGTACTTATCACTCTCCCAAGTCTATCTAATCCCTTGATCCATCCTCTACCATAGTATTGGCCTACCTCCCCATTGGTATGCCACCCTACCATAGTCATGTGACCCACCATGCATCATACTCTATGATCATTCTTGGGTCTTCTATCCTTGGATCTGCTAGTGGTTAATTTGCATCATCACCCATAGGTTCAACTTGAGGTCACTCCATTTTAGTCTTATTTTTTTAGTGTTGGTATATGGTAGGCTCACTAGGTATATCCTAATGCACCTAGAACTACCAAGTAATACAATAATACTATAAGTACTCCTACTCTATGTTGTGGCAGCTGATGACCCATCAACCATACCTAATTTACCCCATCTACTCATCTACTTCTGTCCATGGTAGATTATCCCTGTAAGATGACCATATCACCTGATCTAGCCTTAGTCCATAAAATGAGTTAATATAATGATGCAACATGCCTAACAAAGTTTGACTTCATTCTTACTCTAGATATCACCTCCAATGGATCATATAGCCAATATATTTGTCCACCATCTCCCTTTGAGTCACCTAGGGTAGCCCATTCAATCTATCCACCTAAATGTACTCCCAACCCTAGATGTAAATAAGGAAACTACATCCTAAACTAGAATGATCCTCCTAGTGGATCTCATAAAGCTCAACATACAAGTGTGCCAAAAATGCTATCCCCTAGCTTATAATCAATGACTCCTCCACTTTGCACTTGACCAACTCCTAAAATATCTCAAGAAGGTTCCATGGGAACCTTGATCTTGAATAATTAGGTAGTAGTATGTTCAACATGAGTGGCATCACCACTACATGTCTTGTTAATAGGATGTATGCATTATATCAATGCTCCATGAGCATTCCACTGCTATCCAGGTTGCACTGTGTAATCTCCCAATCCTCTACAAACACCCTTCATAGCACTCTACTATGTTAGATAATCTATGAAGAGATAATGGGACATACCTCAATCAGAATGTGAAGAATCCTATACACATCCTCCAATGTGACTATCATATTGCCAGTCAGAATATAGAATGTGTTGGTCTGGTTATCCCAATCATATATGAAGGTCGTGAGGTAGCCCTAATCTAAATCGACTACCTCTAATCTTGTCATCTTGTTAAGACCAATAGCTGCAAGCTAGTCCCAATCATCATTAGATAGTGCATCATGTGATTTCTTATAGATCGTGGGATATCTATGATGAGCTCTCATAAGATAAAACAAAACAAAACACTTCCACCATAAAGTTATAGTAAATAAATAAATTATAAAACAAAATGGGTTGCAATCACCAAGGCCATAAGGAGATAAAACCTCAAAATTGCATAATCACTCGATCAAACTCAAATCAAGTCATCTTGGTGAAGCGACTCGTCGCTTTCATCATTTTCCATATCCTCTATCAACTCGTTGCTTGAGGGGTAGTCATATAATTATACAATTCATAATAAAATCAATAATAAAACACTCAATCATGCAAATTGCATTCGTTCAAGAATAATTGCCAAAGACAATCATGCCTTTCTTGCTTGGGGCATATAACAAGCAAAAATTTAAATCAAACACATAACATATAGTTGAAACTACTTGTTTGGTATACCCCAAAGGTTTACCAAAAATACTTAGTATTCTCAAAGCCTAGGGTTTGTAAGTCCCTTGAGCCTACCTATAAGCTAAAGAGAAACCAAGACCAAATCCATCAATGAGTTGGAAGTAATGATTCAAAAATGCATGCTCTTTTCATGATTGGGGCATCTTATGTTGATTAGATCAATAGACATAATCAACCATCAATATGAATTTAGGTCATCTATTTTTGCTCCACTTTGTGCTTTCACATAATGCATCCCAAAAAGAGGTATCTATAGACACCTAAAATATGTCATATTGAGGAGACTACCTAAATGGACTTATTTAGACCATGTGACCCACTTTGGACAGCCTTAGGGCTACAATAGTGGTTTTCACCACTTAAACAGGGATATCTTTCTTTGCAACCTTGGTCATCTCACCCTAAGATGGCCTCTAGATCTTGACTGTCTCACCCTAAGATGGCCTCTAGATTAGGGTTATATCCCCTTAAGATGACCATTCCAAAATAAAAATTTAAAAGATAAATCAAGTCAACTGGTGATCGAAACTACTAGTTAACCCTATGCATGATCTTGCACCATGATTTAGCGCCTTGCATGAGCCAAAATAGCAAAAATAAATGCATTAATCAATTGCATGAAATTCTAAATATAATCATTCATTGTTATCAATGCAAATTGCCTCTTTGATTTTTCATGGTAAGGATTTGTGCCATTATTAGATTTCTTTTGAGAAATCTATATTGGTACTCACCCCTTCAATTCAAAACCCTAGCTAGCTTATGAACTAAATTCCTAGTTCTATTGTGTAAGATCACTAACTCATGATTTTATGCAATGAAGTGCTACCATTCTCAATCCCCAAAATCTCTCTCACTGCTGAAAGCCATGTCGTTGCATTGCTACAAGGGTTGAAGACTATGATTTCACCTTTCTACGTGAATCAAACATAATGCTTTAGTGACTGATTTGATCCCTTAAGTCACTCTCACAATGCATCAATCCACCAATAAAACCATAGATCAAACCTAGACATTGTCCCTAATATGGCCTTGAAAAAACAATCATAGAACAATGATCATCTTGACCCGAGATGGCCCATAGCCAAGGCCATCCTACCATGATATGGCCTCTGGTAGAGATAAATTTATTTTCTTTCTTCTCTTAGTAGGATTTAGCATAGCATATTTCCTATTTTTTATAGTGGTTTATATTTAAGTTCATGCATTTGATTTAGTTTTATTTTAGTATTCTTTATCATTACAATGAGCCCCATATCGAAGGGCTCTACACATGCTATTAACTATTTTATTTTCCTTGCATGCAGGTTACAAGTTTCCACAAGGATAGAGGAATGCAAGACCTTGGCATCGAGCCCTCAAAGTAGTGATCACAAAATACTTGCCTTTTACACCACAGTAGCAAGGAATATCTTAAGAAGTGCACCCATATTTTCTATGTTGTAATTCATTGTATTTAATTGGTAGAAAATCCCCTTAGAGGGGATATCATTGTAACCTCTTTTGAAGAAACAAATATTATTAATAAAAAGGGCACCATATTTATATACTTTTTTATCATCCTTGTTGCCATTGCTATCTTTCACTTATTTTATTTTTCACGGGTGTATGATTTTCCTACTATATAGCATCCAACAAAATATTAATAAAATCCCCCTAATTAATTGACCACATGATATATTTATTGATCAATTTTAAACTCTTTGATATGAAGTTTCATGATGTTAACCTCTATGTAGGCTTCATTTCCTTAAAAAATTTATTGCATTCATAGAACCTATATATTTTTGAAGTAGTAATTGTTCTCCACTCTTCATTTGATATTTGAATAATATCCAACCAACTTTTGTCTCTCATTCCAAACTCATAATTTAGCAATTTAGCAAGCTTGACCCTTCAATATTATTTCCTTTACAAACTTCATCCCACTTACAAAGAGGAAATCTAAACTTTTTCTCACATCCTTTTAAAAAAGAAAAACTATTCGGATTTTGAAAAATTCAAATGTTATACTTTAAATGCTCTTTTTATCTATCTATACAAGTTTGTTTGTAGCCTTTCGACCAAGTTTAAAAACTTAGCTTTCTAACCTACCATACAAGATTTCACTTTATTGAAAATTGAGTCGAAAACTCCTTTTTCTTTTTTTTTTCAATCAAAGGGAGGCCCAATTATATTGATGAAAATTTTCCATTAAAAACCTAAACTATTTACAAATAATTCATTTTAAATATAGGGTAGTGTTAGTAATAATAAGTTTAGCTTTTATATAATTAACTAGCAATTTGATGGTCTTTTCATAGCATGATAGCATTGATTTAGATTTCATGGCCTCATTGATAGAGGGATGACCCAAAAACATATCATAAAAAAAATGGGATGAGATGTGAAGAGACCATTTATTGCAACATAAATGGCATATTAGGCTTAGATAAAAAATATATTTTAAAAAAACCCCCAAAAATAACTCACCCCGTTAGATAAAATATTAATATAAGATAATATTTATCAATTAGTACATGTTAATGTTGAAATATGTGGTGTTTAATATTCTCTTGAGGCCATGACTAAATTTTGACAAGCTTTTAAGATATTGTAAACTTTAATTTATTTAACACATCACTATATCACATGATCATATATGGTCTTAAAATCACATTCCTCAATTCAAATTTAAGGGAAACTTTACCTAATTTAGTGATAAGTCTGTTTTGGAGACTATAGCCAAGTAATCTACATAGTTTATGAAAATATTGAGGATCTACTTGAGAATAAATTTCTTCCTTTGGTTTAGAAATAATGGGTGGTTAGGATCCCTAAACGTTCTTCTTGATCATAGTTATAACTCATCATGATTAATAGTATTTATAGAATGAGAGGTATCCTATTGACTCACAATTGTACATTTCTAATCTTATTTACTATTAGGGTTTGATGTTGGTTGGGCAAGTAGCTATAGTTTTTCTTTCAAAAGTTAGGGATTGGAAAAATTAGGTGTAGGTAAGTAAGCTTGTTATGGTAGGGGTGGTTGGTGATATTCTCTATTTGGTAGAGAATACTACATTTTTTATCTTTCTATCATGGTTGATTTGGATATTATTCTCGAGACCAAGGGTTTTGTTGATTCATTGAAGGATTATGATTTTGAGAGGGTGGTCCCCTTGTGGAAACCAGACATTCAAAAAATTAGGACAACATAAAAATGGTTTAGATCTAGGACTACTAACTTGAATATTTATTAAGGTTACCATGGTTTTCTTTGGTTTGCATACTAGACCACTTGTACTCCTAGGTTCCAATTTGGAATAGTGATTTGATTCAAAGTAGCATGCAGTAGTTGCTCATATTATGATCCTACTATAAAATACTATATACTTTGACCTTCTCTAAGGATATTCATGTTTTGCATAATTCTTTATGCACCTTGGGTAAAATACTATAGAAGCCTTCTCCATTTTATCCTGCTTCTTTTTAGATTTAAATATATCCAATTTAGTGGCCAAGGAAGAAAATATATTTGTCTTAAGAAATTTAATTATATATTTAATTTTAAATCCATTAATACAAGATGGTGTTTTTGCTACTAAAGTAGTGCATCATCTTATTGTAGACAATAAAATATGGTTAACACGATTAAGCATCCACAAACAATGATCAAATTGGCATCATATGGCCCCTTGGGCAGCCCTTAGAAGGCTCACAGTGGTTCTAGCCACTCCAAAAGAGGTTTTGGAGGCTTTTGGACCAATTTGGAAGGTTTTGGACCAAAATTCACCATCGTCACACCTTGAGATGGTGGCATATTCCCACCATCCCACCCTGGGATGGTGGTGAGCCATCGTCCCAGGGTGGAACGGTGAGCAAGTTTGACCTAGAAAAAGTCAAATATGGGACAATTGGCACCCCATAAACTACCATTTACCCCACAAATTGAAGCATGGAGGTCAGAGGGCACTGAATACTTATGACATGCTTCATAATAGAGGCTAAAATGGGAGATTCTCTTCCCCATCCAATGCATGCCTCCTTTTTGACAAATGGCACCTCCTACCATGCATGCCCTTGCATGCCTTTTTGCACATAAGCCCTTTTGGGCTATAAAATGGATTCAATATCCACACAAAAATATAGAGAGGAGTTCTAGGATATGCAACGGAGTGCTGTCGAGATTTATCCCAACTTTATTGTGCTCTCTTTCCCTTAGAATCTCTTCTTAGCGAAGGAGGTTACCGGGTGACTTCAAGAGGGTATTTTGGGCATAACTTTACCATCCGGGTGAATTTATTCATTAAATTTGATTAAAATACCCATTAGAGTATTTATGACCATTCCCCAGTGGGATTGGTAGCAAAATGTGTGCAGAATTAGTGGGTATCCCCCCAATGGTGCCCTCCAATTAGTTGTAGTCACCACCATCCCCCTTGGGATGAGGAGAAATATGTGCATAATTTCTTTAAATTGTTTTTATACTTATTCTAGACTATCATAGGATTCTACAATTCAAATTTCATGCAATTTGGAGTTATATTGGTCGAGATATCGCATTTTGAAGTTTTTGTAGGTTCGTAGAGCATCCGGGCACCCACCCTAGGTGCATGCAGATGGATATGCACCTCATTTTGAAAATATAATTACATGGTTAGTCTTAAAATGTTTATCTATGTATTCTTTCCAATTTTCATAATTTTTGGACATGTTTAGGGGTGGGAATTTCTTGTCTTGGTCTTCGTAGGTTGTAGATGGGCAACACAATATTGAGGGGCCTGCGGATGCAATTTCAGATCTATTTTTGGTGACATACCTTCAAAACCTCCTATTTAGAATCTCAATAAAATTTCAAGTCATTCTGAGTTTATTTTATATATTTTTAATATATATACCCTTTACTAGTCTTTTGGTGCTTGTGGGGATTGCATGTTTTCCATAACACGCACTTGCTATTTGACCCCTTTGGCTTCCTTGTGTGTAGGTGTAGGTTTCTAGAAGATATTGGGAAGGAATAAAAGAAATCAAAGATCAGATATACAAGCAGCGATGGCATTGGACCGCACACCTTGATTGTGGGTACGAGGAAGGACACTGGATGTGCACCTGGATTTCTTGAAGGATTTGATCCTTGGGTACCCAAAATTTGTAAAAATTGTATCACCTTTGAGCCCTCAAAGGTAATAATTTGTAACCTTGGATCTGATCCACCAAATTAATAAGAAGGATACTCACTTTATTTCATACCTTGTTGTTTGGTTTTGCTTCCATTTTTACATGCATGCTTCTATTTGATGCTCATAAGCTATAGAGGATAGATACACATATTTTTATTCATAATTAGGTGCATATTTTTTCCATACTTTAGTGGTGATCATGGTGGGACCCTTGTCCCTTGTGCTTTGGGTGAAAATCTGACCTCATTTTTGCAATTTTTGCCCTTTTTGTGTTGTAGGTGCTCCCCTCCCCACCCTAGAACGGTGGCAGAACATTTATCTAGCTCACCCTAGGATAATGGCTTCACCATCCCACCTTGGGATGGTGGTAAGGCTTCTAATCATCCCACCCTGGAGTGGTGAAGAAACAGAGAAATTTTTGCTCAAAAACCTAGAATTTGGAGGTCTCAAAACTGATAAGGTGGGTGCCTAAACCCTTTGTTTTTCTACTGCATTTTTAAAGACTATAAAAATTGGTTTTTCTTGCATAATTTGTTTGCATAGAAAGGTTAGAAGTCATATTTTTACTTTTCTTATAACATAAAGCAACAAAATGAAGAATAAAAATCTAAAGAAATTTGTAGTAGCAATGCATCTTCATGGCTTGGTTGCTTGTGGCTTACCCAATGGGTAAGATAGCATTTAGGATTTGCATTCATAAGTTACACTTGTAGGTTTTTATCCTAAATTTATAAAAGTAAAACACACTTATTTGCATGCATTTAGTGAATGATCATTGAATGCATCTTTGCTTACTTTCTTGGGATTAAAAAGAACCACACACACCACGACCCACTTAAACGCTAGTGAGGTGGATTTCATCACCACCCACTAGTAGAGTGAAACGAGGTGGCTTTCATCTTCACTCATTGCCTCAAATACCATGAACCTTATTCTTTGCCAAGGCCACTTCCAAGATTCATCATAACCCATGGGTTATAGCACGTATCTCTCTTAGGAGAGGTATATTACATACTGCAAGTGAACTGGGTGAGGAACTAGTAGGACCTATGCTCCTTGGCCATGTGTGGACCTCATCACCACACATTATAGGTGGGATAACACAAATTGGAGTTCATAGCTATTTTGACGAGTTGTGATTATATAGGTGAAAGCCAATTAAACATGAGATTATCATTCAAAAATATTTCAAACACGTGACACAAGGTCATCCTTTGCAAACAACACATCTAAAACACACAAAATAGTTTAGGGATTCACATTTAAAACTTAAAAGAGATAATCATTTGTCTGTTGGGTGTTTCCTTTTTTTATTTGTTGTTTCATTAAAAATTTGTAAAGAAGATAATCACTTGGGGTATTGATAGAGAAGCATGATGGTGCGCACCTGCAACCAAGCCCAAACATGGGTAGAAGCTATGGAGAGTGGATTAGGAGACACGAATCATCTTTGATATAGCCCTAGGGACTTGGTTATACCTCCCTAGTGAGCTTCTACTCCACCTAGCCCCAATATAGCAAGGCACGAGCCTCATATCCAAATGGATCCTCTATGAGACACCCCGAGGGATGATGAGCATTACTTGGGAGAGTGTTCTTGGTATGTAGATATTTCATAGGCCTTCCTTGGTGAAAGGAAACTATGCACCAAGGTGCTAATAGATAGAGTGGTGCCATGCATCCATGTACCCATTAGGGCTGACACACCTAATAATAGGTAGGAGCATGACTTCACACACTAGTCAGAGCAAGTCAATATGACTTTACCACTGCATCACCTTGATAGGAGTAGGTCATGCAGCCCGATGGGAATGACACTCGTTGATTGCGGTGAGCCAATTATGCCCTACCTTTCCTTGTCTAGGAGGGAAGACATGAGGAGATCCTAGATTTTCCTCAAGAACAATATTTCGTGCATGCCCAATGTGCCTCTACACCAGCTGAGTATAATGAACATATGTTCTAGCCTAAACCTCGAGTCAATGTGGTGAACCTCGAGAGAAGCAAGCACCCTATAGAGACCACAGAGTATCTTGAATGAGGTCAGCCCTAGAGTGAGACTCCTAGGCCCCCTAGGCCTCACACTATGGATAAAATTAGGCAAGTGGTTGTAATATATACAGAATGCCAAGCTTAGTTCAAGTAGCTTTGATGAGACAAAGAGCAATTAGAATACTTGCACTAGCTTGAGAAAGAAAGGATTTAACTGCAGACCAATGAGCTATTCTAGAAGACTTTACGAGAGAGGGTCCCTACACCTAAGACACATAGGCAAGAAGTCCATCTAAGGCAACCCACACTCATTCAAGAGAGTTCCTCGAGACCTTATCCAATGTTACCTCCATGACCTCCTAGGCCAGATCGAGAGATGCCTCCCAGGCCAAACATAGGGTACCCACTATGGGTGGATACCCCCATTTATAGACCAGCTCGAGAGACGCCTTATAGGGCCTATACTGAGCATGAGCTAGAAGTAGAGTATGTGGAGATGCCTTACCAAGCTATGGAGGGTGATTTACCACTACCCTACAATAGGTTGGAAGATCCTAGACCTCCATCGCAAGATGTGAACAAGGATGAGGATATTAAGTCCTCAAGCCCATATAAAGCATTCTAGAATGGTTGGAGTCAATTTAGAACAAGACCTTTGGGTCGGGTCTCAAAAGCCCACTATGCGCCAATTGCATATTCAACCCATCTATCCTTTAGTACCTATGTCTCCCTATCAAGAGAAATTTAAGTTACCTCAATTGGCCACCTTCAAGGGAGAAGAGGATGCATAGGAGCATGTCACTAGGTTCTTAGGAAAATGCTTCAACATTCATGATGATGATGCTTTACTTTTGAGGACATTTATGACTAACCTCATTGGCCCTACCTCTGAGTGGTTTTACCAACTCCCTAAGCATAGCATCCATAGTCTGGATCAACTTGCAGATGCTTTCCTAGAGTGCTTTGCCTTCAACACCAAGAGGAAGGCAATACTGGATGATGTAGCTGGGTTGAAATAGTATGATGATGAGTCAATAACAAACTATGGCAATATATGGTAAACCCTACTCGCCAAGCTACCTTATATTCTCCCCATGTCAGAGTTGACTTAGATGTTATCTAAAAGTTTCTTGAAGCCAATCTTCTTGTTGTTGTAGTTACAATAATACCCTACTCTTGAAGATGCCTTAGCACAGGCTAGGATCATTTAAGAAATCAAGATTCAAGAGGGAAATATTACAAAGCCTCGCAAGAAAGAATGGAACAAGAATGCTAAAAACACCCCAATGCAAAAAAATTTAGCAGTAGTAAATTAGGTTGCAATTAATGTCTCGGGACTAGCGCAAGCCATGCCACCTCAAAAGCCTAATTATCAGGCCACTCCTAGGAACTATGCCAAGGATAACCATAATGGTCAAGGGTAAAATCAATAGCATCACCCCAAGTGATAATTCATGCCCATTGTAGAATATATGGACTCGTTGATTGACCACCTCTTAGCAGCCAATGCAATCCATCTACCTGAGAGTCAACCTATCGACCCAAATGCATCAAAGCCCAAAGGATATAGAGAAGATCTATATTGTAAGTTTCATAGGAAAAATGGGTATGATGTGCAAATGTGCTTCAAATTCAAACACTTGGTGCAAGACCTAATTTATAGGAATGCCATCCAGGTAGACAACTCTATCGCACCAAACAACCAATAGATGGAGGCCTTCAAGGACCCCTTGCCTTTCCATGTAGAGCAAACCAAACCAGTGCCCCAGGTGAATGAGGTTCACCATGCCCCTCCTAAGAAAGGGTATATTTGCATGGTCAGTATTGTGACAAGAAATAGGTAGTATCCAAGTCCAGCCACACCACCTATAGCTCAAAATGATGTCCCTTCGACATTGCAACCTATACCACCTCCCGGGCCGAGCCTCCCACCCAAGAATGTTGTTACCATTAAGAGTAAGATCACTCAGAGCTTAAGAAAAACATATGCCCGACTCTCCATCTATGAGCTCATCCAGAAATCACAACCTCATAGAGAAGCCTTGATGGAGACCCTTAAGGAAATTGAGTTTCAGCCCTAGGAGTCTAGCTTCTTCAACAACTTTATGGGGTATTTGTGGCAATGCACGGAACCAGTGATTACATTTCAAGAATATGAACTTAAACTGGTTCTACATGATATGGTGGATCCTCCTTTGCACATTATTGCATGTGTGAATAACACACCTTATAAGAGAGTGTTGATAGGCAATGGATCTTCATGCAACATTATAACTACAACAGCTCTCAAGCACCTGAAGCTCCAAACATTGCACATTGTTACATCTACCTACACTCTCCAATCATTCAATGATGCCATATTTTCAACAATTGGTACAATCATCCTACCTATCCAAGTAGGAGAAAATACCATCCCTACAATGTGCCACATCCTAGAGGGTGAGATGGCATATAATATCTTATTAGGAAGACCATGGATTAGGGACATGAAGTGTGTTCCCTCCATCGCTCACCAGTGCCTCAAATACACTCATGAAGGGTAAGTTCATGTTGTCCTCATAGATCTAGAGCCCTTCAAGTACTACAACATGGTGCAATAGTTACCTGAGTCGACCTTGCCATCAATGCATCTAGATTTTTAGCTGAATAAATCCAACCGAGGTTTGACCCCGTCACTACCTAATACCATGCCATCCTCATCATTGGCTCTGCCTTAGAATCCTAGTACACCAGTGGATCCTTTGCCTAGGAACCCAAAGAAGCAACCCATTTATGAGGTCCAACTAACCATATCCACTATATCTACAGAGGAGATACCTAGCTTGGATGATGAAGAGACACCACACGAGGCAAATGATGAGCTAGATCAAGTCTCACTCTCATCCCTCTTCTATCCATAGCCCCAGGTTATAGTGCACCTAGCTTCTACCGAATTGGGAGAATACATGGTTAGGAATGTCACCACTACTCCTACTATAGAGTCGATGCAAGACATGGGTAGACCTCGTCTTCCCATAGGAACTATCATACCTCTTCGTATTCCCATAATCAAATGAATTTTGTCTATGGGGGACTTGACTATGGAATCGTATCTTACAAATAGTAGAAGGAGGATGATGAGCCTTTTAGAGAAGAAATTAACTACTTGTCTAACCTTAACTTAACCTTGAAGTACCTTGACCTATGCAAATGGTATGGTTATGGGTTAGGTCTATATGATCAAGGCACAATAATCCCTTATCAACCAAGATACCAAATGCCATATGACGAGTTGGGAGTGGGACACAACAATCCCTTGCCTCTAGATATCCTCACAGATTGCCTAAATTGCTTAAATATAGGCTATGGGGATGGGTTAGCCCAAGACCCTTATGCCAATCTAAATACAATCTACTCCCTGGGGGACTACTTCCCACTTCTATATGGGAACCCCACAATCCTCAGTGACATTCTCCCACATTTTGAGAGAGGGTAGGGTTTGTGAAGTTGTCCCCATGTCTATGACAAATTAGATCAAGGCACCTCATATGAATGGACCTTAGATGATGAGTTGGGTTACAAGGTGGTTCCACATGATCCCTTTGAGTTAGATAGTGATCATTCATAGTTTTTCCTATTCATGACCAATAAGAGGATCTCCTACGTATGTTCCCTTTCCCTGATCCTATCTGGCAGCATTTCCTTCCTCCTAAATATTTGGTTCATCCATAGGAAGCTAGACCTCCCAAGGAGGGCGCAATTAATTTGCTTGAGCAGTTGGATCCTCATCAGCTTGAAATGTTGTGGGACAATAATGAAGAAGTCCTCATCCACGATAATGATTATGAGGAACGAGCATATGTGGGACCACACTTACTTGATTGCCCAATTCCAAGAGGCAATAATGAGATTCCCATATACAATAGTGACTATGAGGATGAAATAGAGGGGGCATACCTTGGTCCTCATTACTTGCATCATCGTCATGAGCCCATAGACATAGAAGAAGTCTATCGTTAGTTGCATGTTGGTCCATGCTTAATGGTAAGGTCTATCAATTTAGGCTATATTCACCATGAAATCTTCCCTGACACACCCACATACATGGAGATCCTTGAGCCTAATTATCCCATCCTATAGTCTATTCCCAAACAGGATCTAGTAATCCTCACTCCCCCAAACCACATATGGGGGTGGGAGATGATATCAATATATAGTCACATGCCCATGGTCTTGGAGAGTAGACACATTCCATAAATATGATCTCCATTGATTTTACCACACCACTTCACAACCCAGCTAATCCTTCCAAGCCATACCATCTAGATCTAGATGCTATTGATTGGGATCATGTTGATTCACCCCCATCACCCTTTGAGTATTGGACTTGCGATGGGTTGTTTCACTTCTTTGTTGGGCCAAATCATGATGTATTCCATGCTAAGGAGGAACCCAAAGTTCCTATAGAGGATTTAAATCTAGCTAATGACATCCATTTGATCCCTACTCCCCACCAGTTGGAAGAGGGGTCGCATATGTCAATCGAGCCTACGGTTGACAAAGATATCATCTCAGATCCTAAAAACCTACAATGTATCAAGCTAGGGGAAAGTCTATCCCCTGAAAATCAAGCCAATTACATATCCCTTCTCACAAAGAAGAAGGCAGATTTTGCATGGTCTTACAAAGACATACTGGGACTAGATCCCAATCTGGTCACCCACAATCTAACACTTGACCCCAAATCCAAGTCTATCAAGAAAAAGTTGAGAAAGATGCACCCAATAGTGGCCTTGATGGTCAAATATGAGCTACAAAAACTGTTGGATGCCAAGTTTATCATTTCTATAGACTATCCACCATGGTTGTCCAAAATGGTCCCTATCAAGAAGCCTGATGGGAGGATTCACATTTGCACTAATTTTTGAGACCTAAACAAAGCAAGTCCTAAGGATGATTTTCCTTTGCTGAGAATTGATGCCCTAGTAGATGCCACCATAGGCCACAAAATGCTCTCCCTTATGGATGGCTTCTTTGGGTGTAATCAGATTCGTATCAACCCTAAAGACCAGTTCAAAATGATGTTCACAATGCCCTGGGGAACAATTTGTTACAAGGTCATGCCATTTGGCCTTAAAAACATCGGTGCCACCTACCAGCGTGCCATCACATATATCTTCCATGAATACATGCACAATATTTTGGAATATTACATGGATGACTTACTGGATAAATATTTATTACGTCATGAGCACCTAGATGTCTTGCACAAAGTCCTCGATCGCCTTATTGAACACAATGTGAGACTGAACCCCAAGAAGTGTGTCTTTGGCATCACATTTGGAAATCTCTTGGGATTTATAGTTTCCAAATGAGGCATCAAAGTGGACCCTAACAAGGTCAAGGCAATCCTTGAAATACCTCCCTCGACTACCATCAAGCAGCTTCGTAGCTTGTAAGGGAGGATTGCATCCATCAAATGCTTCATAGCACAATTGTTGGACAAGTGTCAACCCATGAAAAAACTCTTGCACAAGGGGGTCACATTCCACTGGGATGATGAATGTCAGGATTCATTTGATGCAATTAAACAATACCTAGCTTCTCCACCAATGTTAGCTCCACCTAGACCATGGGTGTTGTTCCTATTATATATCTCAACTATTGAGACTGCATTGGGTGCCATGTTAGCCCAAAACAATGAATTGCATAAGGAACATGCCACATACTATCTCAATCACACCTTGGTTAGCTATGAGATCAAGTATGCATACATTGAAAAGTTATGTCTAGAGATGGTTTTTGCTACCAAGAAGCTACGACACTATATGCTCAGCCACACTACGTATGTTTTATTCAAAGGGAATCCATTGCAATACATGATGAGTCATACTTATCATAGTAGTCGCATGGAAAAATAGATAATGTTGTTGATAGAATTCAACCTGGAATTCATTGGACAAAAGTCAATCAAAGGCTAGGTCATTATTGATCAACTTGTAGAGGTTCCTCTCCAGGATGATCAACCCCTTAGCATGGAGCTTCCCGATGATGGAGTCTTCCAAATATCAGAATCACCTGATTTCTGATGATCTTGAGTCACAGGAAGATATGAATCTTTTTTTTTTTTATGGCTCCAAATGCGAGCAAGGGGGTGGCATAGGGATCATGTTTTTCACACCACATGGGGCTCCCATACCACTATCATTTAAACTCTATTTCTCGTGTACCAATAACAATGTCGAGTACGAAGCCTTGCTCATAGGTCTTCAAATGGCTATAGCCATGAAAATAAACAAACTCAATATATTTGGTGACTCATTGCTTATAGTAAAATAGGTCAAGGGAATTTACCAGTGCAAGTTCCCAATTCTACAAGCCTACAAAGCCCTTGTAGATAAAATCTTGTCAAATTTTGAATGGTATGACATCGAGACACTCCATCGATCATCTAATTCTTTTGCGGATACAATGGACTCCTTAGGGTGCTTGATCCTGTAAGACCCCATAAAAAATATGACAACCATTCAAGTCAAGATGCTATCACAATCATCGGTTGAGAGTGAGAGCACTTAAGCCACACCAGAAGTCCACTTGATTCAAATAGAACCTCATCAAGAGAGATTATCACACATTCACGAGTGCTTGAATCATGTCGCTTGGAGGACTTTGTTCCCCCAAACCATTTTTTATAGTAGCACAATGCTATTCTTACAATTTTTTTTCCAATAAACATTTTCTCAGGATGAACTTCATGAGGGATAGACAATTCATGCAATTGAGGCTTCCACATAGTAGGACTGGTCCACACCAATTAGAGAATACCTAAAGCTTGGTAACCTCCCTCTTGGATTGCCACATGCTATAAAAAGGACATTTAAAAGAAAGGTGGCAAAATATGTCTTGTTAGGAGACATCCTATACCATCAAAGCTATGAAGGAATCCTCCTTCGTTGCTTAGAGCACCAAGAATCGACTTGGGTAATGGCCCAAACACACGATGATACTTGTGGTGGCCATTTGAGTGGTATGGCCATCACAAAGTGCATTCTTTGCATGAGCTATTATTGGCAAAATTTAGAGCAATATTTTTGCACATATGTGAGGAAGTGCATGAAATGTCAACACCATGCTAACTTGACACATGTACCTTCTTAGGCCTTACAACCGATCCAATCGACTTGGTCATTTTCACAATGGGGATTGGATTTAATCGAGAAAATATCCCCTGCATCCTTAGGCTATCACATGTTTATCACTATGGCTACCGAGTATTTTACAAAGTGGGTGGAAGAAATCCCCCTTACCACTATGATAGGACCCCATATAGCGGAGTTCATATTGCATAATATCATTTGTTGTTTTGGTATTCCATCCAAGATCATTTTGGATAATGGGAAATCATTCAAGAAAAAAGATGTGTGTGATTTGATAGAAAAATATAATATCTAGCACAAATTTTCAACACCTTATTATCTGTAAGAAAATGGGCAAACAGAAGCATCAAACAAGATAATGATTGCCTAATTGAAGAAAATAGTCAAAGAGAATCATACTGATTGGCACACACAAATTCTGCTTGCCCTATGGGCTTACCACACTACCATTTAGACACCCACTAGGGCAAACCTGTTTTCACTAGTGTATGGTGCTAAGGTATCCATGCCTCTATAGTTAGAAATCCCATCGCTACGCATATCCATGTAGGAGTTTATCGATGATGATACTGCACTACAAGCTCACCTAGATCAGCTTACGTTGTTTGATGAACATCGCATTAATGCTCTTGAGAATCTTTGTGAGTATCAAGAGTGTCTCAAAAGAGCCTATAATATGAAATTCCATCTTAGAGAATTTCAAGTTGGTGATCTCATCCTAAAAGAGAACCAACATAACTCTAGCTTGCCGCCCCACCTATGGGACAAATTTATGGTAAACTAGTTAGGTCCCTTTGTCATCACTAGTCAAATCAGGCCTGGAAATTATTGCTTGGCCTTCCTTGAAGATGTCGAGGATCTGGAACCCTTGAACATCCTTCACTTATGATCATTTCATGCTTAGAGAGCACCACCAAAAGGCTCCTAGTGGTTCTTCACCGTCTAGGTTAAATAAAAATGCTCCTGGACTATCTTCGATCATCTAGGTCAACCCTAAAAGCCCCAAAGGCATCCATAAGCCCTTTGGTCACAACAAAATACCCCTAGGTAGTCATAGAAACTTTTTAAGTCTCTATGACCATCTAGGTCACCTAAAAGGCTCCTAGCGGTTCCTCACCATCTAGGTCAAATAAAAATGCTCCTGGACTATCTACGATCATCTAGGTCAACCCTAAAAGCCCCAAAGGCATCCATAAGCCCTTTGGTCACAACCAAATACCCCTAGGCAATCATAGACACTTTTTAAGTTTCGTTGATCATCTAGGTCACCCAAAAGGCTCCTAGCAGTTTTCACTATCTAGGTCAAATAGAAATGCTCGTAGACTATCTACAATCGTCTAGGTCAACCTTAAAAACCCCAAAGGAATCCATAAGCACTTTGGTCACAACCAAATGCCCCTAGGCAGTCGTAGACACTTTTTAAGTGTCGTTGACCGTCTAGGTTACCCAAAATGCTCCTACCAATTTTCACCATCTAGGTTAAATAAAAACACTCTTGGACTATCTACGATCGTCTAGGTCAACCTTAAAATCCCCAAAGGCATCCATAAGCTCTTTTGTCACAACCACATACCCCTAGGTAGTTGTAGAAACTTTTTTAGTGCCACTAACCGTCAAGGTCACCCAAAATGCTCCTAGTGGGTTTTCATTGTCTATGTCAAATAAAAATGTTCCTAGACTATATATGATCATCTAGGTCAATCCTAAAATCCCCAAAGGTATCCATACACTCTTTGGTCACAACCAAATTTCCCTAGGTAGTCGTAGACACTTTGTAAATGTCGTTGACCGTCTAGGTTACACAAAAGGCTCTTAGTGGTTCTTTATCGTATAGGTCAAATAAAAATGCTCCTGGACTATCTACGATCATCTAGGTCAACCCTAAAAGCTCCAAGGCATCCATAAATACTTTGGTCACAACAAAATACCCCTAGGCATTTGTAGACTCTTTTTAAGTGTCTTTGACCGTCTAGGTCACCCAAAAGGCTCCTAGAAATTCTTCATTGTCTAGGTCAAATAAAAATGCTATTGGACTATCTACGATCATCTAGGTCAACCCTAAAAGATCCAAAGAAATCCATAAGCTCTTTGTTCACAACTAAATGCCCCTAGGCAGTTGTAGACACTTTTTAAGTGCCACTGACTATCTAGGTCACCCAAAATGCTCCTAGCGGTTCTTCACCGTCTAGGTCAAATAAAAATGCTCCTGGACTATCTACGATCATCTAGGTCAACCCTAAAATCCCCAAAGGCATCCATAATTCCTTTGGTCACAACCAAACACCTCTAGGTAGTTCGTAACACTTTATGAGTGTCATTGATCATCTAGGTCACCTAAAATGCTCCTAGGTGGTCAGTAACCATCTAGGTCAAACAAAAATGCTCCAAGGGTGTCTACAACCCACTTGGTCAACCTAAAATACCCCTAGACTATCCAAAACCATCTAGGTCAACCCTAAAGGCTCCAAGGGTATCTACATATCGCTTGGTCAACCTAGAAGGCTCCTAGGTGGTCTAGAACCGTCTAGGTCACCCCGAAATGCTCCAAGGGTGCCTATATCCCACTTGGTCAACCTAAATGCTCCTAGATGATCTAGAACCATCTAGGTCGAACAAAAAGCCTCAAAGACATCCATAAGCCCTTTGGTCCCCCCAAATGCCCCAATGTCCCCCAATAAGTGATGAGGCCCAAAAGTGCATCATTATTGCACAATGTTTGTGTTGGAATATTTTCAACATTGCCTCTTTAGTCCTAAGTATTAAGTCCTAGTATTTAGTTTTAGTTTAATGTTTTGATTTACATATTTCTAGTTAATTTGATTAGCATACATTGAGGTTTTGGCTTGGTTGGTCAATGTTTGACCATAGTCCAAGATTAGCATGTTGTTAGGATAAGAGCTATCTTTAAGTTAGTTTGTTGTAATAAGTTTAAGAGGATTTCTCTCAACCACCGTGTCTATTTTTAGTTCTTTCAAGAACTATAAAACTATGTAATGCATTGTTGATCAATAGAACAATTTCACCATTGTTTCTCATTTGGTATCAGAGCAGGTTTGCTCAAATGGATCAAAACCTGTGGAGAGTGGTGTGAAGAGATCTGAAGCACACACTTTGTCAGAGAAACTCAAGTGGCCAACACTCAGCAGATTTGCAAGGAAGAGCTCGAGTAAATCATTAATATCTCATGAATCCTGAGGTATTTGATTATGAAATTTTGAGGGTTGTTAGATAATTGTATCAAGAGGATGCTGTCAAAATTTCAGGTGATTTGGAGCTAATTTGCGGATTTTATTAGCATTTTTAGTTTTTCAATAAAATGGTTGTATAAGGTGGAATACAGGGTATTTGCTTCTCAAATTTTGGGAGAAATATTATTTAGATAAAATCATAATTCAAACAAAATTTCAGGTCATTTGGATCTGTATTGATTGATTTATGTGAATATTTATTTTTCCTTCAACAATCCTAGATCCAGAATTGTGATAGAAAGGGCAAAAGTAAATTGATCACATATTTCTCATTTGTGTGAATTTGGATCTGAAATTTAGTGGATTTTTAGATAAGTATATCAGAAGTCTACAGGAAAAATTTTAGTTTGTTTCAATCAGTATTGGCTGATTTATGATAAATTGGGTGCTTGAGACTTTGGTAAATAAAAGGAAGCCATGTATGCAGACTTGGTTGTACCAAAATTTGATGGAGATAATTATGCTATTTGGAGCATAATGATGAAGACCTTCTTGAAGGCTCAAGACTTATGGGATATAGTTCAAGAAGGCTATGAGGAACCCTCTTGGAGCAAGCTACAAGGCGAGGAGAGAAAAGAGAAGAAGGAGCAACAATATGCAAATTGCTTAGCTCTTATGGATTTGAGGAGAGGAATGGAAAAGAATGTTTTTCCTCTCATAGCCAATTGTAGATCAGCTACAATGGCATGGAAAGTGTTGAAGGATGCTTATGGGTTTGATGAGGATACCCATAAAGCCATGTGTGACAATCATGAATATTGTTTAAGCAAGGAGGAGCCTTGCTTCCTTGAAGAAGTTTCTGAATTAGATCCTTTTGAAGGAGTTTTTGAAGAGTCTTTTCAAGACTCATATGAAGACATACATTCTTATGATGGTGAATTCTTCCTTGAAGAGGAAGACATGTTTGAAGAAAAGAGTGATGATGAACTTCTTGAAGAGAAGAGATACGAAGATGAGGAATCCCTTCATGGAGAAGAGGATGAGAAGGCGAAGGAGCCTTGTATAGCTCTCATTGGAGAGAGTTATTGTGAGACACCCATAGTTGCAGACATGTCTTGTAATGGCATGGAAAATTGTAATAGTCAATTATTTCTTTTAGGAGGAGAAAAATATGAAAAGAAAAATTGTACTAATAATTTTTTTGCAGGAATGGCATGCTTGGAAAGCATTCACATTGATAGCAAAGAGGATGGATGTCTCAATGGAGATACAATTGCTCAAGGACCTTGTAGTGAAGACCACTCAAAAGTGGAAGAAGACTTTGAAGATGAAGGAAGAGAAACACTCACATTGGAGTGTTCCTTGCTTGAAGACCATCAAAGTGAAATGTATGATGAAGAATGTCTCATGGAGGAGATAAATGAAGAGTGTATTATGGAGAATGCACCTACAATTCTCATGAAGGAGAATAAAGAAGATGATGATGGAGAAGCAATGTTCATGGATGATCATTGGCTTGAAGACCATTCAATTGGAATGGATGTGTGCTCTCTTGAAAGAACAAATGAAGTAATGTGGGATGATGATCCACAAGAAAATTTTGATGAAGAGGAAATGGAAGCGATAGGCTTCTTGTTTGAAGATCACTCATCAAGGGTGAAGGATGTGTTGGGTGAAGAAAAGACCCCACAAGACTCCCTCATTTGGGATATGGAAAGTGAGAAAGAAAATGGGATAGAAACAGAAAATGAAAATGAGATTGCTGATTTTCTTGTTGTAATGGAAAAGGAAACATCACTCATGGATGAAGATCACTCACTTGGAGTGACTACATTGCAGAAAGAGAGTTGTCTTGAAAAGGCAACTATGTATGATTGCTTGAATGAATGGTGTTTCAACACACCAACATGGATTGAACAAAGGAGGAGAACTATTAGTGAAGAGTTGATGGTTGATCTTGAAGCACCATACAATGAAGGAGAACTGCTACAAAATAGCTTTATGGGAAGCACCAAATCTACTCATACTAAAGGTAATGTTTTTATGATTAATGATTTGTTTTTTGTGAGCAGGAATGAAAAGAAAGGAGAATGTCTTCCAAAGGCATTATTGAGAGGTGATTGTCTCATTGAGACAACTTTGATGAAGAGTCTTCTTGGAGAGAATACAGTGATGGAGAACTTGGGTCACATGGATCAAAATGATGTGTTCAAAATTCCTTGGGAGAAGGATTCTTGTAAAGTCATTGTTGTGAGAGAATATTTGTGTGAGGAGCAACTTTATGTTGCATATGTAGTTGGTCATTATATGGCCATATTTGTTGTGATATTTTGTGTGGAAATATGTGAAAGAGTTGTATGGTATAATCATCTATGTGAGATGATTAATTGTAAATACTCATGTGGAGTATTGTTTAGTGTTGAAGATGTAAAAGAAGATCAAAATGTGAGAGCATGGTTTAAAGACCATAATGATAAATATGTAAGAGAGTGGTTGCTGAAAACCACAAGAGGAGATACTTTTGTTGAAGGGGGAGCTAATCAACAAAAGAAGGCACTCAAGCATTTGCAGGAAATTCCACATGAAGAGTGGAAGGAGTGCCACCATAAGTATTTTGTAAATTCTGATTTCTTGATTCAAGATTGGAGGAAACGTAAGAGAAATATTTTCTTCCAACTTTGTGATGCTTAAAGAACTCTTGCATGAGTGTCTTTAGCATCAAGGGGGAGAATGTTGGAATATTTTCAACATTGCCTCCTTAGTCCTAAGTATTAAGTCCTAGTATTTAGTTTTAGTTTAATGTTTTGATTTACATATTTCTAGTTAATTTGATTAGCATACGTTGAGGTTTTGGCTTGGTTGGTCAATGTTTGACCATAGTCCAAGATTAGCATGTTGTTAGGATAAGAGCTATCTTTAAGTTAGTTTGTTGTAATAAGTTTAAGAGGATTTCTCTCAACCACCGTGTCTATTTTTAGTTCTTTCAAGAACTATAAAACTATGTAATGCATTGTTGATCAATAGAACAATTTCACCATTGTTTCTTAGTTTGACTACCATATGATAAGTTAATTGCCAAATAGTTGACTAAAATATACTATTTGTTAAGTGTTTACATGATTTTATGTTAGGAATACTATATCTCTATTTTTGACTATTTTTAGCATTTTGTGACTGATTTTGCTTGATTAAGTAGCAAGTAAGAACATGCATTTCAATTAACCAAATGTGGTATGCTGATATCCATTAAATTCTCAATGGTTTTTAAATGTTTTCCTGCCCTTCAACTTATTTGAAGTCCACATTGAAGCCAAATTATTAGGACTATCATAAATCTGAAAATTTGAAAAAACAACAATATAAAAATCAGCAAGCTGTCACTTTATAGGAACACCTTGAAGTTATCAAGCAAAGCATGAGGATATGGATGGAATGAGTTCATAAGGACTACAGAAGACATCTAACCTATTTAGAAGCATTCCCACATGGTCTAAATAGGCAGCAACAGGGTATAATAGAATATGGACAATTGTGTAGCATTGTTGCACTATTTCACCATTGTTACTTGGTGAATGAAGAGTATAAATTCAGTAGCAACTTGATGTACTCCTTCATGTTGATATTTGAATAATTTTTCCATGTTCTAATTTATTTGAATTTGCAAGAAATACCAATATTTTACAACTGTGCAACAGAATTGGAAAATGCAGTAATTTACCATGTAAATTCTAGCAAGCTACAAATGAATGGCAAGGCATAGAATTCATACATGGACAGGAATAAAGGCTATTTCAATCTGATACGGAGAGCTAATCCACCTGAGAAATATAGCTAAAATCACTTGAAGAGCACATAGTTGGTCATTTTGAAGATCTTTGAAATGAGAAGACATCTTCGGAATGAGAAATACAGTCTCTTCAAAATGAGTAGATATCTTCCGAATGAGAAATACAATCTCTTTGGAATGAGCCACTTATCTCTGAAATGAGAACAGAAAGTGCTTTTTGAATTTTTGACTGATTTTTGATGATGGAAAAAGGGAAATAAGGTTGAAAATATTAAAGGAAAATATCTCCCATATGACTTTGCCATCCTTGTCGTCCAAAGCCACCATTCATGGAAAAGATCAATTTTGATCCTCTTCTAGGATAAACACAGAAATAACTGCAGCATAATAGGAAATTATTTACAAGATAGAAAGGGCATATTCTAAAGTGAAGAAAGATATGTGAGATATTTCTAGACTTCTCCCACGTACTCCCACAACTGAAGATTCTTTCTAAAGGGCCAATGACTACTATTGTAGCACAAACTGTCCAGATTTACATTTATTTTAGATCCAAAATTATTGGCAAAACACTGAAAAGCAGCACATAGGCTGATTTGAGCATGGGATATGTTGTAAATATTTATATAAATAACACAACTCCCTCCTTGGTTGATCCAGTTAGGAATTATAATAGAGGAGAGTTTTCAACTGCAGCAATTATGACTGTACAATAATTTTCTATAACAATTTTCAGCATGTTTTGTCATCAATAAAAGTGTAGCTATTTTATCATTTTTTGTTTTGAGTTTTAATTAGTTAAGGAGTGCTTTTCACCTCCTTCTAGATCAGGAAGTATGGTCCCACTTTCAGATCTAGAAGGAGGGATTTTATGGTAGGTTTTAATCTGTAATTTTGCTATAGTAGAATTAATAGATTGCTTGCCAGATTTTATTTTCTTGTTTTTATTTTGTATTATGTGATTTATATTTTATATTATATTTGTGTACTTAATTTGTGTGTATGTCAACTGATAAATTATATTAAGCATTTTCCCTTTGCTTTCTATGTTTTCCCTGCTTTTTATTTTAGCAACTCTCCATTTTTAGCATATTTTATTTTGTCGTCAATTCCTGTAGCAGAAGCTTGATGACCTTTTGTGGCAGGGCATTGACAGGTGTTTTTAGAATAAGTTTCATTTACAAGAATTATTTCAATTATGTAAGAGTAACTATATTTCAATTCTGCAAAAGTAGATTAGATTTCAATTTAACAATTTCAATTCATGCAATTGTAGTTAATTGTTAAATTCTGCAATTTAGATTTAGTTTTCAATTCCTATAATTTACTTTAGTTTCCATTCTTCAGACTAGGTTTAATGTGACACCAAAAGGCTAAACCAAAATCTGCTTGACCAATAAATGCTTAAAATTTGAAAGCTTGAATTGTACTCTGCCCTAGCCTTCTATCATAGACAGCCTTGGACACCACCCTGGATTGATAAATCATTGAGATTAAATGATGAGAATCAATGACACTCATCAATAAGCTCGTTGGTCACATGTGTATACATATCAATCAAAAACTCAAAAACATCATTAAAGCATAAAAATACAAAAATATTGCACTCCCATCAAGTTGCATACCATTGCATTATCTCTTTCGTTAGGCATATTCTTCATCACACATTGCATTTTTTAGAATTGATCATACATGTATAGCACTAAGATTGTACACTAGTCATAATTCACAATCAATGTTGTCAAGGTCATCACTCACCTCATTCCATAGTTACTTATAATTTCCATCTACATTTCTTGCATTTCCATAGTCATGTCTATTCCATTCACTTAGCCATTTTTTTTAGAATGTTATTAGGGTTTTTGGTCACTCAGCCATATCTAGTCTCTACTCAAATTTTGTAGAAGGCTAGCGATATTTTTAGGAGGTAGAGTATTTCTTAGATTGTGCCTCACATACATCAAATCCCAACACATTACACACTAATAAATCCAAGTTTTACGAAAAGATAGATGAAATCCATGAAGTGGTCTAGGTTACCTTATCTGAAAAGGTCATCCTGCTCATCCCCCTGTGTGAATGGTTTAAAAATTCTAAGAGTTGGCAAAAGGACAAGTTCTCCCCTACCCAATTCCCCCCCACAAAAATAAGTGGTTTACCCCCCTTTTTTGTCATCAAAATCCCACATTGTCACATGTTTACAACATTCTAAATTTGCAAACCCCCATAAATAAAAAATTCAAGGTACAAAAATACAAAAATAAAAAAAGTGCACACATCAAAAAAGCACAAGAAACAATAATCCCCATCACTCAAAATTCAAATCCCTTTCTCAAAAGAAAAAGAAAAAAAAAACTCAAAATAAACGGTGATTATTGTCACTAAAAAGAGAAAACAAAATAATGATTTTTATTACTATATATGAGAGTAAGTATCCCAGTAAAATTGAAGAAAGTAGGGAGTCAAACTTGAATCCTTGGAACTCTCAGTATTTGGAAAACCATAAGGTGATCCTCAATACAGGTTTGGTTGATAGCCTACTTGGCACTAGTGGTAGCCTCCCGCATGATGATATGTCTGCCACATTAGCTTTTGTGCGTGTGTATACCAATGTTTGCATGTGGATGAGCTAGCTTTGGTAACCTTAGATTCCACCTATTGGTCTAGTCATACTTAGTAGAAAACCTAATATGGTGGCATTCATTTGGTGATCCTCAGTATAGGTTTTTTTGAGAGCTTGCTTGGCACTGGTGGTATCCTTATGCGTCTCACAAGAATGAACTCACTAGCACACACAGGGATATTGAGTATCTTGGTCATCCTAGCAGATTCGTACCTTGTCAAAAAGTCTTGCACGGTTAGTATACAACTTTTGATCAGTTTACTAGAGTGTTTGCATCTTGTGAACACCTCATAGATATTCTCTAAACATCATGTCATTCATATCACTTCACCTCATCCATTTCAGTTACACTATTCACAAATCCATTATATAGTCTCATGACAACATTACATATGAGTTGATGCAATATATATCATCTATGGTGCTAGCATAATATGTCATATAGTCTACATATTTCATCCTCTAAATCAATAAATCATCCATCTCACCATACATCCATGCATGTACAAAATCAAATTAAATCACATTACAACATATGCATACAGGTAGACATCCATCATCATATCATAAATCAAATTGCATACATTTTTGTACCTTTCATAAAACAATAAACACATGATGATAAACCACATAAAAAGCTCATATATATGTGTGTATATATATGGGACAAAAATATACATCATGTTTCCCATAAGCTACAATAAAATGAGTCCTCAGACTTCACACTGCTAAAATATCCAAAAACATAAAAAAAGTCATGCGAGCCATTACCATGGTCACGCAAGACCAGTACTATGACTCACACTTCCACCTGCAGTTGGAGTCCTCTATGAACTCCCATACCTACTACCACCTACAGTTGGAGTCCTCTATGAACTCCCATAACTACTACCACCTATAGGAGGACTACCCTATACTATTATGGCAACTCTGGTATGACCCACTGGTAGCTGCATCATCCTCTAGATGCCCTCTAAGGTGCACTACCTCCATCTCTAGCTCATTCGTATATGCCTACCCCAGTCGGCACCATTCTTGGTAAGTCTCTACCATAGAATGGAGTCGTGTCACCTTTTCCTATAGCCTAGCCACCTCCCCACTACTGGAGTCCTCTCATGTAGGTCTTCGAGATCACAATTGTATCTAAAGAGATGTTATATCGACCTGAGCCACTTGTACATTGGCTCATTGTGCTGCTAGCTCCACCTATACATCATGCACCTATGTCCATAGGAGATCTCTCTCCTACCTAACCCTAAGTAGCTCATCCCATATCTCTACCTCTATATCACCATGTGCCATCAGTGGTGCCTGCACCTCCTCATCTATGATAGTATCATTCCCAAAGTCACCTCGATCTCCTAAATCTAGGAGAACCACCTGCTCCCCTGCCATGTGTCCCTACCAATCACCTGCCTCACCTTGGTCCTCATTAGAAACCTCTTGATGTACCTCCCTAGCTACACCCCTCCCTAGTGGCCCCTCTCCATGCCACTGGCCTATCACCCACCAAGCGTCATACTCCACTGTAGTCCCGACATCATCCACACATGGAATGTCTACTACAGGATCTGTATCCCATGCCATTGTCTCCACTATTGGCCAAACCAATGTCATCTCATCCCTACGATGTTGATAAGGCACTGACTCACTGGGCACCCCTTGATGTAGCCCAAACTATCACATCACCCAAGCAAAAGGGAAGTACTCCCACTCTACACCATGTCATCCAACAAGACATCTACCTCACCACACACTACAAAGTTGTACAATAACATCTACCCACTCTAGAAAATCTCTGTATGGCCTCTAAAACACTTGGTCTACCCCAAGTCATGAGAATATATCTACATAGTGAGCCACATCATGTGTAAATTGCAGACTTTTTTCCCTCTCTTGAGCTCTCTACCATAGGATGCAATATCCTATCTCCCTATCTACCAACTGTGCTCGAGTCATCAATGGTAGCCCATGTGGTCGCCCCACAACTATGTGATGCCACCTCCAGTACTACACAAAAATGCTACACCCCACACCCATTCACTGATGGCATCAAATATCATACAAATTTTCATAGAGTTGTACCAGTAGTGTAGTACCCCATGCCATCACTAGTGGCTCTGCCATAGTGCACCTCACCAATGCAAACACTATCTCCACCAAGTTCCATGGGAACCTTGCTCCAAAAGACTTAGGTAACATCATATTGGAGATGAGCATCATAAGTAGTGTATGACTCACCCCCAATACCTTTTCCTCATGCCAGAAAACTACCATCATACCCCCCTTCAAGCATTCCAGCTCTACCATCTCTAGTTCATAAATGAAGTACATCTCAAGCACTGCACATCTCTGGTCTCATGGTGTCGTACAAATCGATCGCCCTTCTATCATAATCTAAAGAATCTAATAGATGTCCTCAAGCATCACTATAATTTCCCCCATGGGTAGGTGGAAGGCATCGGTGAGCAAATACCACAAGTCAATCAAGGTAGTCAAATGTGCACGGTCTCATATCATAAGCTCTAACCGTGTCACCTACTTGAGGCCAATGGCATACAACAATTCCGATTCATCTATGGTCAATGAATCCCTCATGGAATCAAAGATATTAGGTACTTGATACCAACTCCTCACCACCTGACAGGGATAAGCAACTCAATAATACAACTCCAAAATGGCCTCAAATGGCCCCAAAAATATTCAAAAGAAAAGACTCAAAATGGCCCCTCTTTGAGGCCGGTTGTGGCCATTCCCCCTAGGAACAGCCCCCAAACCATACCACATTCCCACCAAGGGATGTCCCATGATCAGCCCACACTAGCCCTCCCACCTATGGATGACTCCAACAAATTGGGCTCAAAAAGGCCTTTTCGGCCATTAAAAATAGCAAAAACAAGGCAAATTGGACTTATAAAATGCAATCTAATTACACAAAAACATGGATAAAATAAAAAATTTGGTACATATCTCATAAATTAGGTATAATTACCTATGATATAGTGTGCTATGCTTCCAAACCAAAAACATGCCATAAAAGCAAAAACATCAACTCCTAACATTAGGAAAATGTAATAAGAAAGACTTGGCATACCCATCTCGCATCGGCTCCTCCACTGGTTGAGTCTTCCTGCTAGCTCATGGTGACTATGGGATGAATTTTATAGCACTCCGCTACTAAGAATCACTCTCCTACTGCTTACCTCTCAAAATGCAAAAATAATCATGCACAAATGAGCCTAGCCCTCATATTTTGGGTTTATATAGAGATATAGGGTTCACCACAATACTAAGGTGGGATGAGCACATATTTGGCTTAATATCCCACCTTGGTATAGTGGTAGAACATGCCACTATCACACCCTTGGATGGTGGCAAAAAAAATAGGACAAAACAACCCAAAATGATCCAAAACAGGTCCAAAATTACACCAAAATAGCTCAAATTGGGTCCAAATTTTACATGAATCAAAATACAATCATGAGGATCCTAGGAGAGATGGAAAATTTGTTAAATCATGCTCTAATAAGTCCATTGTGGCCAGACCACACCTCGTGCATATAGTTTTCAGCTCCTTTCCTCCAAGAAAACTCAACAAAGCCAACAAAATCCTCTCTAAATTGCCCTATTTTTCATAGGAAAAAACTGAAGGTAAACATAACACAAGTCAATTGGGTCAAGTGACTCATCAATTTTCTCACTGGTCATTCCACCATCGACTCATCGCTTGAGGGGGTAGTCATACTTAGTCCAAATCAACAAGCACACACTCAATTATGCAAATTGTGATCGTTCAACGAATCTTTGAGGAAGACAATCACGTCCCTGCTTGGGGTAGCAAACAAGCACACAATATCACATCATAACACTTGACATTAATGACATCATGAATTCATGAGCCCTGTCCCTTCATGACAGATAATGTCTAAGTTTAGGCAAGCTCATTTAGTGGGTTAGAAACAAGGACTCAAGAACACATGCCCTTTCCATGATTGGGGCATATAAAGTTGGTTAGGTTATCAAGTAACCTTAATCATTCAACATTTTAGTCATCTATTTTTGCTCAGCACTATTCTGCACACAACGCATCTCAAAAAGGAGTATTTATATACACTAAAAAATAGTTAACCCGATTAAGCATCCATAAAAAATGATCAAATTGGCATCATATGGCCCCTTGGGCAGCCCTTAGAAGGCTCACAGTGGTTCTAGCCACTCCAAAAGAGGTTTTAAAGGATTTTGGCCCAGTTTTGGGAGGTTTTTGCCAAAAATTCACCATCATCCCACCCTGGGACGTTGGCATATTCCCACCGTCCCACCCTGGGACGATGGTGAGCCATCGTCCCAAGGTGGGACGGTAAGCAAGTTTGACCCATAAAAAGTCAAATTTGGGACAAATGGCACCCAAAAAATACCATTTACCCTGCCAATTGAAGCATGCAGGTCAGAGGGCACTGAATCCTTATGACATGCTTCATAATGGAGGCTAAAAGGGGAGATTCTCTTCCCCATCCAATGCATACCTCCTTTTTGACAAATGGCACCTCCTGCCATGCATGCCCTTGCATGCATTTTTGCACATAAGCCCATTTGGGCTATAAAATGGATTCAATATCCACACAAAAATATAGATAGGAGTTATAATATATGCAACAGAGTGCTACCAAGATTTCCCCCCACTTTATTGTGCTCTCTTTCCCTCAAAATCTCTTCTTAGTGAAGGAGGTTATCGGGTGACTTCAAGAGGGTCCTTTGGGCATAACTTTACCATATAGGTGAATTTATTCACCCAATTTGATGATAATACCCATTATATTATTTAGGACTATTACCTAGTGGGATTGGTAGCAAAAGGTGTACAGAATTAGTGGGTATCCCCCCTAGGGTGCCCTCCAATTAGTTGCAGTCACCACCATCCCCCCTAGGATGAGGAGAAATTTGTGCATAATTTCTTGACTATTTTTTAGGATTATTCTAGAATATCATAGGATTCTATAGTTCAAATTTCATGGAATTTGGAGTTATATTGTCCGATATATCGTATTTTGAAGTTTTTGTAGGTTCGTAGGGCCCATCCGGGTACCCCAGGTGCATGCAGATGGATCTGCATATCATTTTGAAAATATAACCACATGGTTAGTCTTAAAATGTTTATTTATGTATTCTATCCAAGTTTCATGAGTTTTGGACATGTTTAGGGATGGGAATTGCTTATCTTGGTCTTCGCAGGTTACAGATGGGCGACGCAAAATCGAGGGGTCTACGAATGCAATTTTAGATATTTTTTTTGTGATATCCCTTAAAAACCTCCTATTTAACATGCAATTTTAGATATTTTTTTTGTGATAAAATTTCAAGTCATTATGAGTTGATTTGATATGTTTTTAATATATATGCCCTTTACTAGTATTTTGGTGCTTGTAGGGATTACATGTTTTCCATCACACGCACTTGCTATTTGACACCTTTGGATTCCTTGTGTGCAGATGCAAGTTTCTAGAATACATTGGGAAGGAGTAAAAGACATCAAATATCAGAGATACAATCAGCAGTGGCATTGGCCCGCCCACCTCGATTGTGGGTACGAGGAAGGACACTGGATGTGCACCCAGATTTCTTGAAGGATTTGATCCCTGGGCACCCAAACATTGTAAAAATTGTATCACGTTTGAGCCCTCAAGGGGAATTTTGTGTAACCTTGGATCTGATCCACAAAATTAATAAGGGTACTCACTTTATTTCATACCTTGTTGTTTGGTTTTGCTTCCATTTTTACACGCATGCTTTTGTTTGATGCTCATAAGCTATAGAGGATAGATACACACATTGTTATTCATAATTAGGTGCATCTTTTTTCCTTACTTCACTTAATTCTATACATTTTTCAAGGTATATCTTGAGTATTTTTGATAGATAGTCCTAGCATCCTCAAAACTAAACTAATAAATATTTCAAGAAGGCCCTCCAAACCACCTAGAAGAATACTTTTTTCCTTCTACATGTAGCACGATCAAATTCCACTCATTATTTATATTTAAAAAACAAAAATAGGAGGCATGTTACCTCTGAATCATATATTTAACCTTTTGATATATAAATATAACTTTTATTGTGTTCACTTCCATTAAAAAATATTAGTATGTCTCTATGTTAATTAGATTAAAATTATTTTTAAATAAAATTATTTTTATATTTTTCGAAGTTTTTATGTTTCTAAAATTTATTGATATTATCTTATTTAATACATAAATTATTACTTTATACTTATTTGGTTTTTAAAATTTGAAACTTTTTGACACAAATATAAAAAATGTGATTTATTAAATTATTTATTATTCAATTTCCTTCTTTATAAATACAATGACATTTTCAAGATACTATTTTCAACGAAAAATAATGTTATATTTAATTACTTTATACATTCATTTTTCTTGATACCTTTAATAATAATTTGTAAATCCTTTCAATTAAAATATATATTTTCATACATTTTTAATGGCAATTTGGATCCATGTAAAAAGTTCCCTAGCATTTGCATAGTTATTCTTTAAAGTTCCATTGAAAAAGCAAGGATAACTTTATCTTGTTTATTTAAAAATTACCACCTTTGCAATATTTTTCTCAAATTCCATAGGAGGCACCATTGGAACTAATTTTGATGAACATAAATTTTATGCATTTCTATTTTACCATAGATTGACACAAATCCTTTATGTTAGCTCCATTATCACAAATCCTATAAAAAAGAAGCTAACACCTCTTTTTCCACACTTGAGACTTCCTATGATATGCATCATGTCTAAAAAAACTTTGTAAGAAAGTCAATAATATGATTCTAAATTTGACCATGATTTTAATATTTGTTTTTAAAAATTCTATTATACCTTTCAATCCATAGATTCCAACAAATAATGTCAAGATTACTCATCCATACAATGCATAATTCTTTAGCTTTAAAATAATTAGTCCAATATTTTATCAACCCTATATACCTAGTATATTCTCGTATTTTTGAAGGAATAGCCCCAAATAGTATAAGCAAAGGGACAGTGAAGAAGTAAATGATTTGATGTTTCTGCATCATTCTTACACAAGGCATGCCTAAACTGTCCACAATACGCTCATCTTTGTGGACTCTCACCTATAAAAAAATTTCTTTGGATTGCTAACCAAAGGAATATTGAACCCTTTGGAAGAGCCTCAAGTGATCAAACATTCTTCTAAAGGAAATTATTTGGAATAAGAAATCATGATTGCTCCAAATCCTTATATTGCAACTTGACTGAATATCCACGTATTTTGATAGATTGAAACTAGCTCATCCTTTCATATAAAAATAGAAAATGTAACTCTTGACGTATTTTTTACTCATCAAATATTTGACTAAGGTCCTATTTTTCAACCACATTGTTAATAGAAATCCATGAACTAGAATTGTTGCTCACATAAATATAATTTGTGATGGAACCTCTACAAGCCAATAAGGCCCAAGTAAGTGGTTGTCATTTGAAATCGCAAATAAGAGGATAAATATACAACGAAGAATCAAAACAAAACTTGTAAAATCCCCCTCATTGATTGATCATGTGATATATGTCTTGATCGATTATAAACTCTTTGATACAAAGTTCTATGGTGTTAACCTCTATGTAGGGTTCATTTACTTAAAAAAATATTGCATCCATAGAACTTATACATTTTTGAAGTAATAATTTCCCCCACTCTTCATTCGATATTTGAATAATATCCAACCAACATTTGTCCCTCATGCCAAACTCATAAGATAGCAATTTAGCAAGATTTACCCTTCAATAATATTTCCTTTACAAACCCCATTCCAGTTACAAAGAGAAAATTTAAACTTTTCCTCACATCCTTTCCAAAAAAAACTATATAGATATTGTGAAATTCAAATGTTATAACTTTAATACTCTGTTAATCTATCTATACAAGTGTGTTTGTAGCATTTCGACCAAGTTTAAAAGCTTAGCTTTCCAACCTACCATACAAAATTTTATTCTATTGAAATTTAAGTCCAAAACTCCTTTTTATTTTCTTTGTCAATCAAAGGGAGGCCCAAATGTATTGATGATAATTTTCCATTGAAAACCTAAAGTGTTTACAAATAATCCATTGTAAAATTAGGGTAGTGTCAGTAAAAAGAATTTTAGATTTTATATTATTAACTAGTCATCCAATGGTATTTTCATAGCATGATAGTATTAATAAGACTCCATGGCCTCATTAATAGAGGGATGATCCAAAAATGTATCATCAAAAAGTTGGGATGATATGTGAAGAGACCATTTTTTGCCAACCTAAATGATATATTAGGCTTAGATAAAAAATTAATATAAGATAATATTTATTAATTAGTACATGTTAATGTTGAAATATGTGGTGGTTAAGATTATCTTGAGGTCACAACCAACTTTTTGTTATGTGTACCATTTGGGCCCATGTAAATATTGAAAAAAAGTATTTTTTGTAATTTTAGTATTTTATTTTTGAGAGTCAATCCCATAAACTTGACCTAAAGGTAACATGTAATTGGGTATAAATACCCCCCTTCACCAATCATTTCTTTATCGATTGAGTGTTGTTTTTATTGTCTTTGAGTGAAGATATTTGGTGTTTATAAACACCCTATCATATATCGTGTTCTTTCTTTACATTGTGTATTTATTTTGACAAGCAATACTAGGTAAATGTTTGATTCCATTCACTTGTAGAAACTATTGTAAAATCTAACATGGTATTAAAGGGAATGTGAATATTTATTATTTGTTTGCTTTTATCAGTGGTAGGTTTATCTTCCAAATTCTCTCGAGGATGATTTTTGTAGGGGCTTGTGAAGAAGATTTTTTGAAGTTGATGATATAATATATGTATCAACCCAAATTTTTCGTGCCCTTACCTTCAAGCTAAAGGATCCGTGCCCGGAAGGGGGATGCGAGAAGGATGGAACAATACCTCGAACTGAGAGGCCCTTTGAAGGTCATGCCTCTCGAGGGAGGGGTATAAGGGTGAATTTTTGATGGATGGTTGGGTTCACCAAGAAACTTTGAGTGGCAGTTTCCACGCCTAGGTTGAGAATGGTCTTGATGTGTTCATTTTATACTCAATAATTCATATTCCTAGGTTGGCCAAAATGAATCTAAGCTATTCTATATGAAATTTTGATTTATATGAATACAGAAAGCATGAATGAATCCTAAATACTAGGAATATACTAAATAAGAAAGAATGCACCTAATTTTGGATGTCTGATGAAGATTCTAAAGCTTGTAGGAGTCCAGATCGTCTCAAATATGACAAGATAGTCTGCAATTGTACATAATCATCCCAGATTACAAGCGATCATCTAAAATAATACAGGATCATCGTCGATCTGATGAATTTGTCAGTCAAATTCATCAGAAACCTACAATCACAAAAATAGACACCAAAAACCGAAAATGCTACTGCAAGAATAATGCAAAATGATAGGAATGACAGTATAAATGCCTAATTGATAACTCTCGATAGCAGATTAAAGGAAATGCATTATTTTAATAACTTACTTTGACTTTATCATGCATTTATGTTAAAATAAGGTGAACTCTAGGATGCAGAATGAAAATAATCAAGCTAATGCATAATAAAATAAATAAGGAAGATGAAAAATGCAAACTCAGGGCAAATTTGCCCTAAATCTAGACTACAGTCGAGATCACCTCCAATAATACAAGATCATCACCGATCTATGATAGGATCATCCAAAATCATCTAGAATCACCTGCAACGATCCGAGCTTCCTCCAATTGAAGCACAGTGAAAACCTACAATGAAAACTTATAACTACGAGTGCAAAGCTTAAATGGTAGGGAAAAGCAACCAAGGAAAGAGTTAGGAGGAGAGCCAGGTAGGGGATCTGTTGGTCCGGATTTCATACACACCCTGCGAAGGATGAGCAGGAAGCTCTGGAGACACCCACGGGACGAATCCCACTCACTTTAGGATCTAGCTGGTTATCCAAGGTGCGAGTTACAGAGTTGGGTCGAATGGCTATTCACTCTTTTTCGCTTCTGGAATAGATTTCAATATGGACTGTTCTGTTACCTTACAGGGGGTTCCCGAACTTGTTCAGTAGTTGCAAAAGTTGTTGACAATCAGATTTAACTTGAATTCTTGATCTAGCTCTCATGGGTCAGCAGATTCAAATAAAAGACAAATAAAGAAAGTAAAAATGGATCATTTCACCGAAAACAAAGAGAGGGTAGGGTAAGGCAGAAAGAGAAGTTTATCCCAACATCAACTGTAAAACCCTAAACTATCAATCTTATCTATGCTATCAGCTTCACAACATAACAAATCAAAGAAGAAAGTGTCCAGTCAGTCTAAGATCACTTTCAACTAAGAGCACAAGGCAGAGTGAAACAGATCTAGCAAAAAATTATAAATCCAAGGGCAAGTTGGTTAAAACTGGTATCTTTCATCGACAGACCTAGCTCACACAGTGAAGACAGAGCAATTAGAACAAACTTAACCTCAAATCTGTAATTTCCCCTAGCAGGCAATAGAACAACTGAAGCCTAACAGCATATTTAAACTTGATAATGGCAGATTTACAGCATATATCTAACAAACTTTAATGGAACGGATAACAAAAGAAGATACACTTATCACACTCTGCAAAATATTAGGCTCCTGGCCATGCTATCACAGAAAAGCTAAAGCACATCAACTCCAAGTCCAAAAACAAAGGATTTCACAAGATTTGCAAGAAATTGCTTATAAGCCTTTTATTTCTAAGTCTCCGCCTCCCGCAATTACATTGAGAAGAAGTATTTATAGACTCAGGACAGACCCTGATCTTTTCAGAAATATCTTCTTCTTTAACTGCAAATCTTATCTTTCTAAACCCTAGGACCCGGGTTTTACAATATAAAGTCCTTTAAAATCAAGTTCTGGATAGAACTTAACCATTCTGCAAATCTGTGCAGTCAATTGCCATAAATGGAGAAGATAGAGTTGAATGCCACTTGCATTCACCCGCAACTGCAAATGAATGCTCTCATTAATTTCTGTTGGTGAGCCGGATGAGTCACCACCTCTCTCAGATCTGATCTCCGTAAAGCCATCCCTGTGTTGAAATTATCTTCATGCTATTAATTCTACCATAAATTTGCCATTGAATGCCCTCACCGGCATCTTCTCTTCTAGCATGGCGGTCCTTGACTAAATCCGCACTTTAACTTTGCCTTTATGGCCTTTCCCGGTTGTCCCGTAAGTGCCAGATGGAATCCTGCATGAAAGACAAAAGATTAATTAGCTCTTTAATAAAACATAAAATCAAAGCTTAAAGGATAAAACAGATTAAAAACCGCAAAATAAGCTTGCATGTCGGCCTCTGCTTTGTCTGATTCGCGCTTTGACACGTGTCGCTATCCCAAGAAGCCTTCTATTTATAGCTGGAATGCACTTCAGGCCCTTTGGGGAACTTTCTCTCTCCTATCGCGATTCTGAGACATGTCGCGATTTCGTGACATGTCGCGAAATCGTGACGTCCCCAGCGCCATGCAACTTCTTCCCCGGTCGGTCGCGAAAACGCGACATGTCGCGATTTCGTGACATGTCGCGAAATCGTGCCTCCTGCCAGCTGTCGCACAACCTTTTCAAGCATGTCGCGATTTTGAGACATGTTAGCGACGCGCTGCACCTTTTGTACTTAAGCGTTTTTCCATCAACAACCCGCGAAAATAGAACACGTCGCGATATCGCGACAGTTCCCGTAGCTGCATGCGTTGACCGCGACACATTTGCGACTTAGCCGATTTTCATTCTGCAGCCCACTTTCTCTCTCCTATCGTGAAAATGCGACATGTCACGATTTCGCGACATGTCACAAAATCGTGCCCTTCCGTACAACTTTCTTCTCTCTCCTCTGGTCGGTAGCGATTTTGCGACGGTTTCCAAAAATGGAAACGTCGCGATATCGCGACACTTCCAAAAATGGAAAGTGTCGCGATTTCGCTACACTTTTCCGACTTAGCTGCTTTTGCCAAAATTCGTCGCGATATCACGACATTTCCGAAAATGGAAGTGTCGCGATATCGCGACACTACCAAAAATGGAAAGTTTTGGTTTTTAGTGAATTTATGCAACTGTTTTCTAGATTTTTCTCGGTACCGATGCGAGATTTTATTTGTGCATGAATGATTCTAGCATGTAAAAAGTGAATTCTTGGATAACACAGCTGGAATGCAAGAAAAAGCACAACTTTAAAAAGGAGGCAAGCAAATTTGGATTTAAAACCTGAAAATTATCAAGAGGGTCCCTGCTGCAAAAATGGAAGTTCAGGGCTTTCTAAGGATGGAATCTCATTTTTCAGTGGGGGTGTGTTGCTTCTCAACAAATGGCGATATCTGCGGGTAAAATAGTAGCACTATTTTAGAACCCAGGACTCTAGTTTCAAAACAAAAAGACCATGCATCATGCCTTGCCACAGACATTCTTCACAATAAATTGACTACTAACTGCTAGCTGTTAAAATTTCCCAAGGACATACTAGGCTGAATTACTTCAAGGAAGATTTCTGATGTGCAATTACAAAGGGTATAAAACTTTCTTCAAGGATGACTGGATTGAATGATGAACTTTGGACTGATCAGCTTTTCTAAATTGTAAAAAGGGGAAACCGAGTAGAGCTCTGTTTACTAGTTTAGCCTTTTACAGCCTAGACAGAGTTACCCTTTAGATTTACACGACCCAAATTTACAACTGTAAGGAAGGATCTTCAACTTGGTAAAAGAAAAATAGCTTTTGGAATCTGGCTGCCTCTCTTTCATATAACTCTTTTTTTCTTTTTTTTTCTTTTTTTCTTTTTTTATCAACACCTGAAAGGCATTAGAGAAATTACAATTTTCTTTTATCATTTGATCAATCTGGAACTGTTTCAGTCTAGGCACTGATAGCCTCTGGTGACACCCAAATAATTGCATGAACCATAGTCCCCTCTTATAACCAGCTTTTCTTGGATTCCCCGGGAGTTCCTCCAACCAAACAGCATAGCAGTTTTTCTATCATTAAAACAACTGTGGCAAGCAAGACACAAAATCCAATCATCTCTCTACCTTTGTCCTGACTAACAAAATAGTTCCACTGTTCAATTTAAGTAGACTATCTCAATTTTAATAATGAACACCGGGTGGAGACTGGGTTGATCAGCTCAGAATAAAACAATTTTCAGCAGGCTGACTTTTCATTGATTGCTCAGGCAGAGGTTAAAGGATAGATTTCAAAAGTTGAAGAACTTTGCACAGACCTCCAAGGAAGAACACAGGCCTCTAAAGCAAAACAAAAATAAAACTGCACAGACTAAAACACTGAACTGTATAGACAGCAAAGAAAAGGAATTGCAGGGAAGAAAATAAAAACTGTACAGGCAATAAAAGAAACAAACTAAAAGAACTGAAGCAAAGCAACTAAAACTGCTGAACTGCAGCAAAGCTAAACTGCAACAGCACTGAAATAAACTAAAGCAACTGAAATAAACTAAACTGCAACTGCACAGACATTTAAAAATAAAACTGCACAGAAAATTTAAGCTAAAGCAGATAAACTGCAAAGAACTATACAGGCAGCAAAGGAAAAAGAAGCAAAATAAACTGCAAAGTTATTTACAATGTATACACATGTTACAACTTCCCTTCATACTCAAAATATGTAGCAGATGGAAGAGCAGAGAAATGGTGCCTTAAAATTTTTTTGACCATGTGCAAGTAATTTAGAAAAATTACCTTTCAGGTCCTGTTGACGAAATGCACTCTAGACTATGCTTCAAAAATTTGCTATCTGGGAAAGACTTGGGTTTACTGTCTTCCCTGTCCCATTTGAAAAACAAATCTGCAACTCCTTCAAATTAAACAAATCATATAATAACAAATCATATGATAACATGTTTATGCTTCTAATTGAAGGGTTTGCAGAGTTCTTTCAAAAGGACTGAATGCAAAAAACCCCAGGATCAAATACCTTAAAATCTTGATAGACCCAGACCACCACATCTTCAAAATTATGTGACAACTGAAAGAAATCATGTTTTATCTGTATGCCCTGGTTCTTAACAACTTGAACATTTTGTGGTTGCTGTACTGCTTCAATATCCAGGACTTCAATTTTTATCCCTCTAGCAGAATGTTTACAATTTTCCTTTTCACCTGAGCCTTGCTTAGATTTAACCTCATCAATGTGTAATATCCAAGCTGTCACTGTTGTGATGGATTAGAGCTGTAACTGTTCTCACCTTCTCAGTTGCCAAATTATAAGATCCAATATTTACATCAACATGATTTACAACCTTCTCTTTGACATTATGTTTAGAAGTTGCAGGCTTATGTTGAGACAGTTCATCAATTCCAAGTTGGCTGACCACATTCATATTTACTATCCTTTCCTCCTTTTCTTGAAATTCAACAGGTGGTCCAGAGTAAGCTTCAATCAAGCTATCCTTTTGTTCAACAATGCGGGGCAGTTCATAGAGGGTGATGTCAGCTTTAAGTTCCCTCATATCCTCAATGATGTTATCCTCTTCTCGGTTACTTCTGCATAGTGACATTGAATCTCACTTTCATCATCCTCTGATGAGGAAGGATCATTGTTAGGTTCTGGACTCTGACATCTCAAATTATAACTGTCCATTTTGAACTGTTGAAAATCTTGCATTTCATCCATAGGAGTCTGTACAAGACTTTCTGTCTCTTCAAGAAAAGTGAAAGAATCTGAAACCCTGGTTGTACTATTTTTGGGTGAACTAGAAATATCAATATTTCTTTGATCTCTAGGAAAATTTAACTCACCAGGAAAAACTTCAGATTTGGGTAATGCTAGATCACAACTGTTTACTTCAAGCACTTCCACTTTGAACTTGTCAGAACTTTTCTCTATATTTTGCACATGCTGAGTGGATGTCATAGTTAACGGAGTCTCCTTGGGTAGAGCATGACATGTTGGCACTAACTCATGATGTGGAATGGGATTCAAAATAGGCATGTTCTGTGTAACATAGGATATCAAAGGACTGCTCAGAATTTGAGGTCCTAGCTGTCTTTCAAGAATTAAGGCTTCTTTATAAGCCCCTGCCAGGGTTGTGATATTAATGTCTCTCTTGAGGAAAATAGAGGTCACCGAATCCAATGCATTCTTGTAGATTTCTAAGGCCAGATTTGCATTTGGGATGTAATGGCCAGTCATTCTACCGTAAGCTCTTTGGAACCTCATATTGAAAGACCTGACGGTTTCTCCCGACTCTCTCTTGATGTTGGAAAATTGTTGGTATAACACACTGGGGTCTATCACTTCCCCAAATTGTGATATAAAAGCTTTCTCTAGGTCATCCCAGCTAGTAATGGAATTTCTGGTGAGGTTTAAAAACCAGTCATAAGCTCCCTCCTGGAGAGTGAACGGGAACAATCTGCAGGCAACATCTTCATGCTGTATATTCAACAATTTTAAAGCATTTTTGAAAGCTAGCAGATGTTCTTCTACAGTTCTTGTCCCATCATGTTTATACCTAGGGAGATACCTTTTCGGACTTCTGGGCAAGTCATGGGCTATACCCGGAATATTCAAAGCAGTGGGGCCCAACCAATTTGCCATTATTACTTGGCTGACAGTGATGTTCTGAGTTGTGATTGGATAACTGCCAGTGGAGATAAAACTGTTCTTAACTTGAGGTCTTCTCTGGAAATTTTAAAAACTGTACTGACAACTTAATGTTGGTGATAAGTGCTGTTGTTCAGGCAAAAACTCTAACCACAAAATTTTAAATCAGCACTCACAAACTTACAATACTTGAACTGAGTTCAACAGGCCCTCCTTCTAGCGCCAATTAGATGTTGGTGTTAAGTCCCGCTGTTCAGGCAAAAACTCTAACAACAAAATTTAAAAGAGCTGAGGAGGAGGGAAAAGGATTCAAAAGATAAAATACCAGACTCAGCACATACAACTTTACAGTTCTTAACAGACTACTGAACTTGAACCGAGATGTTCAACAGGCCCTCCTTCTAGCACCAATTAGGTGTTGGTCCGGCTTTCATACACACCCTGCGAAGGATGAGCAGGAAGCTCCGGAGACACCCACGGGACGAATCCCACTCACTTTAGGATCTAGCTGGTTATCCAAGGTGCGAGTTACAGAGTTGGGTCGAATGGCTATTCACTCTTTTTCGCTTCTGGAATAGATTTCAATATGGACTATTCTGTTACCTTACAGGGGGTTCCTGAACTTGTTCAGTAGTTGTCACTTGTTTATCAGATTTAACTTGAATTCTTGATCTAGCTCTCATGGGTCAGCAGATTCAAATAAAAGACAAATAAAGAAAGTAAAAATGGATCATTTCACCGAAAACAAAGAGAGGGTAGGGTAAGGCAGAAAGAGAAGTTTATCCCAACATCAACTGTAAAACCCTAAACTATCAATCTTATCTATGCTATCGGCTTCACAACAGAACAAATCAAAGAAGAAAGTGTCCAGTCAGTCTAAGATCACTTTCAACTAAGAGCACAAGGCAGAGTGAAACAGATCTAGCAAAAAATTATAAATCCAAGGGCATCTGGTTAAAACTGGTATCTTTCACCGACAGCCTAGCTCACACAGTGAAGACAGAGCAATTAGAACAAACTTAACCTCAAATCTGTAATTTCCCCTAGCAGGCAATAGAACAACTGAAGCCTAACAACATATTTAAACTTGATAATGGCAGATTTACAACATATATCTAACAAACTTTAATGGAACGGATAACAAAAGAAGATACACTTATCACACTCTGCAAAAGATTAGGCTCCTGGCCATGCTATCACAGAAAAGCTAAAGCACATCAACTCCAAGTCCAGAAACAAAGGATTTCACAAGATTTGCAAGAAATTGCTTATAAGCCTTTTATTTCTAAGTCTCCGCCTCCCGCAATTACATTGAGAAGAAGTATTTATAGACTCAGGACAGACCCTGATATTTTTAGAAATATCTTCTTCTTTAACTGCAAATCTTATCTTTCTAAACCCTAGGACCCGGGTTTTACAATATAAAGTCCTTTAAAATCAAGTTCTGGATAGAACTTAACCATTCTGCAAATCTGTGCAGTCAACTGCCATAAATGGAGAAGATAGAGTTGAATGCCACTTGCATTCACCCGCAACTGCAAATGAATGCTCTCATTAATTTCTGTTGGTGAGCCGGATGAGTCACCACCTCTCTCAGATCTGATCTCCGTAAAGCCATCCCTGTGTTGAAATTGTCTTCATGCTATTAATTCTGCAATAAATCTCCATTGAATGCCCTCACCGGCATCTTCTCTTCTAGCATGGCGGTCCTTGACTAAATCCGCACTTTAACTTTGCCTTTATGGTCTTTTTCAGTTGTCCCGTAAGTGCCAGATGGAATCCTGCATGAAAGACAAAAGATTAATTAGCACTTTAATAAAACATAAAATCAAAGCTTAAAGGATTAAAATCAGATTAAAAACCGCAAAATAAGCTTGCATGTCGGCCTTGCTCTGTCTGATTACGCGCTTTGACACGTGTCGCTATCCCAGGAAGCCTTCTGTTTACAGCTGGAATGCACTTCTGGCCCTTTGGGGAACTTTCTCTCTCCTATCGTGATTCTGAGACATGTCGCGATTTCGCGACATGTCGCAAAATCGCGACGTCCCCAGCGCCATGCAACTTCTTCCCCCGTCGGCCGTGAAAACGCGACATGTCGCGATTTCGCGACATGTCGCGAAATCGCGCCTCCTGCCAGCTGTCGCACAACCTTTTCAAGCATGTCGCGATTTTGAGACATGTTAGCGACGCGCTGCACCTTTTGTACTTAAGCATTTTTCCATCAACAACCCGCGAAAATAGAACACGTCGCGATATCGCGACAGTTCCCGTAGCTGCATGCGTTGACCGCGTTGACCATGATTTTGCGACACATTTGCGACTTAGCCGATTTTCATTCTGCAGCCCACTTTCTCTCTCCTATCGCGAAAATGCGACATGTCACGATTTCGTGACATGTCGCAAAATCGTGCCCTTCCGTACAACTTTCTTCTCTCTCCTCTGGCCGGTAGCGATTTTGCGACGGTTTCCAAAAATGGAAACGTCGCGATATCGCGACACTTCCAAAAATGGAAAGTGTCACGATTTCGCTACACTTTTTCGACTTAGCTGCTTTTGCCAAAATTCGTCGCGATATCGCGACATTTCCGAAAATGGAAGTGTCGCGATATCGCGACACTACCAAAAATGGAAAGTTTTGGTTTTCAGTGAATTTATGCAACTGTTTTCTGGATTTTTCTCGGTACCGGTGCGAGATTTTATTTGTGCATGAATGATTCTAGCATGTAAAAAGTGAATTCTTGGATAACACAGCTGGAATGCAAGAAAAAGCACAACTTTAAAAAGGAGGCAAGCAAATTTGGATTTAAACCTGAAAATTATCAAGAGGGTCCCTGTTGCAAAAATGGAAGTTCAGGGCTTTCTAAGGATGGAATCTCATTTTTCAGTGGGGGTGTGTTGCTTCTCAACAGGATCCAGGGGGTCAGGGAGTCAGGGGGATAAACTAATAAAATCCTAGTTTATATAGTATTAGGCAGGAGGTTAGGAGGTTGGGGATCATCCCAATATAGGAGATCTCCAACGGAGGAATCTCCAATTACACAGACACACTTCTGCCCAAGTTGGAGAGTTTGTTGAAACAAAATCTAATTATGAAAATTTAGTTTTCAGATGAAATTGTCTGGACGTTCTATTCCAGACGAATTCATCCGATTTGGGATGATTTCATCTAATCGGTGATGATATCGTCCAACGATCAAAACAACTCCTAAAAATGGCACGAAAAATGGGGTGAGCGGTTAACGAGCGGTTTCGGGGTTAAAATTCAAATTTTTATCTTTTTACTAAGGGTTTAACTGTGCCAATTTTAGGGTGCTACATTTTTCCCCCTCTTTAGTGAATTTTCCAAAGAAAATGTGTTAAAGACAAGTTATTCATGCTTTACGAGAAAGTGAAATATTATTCCATTTTTTAGTTGACGATTCTCGGTCGAATTGTACAACTGTTTGCTATGGTGCCCCCTCCGATTTTTTACCCAAATCGAATGTTTGAGGTAAAAGCACGGAAAAGCAAAAATTAAATTTAAAAAAATGTTGTTTTTTTTTAAATGAAAATAGGAAAAATAGGGTAAAACCCTAATTCATTTGTACTGTTCACTTTTGTTGTTTTAGAGCTCTACATGCAAAATGGTGGAAACGACACACAAATCGACAGAGGTCTGGTGCAGGTTGTGGGTAAGGATCTAAAACTAGTGAATTATGTTTTTAATTTGATTTGTGTGATTTTTAATTTAAATTTTGACTATTTTTGGGGCATCGCGGCCGTTTTTAGGCCATCGATGCCGTCGAGACGAAATCATCCCAATTTCATCGAAATCGTCCCTAGATCGCCGATTTTGTCTAGGGGCGAAATCTACGAAATAGGGGAGATCCCATCCAACAAGGGGTGATCCCCAAGTTGAGAAATAGGAGATTATTTCGTCCTACCAAGGATGATTTGACTCAATTTAGTACGATATCGTCCAATAGTGGACGATATCATTTTTTATAAGATGAAATTGATTTAACTGATTTTAATGATTATCTATTGATGATTTTTGTTATTTGATTATTTATTTTGCAAATGGGATTACTAAAAATTTAGGAGTGGAAATAAGAGGGGCTAAGAGACGATGTAGCCACACTCGACCAGGCAGAGTGAGACCGACTAGCAGAGGTTGGACTATAGCATGTGGAAGAGATGCCACAAATACCGATAGACATGGGGCTACTAATATCCCTAGTAGAGAGGTGGTATCCAGGGTCATCCTATTTTTGGCTATCAATAGGGGAGATGGATCCCACTCTAGAGGATGTATGGAGGATTTTGAGGATCCCCATACATGGACGATTGATGACTCTTACGATAAATCAGGGCCATGACATGATGCGACTGTGCGGAGACCCTAGCTTTACCTTGGAGAGGGGCGGAGTGAACATCGAGACATTGAGACAGATGCCTGGGGCATCTTGATTGACTCAGGTTTTGGTAGGGGTAGTGGGTGGATTACTACTATGCCACTAGAGCAGATGCAGGTTACCATGGCTGCTCTCAAATGTGGTCTGCGATATGAGAGACCATGACTACAGATTTACTTGGGGTAGTTTTGTGCTATACCACTTGTATAGGATCCTACACGGGGTCGTATACAAGGGAGGTCGATGTCTGGTTTTGACATTGCTACTATAGGTTTGGTGCTGGGAGCACATTGCAGTGCGGAGGTCGATAGGGATTCCACTGATAGGGGTTGACCGAGAGAGACCCCGGGTTTTCTATTGGTGGCTCTAGAGAGGGTCACAGTGGCGGATAGATCTATCGATGTCCCAGAGGTTGCTAGATGACCACATCCCTAACCAGATCATCTAGAGACTGTGGAGAGAGCATCCAGGGTGGGGAGAGGACGGATAGGATTTGGCTCACATCAGGTGAGTCTTCTAGCTAAGGATGGATCAGGGAGAGGTAGAGCTCCACTACTATGATCGAGTTTTGAGGTAGTTTGGTCTATAGCAGAGGATCCCTTCTCTCAGAGACTACGAGTACTCTCAGACTATCCAAGATAGTACTACATTGATTGAGTCTTCAAATATGTAGCAATTCTAGAGTCAAGATGCGAATGATGCCCCCATTCAACCAATGTATGGGGACAACATTGGGGTCACAAACGGGTATGATGCCTAGTACACAGGCATCAACCCTCCTCAGATGATGAGGTCATAGGGTTTGTTGCACATCATGGTGCAATGGATTGGGAGGTGGTGCCAGGCTGCTATCGATGCAGCGAGGAGTCACAAAGGGAGGGAACAACGACAGTCTCCTCAAGAGAGACGTCGAAGAGCACCATAGGATTCAGAGAGACCACAATAGCCAAAGAGGAGGGAGGAGGGGCTCCCTTCTCAGCAGAGGGAGAGGCCACCATCACTCGATAAGGGCAAGGGTATCGAGGTGCGGGAGAGTAGCGATATGGTGGCTCTCTGGGCTGAGAATACCCACCTCTAGGCTCAGGTGCAGATGCTATAGGATGAGGCTACATGACTCAAATCTTAGAGTAGAGGGGCAAGCACTTGATATTTGGCATGGTCTATTGCTTAGACCACATTCTACCAGGGATTATACTATCATGTGGTTCCAAAGAACCATAGGATACCATTGCCAGCCCCTATTGTAGAGCCGGTCACAATGGGATCGTCGAGGACATCCTCATGATCGATGTCGAGGACCCGTGATACAGCATGGACCTCGATGGGACCACCTCCTCCATGCCAGGGTAGGAGAGGAGATGAGGCTGAGAGGTCAAGGGCTTCTCGAGACTAGCTACTCTTTGGATAGACTGTATAATTTTGGGAGGATTGAGTATGTCGGGGTATATATTGTGGCATACCAATCCAGTTGTGATATGATGTACATATATTAATATATATATATATATATATATATATATATATATATATATATATATATATATATATATATATATGATATTTTTGTGATATGACTTGTCCATATGTTTTATGATGCTTTAAGTTTTGAATTGTTGATTTTATTATTCATGTAATTAGGTCATTTGGAAAAAGTATAATTTAATGTCATGCTATAAAAATTTAAACAAAATAATCTGATGTAAACAAATTGGTTGTTGTGGTATGATTTGATGAAAAATAAAGGGACTTCTAACAATAATTTCAAAGGACATTATCGTTGTTATATGACCATTTCATGGAGTCGTCGCTCGCTATGTCGTCAAGCTAATCCCAGTATAGAAATATTGTTAAAAGTAAGAGAGTTCTTAAGAGACTGTCTTAAGACTTTGTGTTGTGATGATGAAAGATGATGATGGTGATGATTTATTTTCAGATTTTCATGAAAATATGATGCATGAAATATTAAAAAATATGATTTTTGCTAGGCATAAAATTCCTAAGTGTGATAATATTTTGAACAATTCCTTAGGAATTATACCATCATTGCAAAATTGAATGTTGACATAATGAAATGAAATAGAAAAAGTATTCGTTCTTTTTAAAGCACAATTGTGTAACATAATGATGTAAGCCATATGTTTTTATGAATTAAAATGAATGGGAAATAAAATTAGAACAATGGTTTGCACTAGGCATATAATTATAGGTATAGACTTATACCATCATCACGAAATCCAAAAATAATTTTCATAATTGATTTTTGATTTTGAGATAAATAGAAAATATATAAGATGAGGACTTGCACTAGGTATAAAATTCCAGTTTAGGTTTTAGGAACTATACCATCGTTGCGAAAGTTGAAAGTATATATAAATGTGACTTTATTGCTATATTTTTGAACATGTTTTGAAAGAAAATTTTGGATTTTGAAAAAAAAACATGTATTTAAATGTTTTTACGCTAAAGAGATGTTCTCAAATAAGAAGATGAAATTATTCCAAAAGATTTGCGTAAATATTTTGGATTATTTCAAAGATAAAATGTAGATTTATAAGGAACCCTCATGTGCATATGTGAGTTTATTGCCGATCTTGATTTATCATAATGATACAAAATCTCTCAAATACAAATGTGTGTGCAATTGTATTGTTCATTTACCAATTTTGAGCAAGATAATTTGATACAAGTAATTTGAAATAACCAAATAAGTGTTCATTGACCATGATTTATATGCATGTAACCGTACCAAACTACTATGTAAGTCGGGTCATCAAGATCTAGCTGATCCATAAGCAAACATAGTCCTGTACAAAAGAAGGTCGCTCATGTGACAGACATATCACCATGCTAGGAGTTATCCAAGGCCAAGCAGGTTGGGCACAAACCACCTATTATGGGTCTTACCTCACAATTTTTGAATAATTGAGAATTCCAGGGATTCAAGCTCATTCACCCTTATTTTCTTTTCAAGGGGTAGGGAAAGGGATTTATTGCATTTTGCTTTTGCTTTTATTTTTCTCTTTTTTTTTTTGTATTAATGCTGAAATATTGTTGCGATGGTACAAAATGATATTTTTTTTTCTCATTTTCTTTGACTTTTATTTTTCTTCCTATACTAGGGATACTTGCTCGGATTGGCTGTAGAGCAAGGGATTTTTATTCTGGGTAGGGGTGATCTTGTCCTTTTGTCAATTCTCAAAGATTCTAGACCATGTGCATGATAGGATAGTAGGGGAAACTTTTCGCTCAAGAAACCACTTCCACTATGTAGCATCATATTGAATTTGCAATGAAATCATTTTAATATGAAGAGATATACTTGGTTCAAATAAATAACAAGATCAATTCTCTATGTTCAAAACTTTATTTAATTCAACTGTGGACTTTGATATAAGAGAGATTAATAATCATACTAAATAAGATCAAGATATTTATTCATGTGAGTGTGAAAGTGTGGGATTCCAAATAAAAGCTAATTTATCCAAAATAATGGAAAATATGACTACTATACTTCAAGAATTAATGGGTGCAAAAATAGAAAAGTTTTTTTGAAGATTTTGATGTTTTGGATGTGTTTTATATTTTGGTTTTAATTTATGAATTGAAATAACAAATAATATTATTGTTTTTGAAATTTTTATATGGATGACTAAAATGAAACAATATGCAAAATAACAATATATACAATGATGAAATGACTAGATTTATGCATAATAGCGTTTAAGATGCATAATTTTCATAGGTTCTTTAAGATCTTTACCATCTAAGGTAGCTAATTTGTATGCTCCCAAGACGAATTTGGCAGTGATAATATATGGTCCAAGCCAATTGGGCTCGAATTTACCTTTAAGATATTTAATTGCATTAGTATTTTTTTTATTTTATTTTAAGACAAGGTCACCGATCTCAAAGGATCGATGATGAACTTTCTTGAGGTATGCTCGTTTAAGCTTGTTCTGATAGGCTCGAAGATGCTCCAAAGCATTGATGTGCTTCTCATCTAGGAGTTCTAGTTGACTAAATCTTCCAGCATAATATTCATCTCCTACTTCAGTATCTTGAAGTAGTAGAGCCAACAAAGGAACTTCTAATTCAAAGGGAAAAATAGCTTCAGTGCCATAAACCAAAACAAAAGGTGAAGTTCCCGTGGGAGTACGAATGCTAGTACGATAAGCCCACAAAGCAGGATATAATTGAATGTGCCAATATCGGCCAGATTTATTGACCAGTATTATGAGGATTTTAATTAATGTTTTATTAGATGCTTCTACTTGGCCATTACCCTGAGGATAATAGGGAGTGGACCAACGATGTTGAATTTTATATTTTTGACATAATTTCTTGACATCTTTATTTTTGAAACAAGTTCCATTATCTGAGATGAGATTTGCAGGAATTCCTAACCTACAAATAATTTGATTAAAAATAAATTTAGAAACTTGGGTTCTAGTGCAAGAAGCTAAGGGCATAGCTTCAACCCACTTCATGAAATAATCAATGGCGGTTATGATGAATTTGTGTCCATCAGATGACATAGGATTGCTTTTTCCAATGATTTCTAAGCCCCATTTTGAAAAGGGCCAAGGATATGAAATAGCCTGCAGTTCTTATGCAGGCACATGGACAAGGTCAACATGTTTTTGGAACTTTTCACAACGATTCACGTAATCATGTGCATAATTCTCCATGGTAGGCCAAAAATATCCTATCCTAAGGAGCTTTTTAGCAATGGCGCTACCACTAAAGTGTCCCCCACAAGATCCATTGTGGGCTTCACTCAAAGTTGATCTAGATTCTTCTAGATTCAAACATCTCAGTAGGGTACCTTCAAAAGATCTCCTATATAACGTATTGCCAATTATTACGAAGTGACTTTCTCGTCTACACAATAACCAATGCTGTTTTCTGTTAAAACCTTCAGGGAAGGTCCCATTTTGAAGAAAATTGAATATATCAGTGTACCAAAGTTTAAGAGTAGTTTCATTGATTAGAAACACATCCAAAGGTTCTAAGCATGATTTATTTGAAGAGGGTTCCTAGAGTCGATGAATAATGATAGTAGAATATTCGTCATCTAACTCCAAGGGTAAAAGAGATGCAACTGCAGCCATAGCATCAGCCGCACGATTGCTAGTTCGAGGAATAGCTTCCAAGATAACTTGATCAAATAAAGATAATAATTGTAATACATATGCTTTATATGGACGTAATTTGTCATCTATGGTCTGATAAAAATCATTAATTTTATTTATAACAAGTTGAGAATAACTTAAAACTAATAAATTTTTAATTTTAAGTGCCAAGGCAACTCATAAGCCAAGGATTAGAGCTTCATATTCAGCAGTATTATTAGTACAAGCAAACATTAATTTAAAGGACAAAGGGATAAGATGTTTCTATGGAGATATTAAAATAATACCTGCACCAGCCCCACTCATGCATCGGGCTCCATCAAAGTATAAGGACCATTTCTCTAGATGGTTTGCCTCTAGTTTAAAGCATTCATTAGGAAACTCAATTATGAGGGGATGGGTAGACTCTAAGGGTGCAACAGCTAATTGATCTGTTATGATTTGACCCTTAACAGACTTTTGTCCTATAAACATGAGTTCAAACACGCTTAGAGCAAGAACCCACTTTGTTGTGTGACTAGATAAATAAGGTCGACTCATGAGATACCTTAAAGGATCGAATTTAGCAATAACATACGTTTTTTGACTGAGCATATAATGGTATAATTTTTGCGTAGAAAATACAACTGCTAGACATAACTTCTCTAATGTTGTGTAGTGGGTTTCATAACTAATTAAGATTCTGTTGATATAATAATTAGCACGCTCTTTCTTCTCATCATCAAGTTGAGCTAACATAGCTCCTAAAGCAAAATCTGAAGAAGAAATATACAAGATAAATGGGCGATCAGGTCTAGGTGGCAAAAGCACAGGTGGGTTAAGAAGATATTGTTTGAGGAGTTCAAATGCTTCTTGATATTTGTTGTCCCAATGGAAAAAGGCATCCTTCTTAAGAAGCTTAAGAAAGGGTCCGATTTTATCCGCTAGCTTATCGATGAAGCAACGGATAGCTTGAAGCTTACCTTGTAAACTCCGTAATTCAGATATATTTGTGGGTGTGGGCATATCAATGATAGCCGCAATCTTGAGAGGGTCAATTTTGATTCCACGCAAAGAAACTATAACCCCCAATAATTTACGGGACTTAACTCCGAATATACATTTGGCTAGATTCAATCGGATAAGATATTCCTTTAAACGATTAAATACTTTTCTCAAATCATCTAAATGGTTATATTCTTTAGTAGAACGAGCTATAATTTCATCTACATAATCATGTAGTATATCATGCATCATATCATGAAAAATATAAGTCATGACCGGTTGATATGTTGCACCTGCATTCTTCAAACCGAATGGCATCACTTTCCAACAAAAGGTCCCCCAAGGGGTAATAAATGTTGTTTTAGCCTGATCTTCAGGAGCTATCTTGATCTGATTATAACCAAAAAATCCATCCATTAATGATATCATTCCACTCCCAACAGTAAAATCAATGATCTGATCCATATTGGGAAGAGGAAAATCATCTTTAGGGCATGCAACATTAATATCTCTAAAGTCTTTGCAAACCCTAATCTTAGTAGCTTCTTTCTTAGTTACTAGAACTACGTTCGAGATCCATTCAACATAATCAATGGCTTGTATAAAAATAACATTTAAGAGTTTTTCTAACTCCCATTTGACCAGTAAGGCCACTTTAGGATGCATTTTTCTAAGTTTCTGTTTAACAGGTTTAGCATCCATATGGACTACTAGGTGATGCATAACTATAGAAGGGTCTAATCCTGACATATCTTCATATGTCCAAGAAAAGACATCTTCATATTCTTTAATAAATGCAATGTATTTATCCTATTTTTCTTGACTCAATTCTGATCCAATGTTGATTATGTGAGGATTATCCTCAGTTCCAATGTTAATTTTTATGACATTTTCTACTTCCATGTGTAGATTTTTCTCAAAATTATGTGGGGTAGGTGAAACACCCAATTCTTGTAATTCTTCCAAGGTTAGTTTGGATAATTCATCTTGAGGAGTCGTGGCCTCAAGCTGGGCTATAGTAGGTATAGAGCCATCAAAATAAAATTCATGATGTAATAATTCCTCAGTGGAGACATCATGGAAGATATCTCCCTCCAACTCATCGTCGAATTCAGCGATCATCTCAGGGTAAGCTATAGATAGCATATTACATGTAAGTGGATTATTCATTAAATGCAAAGCATCATGTTTATCCAAATAATCTTGGTAACACATGAGTTGGTCATCATCCTCAAATGGGAAGGGCTGACCCTTACTAGGAAATAGGCCCACACCACATCGTGCGGGCCATGGTTCTACCTCAAAACGTTCTTTCATACCATTTTGTAAAGGTCCTAAACCTTTCCATTTATATCCCAATTTATGCATTATATATTTGGCTTGAATATACTCATTAGTAAAATAACATCGAGCATATCCATCATAATGAGTCTTGATGTTTTTGGGTATTCTACCCCAGTCATATCCCTAAAAAATAAAAGCACAGATCCTGAATTGGTAAATACTTCCCATAGGCTATGGGAGGCCCAAGGTATGAGGAGATGGTGACAAATTATTTAAAATAAGGGAATCTTGCATAGCAGCATTTATTTTCTCTGATTTAATAATTTTAGATAAATTGGGTAAAAGCTCATCAGTAAGAACATAAGAGGTAGAAGGAACATTTCCTACATCTTCTGATGCGGAAACTATGCCTTTGGTGGATGTAGATGTTGTAGATATGTCTATGGATGAGTCTATTATAGGTATAGAAGTTATAGGAGTAGAACAAGAGACATCGACTGTGGGATTAGGATCTTTCTGAGGTCCTAATGTGGTTTTTTTAGAGTATGGTTGAGTTGTATGTAGAGGTGGAACCGATGGAGAAGAAGTAGATGGCATTGTGGGTGTGTGTTTCACATTTTTATATGGGTAATGAGAATTAGGATGTGTGGATGACAAAGAAGGGCAAAATTGAACTCCAATAGGTTCTGCCAAAGCACACATATCAAAGGGTCTAGGATCACCATGAATGGTAACCAACTGATTCTTAAATTCAAATTTAACACATTGATGTAAAGTTGAGGGAATAGCTCGCATTGCATTGATCCAAGGGTGACCCAAGAGTATATTGTACGATGCAGGGCAATGTACAATAAACACGGTTGTATCCAAGGTTATCGGACCAACCTACAATGGGATGGTAATAACCCCACACATTTCTTGTGTTTCGTCATTGAAGTATTTTATGATCATATCAGTTCTTTTCATTTCATCACTTCTAAACCCAAATATTTGGTAGAAGTCAAAATTGCAGATGTTTAAAGATGAACCGTTATCAATCAAGACTCATTTAACTGCTACATCTCCAATTAAGGCAGTAATATATAAGGGGTTATCCTTATGTAAACTATGTTGAGGTATGTCTCTATCCCGAAAGTCAATACAATCAAATTCATGAGTTATTATAGTATTAGCCATGGCTTCAGGTTGAATGTCTTGTGGTACCATCATCTGGATTAATGTGAGCATTAATTCATCTCTATGTGTAGGAGAGGATCTTAAAAGGTCTAAAATGGAAATTCTAGTTGTAATGTTTGATAGTTGCTCATTAATATTATAAGGAGGTTTAGGTTGAACATTAGGTGCTTGATTCCATTTATTAGGAACTTTCAAAACAAATGGAGTTGATCCATCATTTTGCATTTTATCTTGTTGAGAGTTTTGATCCTGTTGTCTAGTAACAGCTCCGATGGTACCCACAATATTATTCTACGGATGATGAATGGGTCTTGGTCTAGCATTTATGGCTTGCTCATTATAAATTAATTGGTGAGACGATGGTCTAGTAGTGACTCTTCTTGGAAATGGTTCTTCTAGGACCATATAACTTGTGATAGGGAGAATAGGATTTGATTCATATTCAAAGCTATTCAACTGATTTGATGTGATTTCCATATCACTCTCAGTCTCGTATTATGTATCACTGAGATCAGGTGTCTGGATATTATATAGAGGCCTAGTTGTAACCACGGATAAGGTTGTGTCAAATATTTCCAAATCATGAATAGGTAAATGCCCACTAATAGTTCCTATGTATTGGGTAGGAGGGGGGACATTATGATGTTCAATTTGATTAGCCACTTCCTTGCCATGTTTTGGTAAAGGATGTTGAAATATGTCCAATGATCGATTGGCATTCTGATTCTGGTTTTAGGGAATGTTCTTTTGAGCATTATTAGGAGGATTTTTCTTAGGTTGAAAGGCTTGTACCTCCATCTCATTGTTATCAATCAGGTCCTTTATTTTATGTTTTAATATTTTACAAGAGTTGGTAGTGTGTCCAGGTCCTCTATGGAAGTCATAGTGTAAATCAGCTCTGTATTCGGATATAGTTGGATTAGGTTCCCAGATAGTTGGTAATTGAATCAAACCTCGTTCTAATAATTATGGGAGAATGTTTGATAAAGGTTGATTTAATCTAGTAAATTCTCGAGGAGGTTTCAGTATAAACTCCTCCGTTGTCTTCACAGCATTAACATTAGCGATATTTCTACTATTAGTGACTCCATCACCCACAAATTGTTTATTTTTATATTGATTTCTAGATTTTTTCTCATCGTCTTTCTTTTTAAGCTGTCCTCTCCTAATGAGAGCATCTTCCACTCATCTGGATAAGTCTATAGCCTGATCGAAGGTGGTCAAGGTAGCAGTTGATAATTCATAAGATAGTTGGTCTTATAAATTATTAATAAAGATGTCCAACATCTCCCTATAAGGTAACACAAAGTGCAATTTTCCTATCAACTGTCTCCACCTAGCTAGGAAATCGGCAAAACATTCATATTTGTCTTGTTTTAAGTTGTACAAGTCTTTAATGGTCACATGCCTTTCGATGTAGGCACTAAATTGATGCACAAAAGACTCAGAAATTTCTTCAAAATTCCTCAAAGAATTAGTGGGTAATTGATAATACCACTCTAATGCCATTCCTCCTAAACTTTTCGGGAACATTTTTAGCAATAATAAGTCATCATGTGATATATCATGACATGCTATCCTAAACATATGAAGATGCTCTATGGGATCTTCGGTTCCTTTATATATGGGCAAGATAGGCATAGGAAAATGTTTAGGATATGGTTGTGCTACAACTATAGGATCTAAAGGCTGACTACACATCTCTCAATAATTGTACGAGGGATGGTAGGGATCTATCTGGTCCATGCAAGAAACTAACTGTTTCACCACAGTTTTAAGATTACTAGTTTGTCCACCATGTTGGTTCGATGGGACATAGATATGGGATTTATGAGTGTATGACGGTGTGACATAAGGATTAGAAGCTATATTGCTATTATGCAAAACATTGGTAGGGAGATTACTATGAAGAGGATTTATAATAGTATTATGTTGTATCCCAGATTGTTGGTAATTGGTGTTTGGTTTTGTTTTGGGTTTTTGCTGACTTGAGGTATATTGCTCAATAGCTTGGCAAAATAGAGTAGTAAATTATGGTTTCTTTTACACGGGAATGACCCTAGGCTTGCTAACAGGCACTTTAGATGGTTGGGTAGCCTGTTGTTGTTGCATGTTCTAGATTATAGCGGCCATATCTAAATTGGATGGTCCTCCTTGATCACTCTCTTGATCAATAAAGGACAAGGGATTAGTGCATGTGTGAAATACATACTATAGAGTTACTTGAGTGTCCCTAATTCAATCCTTGTCCATATGGACTGCTCTATTAAGAACACCAATATTAGTATTAATGAACTTCCAGAATTGTTCCATGTTTTCAAAAGTAACAGCTCCTCCCGAAGACATTTTAGGGGATGAGTATCCTTCCTCTCTAACATTTTCTTCTTGTTCATTTCTTACAACAAGCTCTTCTTCCTGCTGATCTAGGATTTCTTCTTCCTGGAATTGGTCTTCAGGAAGGACATCTGGGTTATTTAATGGTTTTCCTAACCAATATTCTTCTTCTTCAGTTTGTTTTCCATTCCTAAGTCTAGGCATTGTGCTTAAACTTAGATTTCAGCAAATATATATACTTATATATATATATATATATATATATATATATATATGCAATAGGTTTGAGAGGTATATATTTTAATTATATACCTACTATAAAAAGGAAATGTTTTGATTTTTGTTTGTTTTTTTGTTTTGTTTTTTTATTGTTTTTGTGTTTTATAATATTATTATAAAGATAACAAATAGCATTCTAGTTGCAAAAAGAATAACAATAGTGCAAAATAATGACTTAATTTTCTATAAATAGTTTATGGATATCGTTGATGGGATCAAGTTCATCAGGAGTCATGAAATGCTCCTCTTCAAATTGGAAATGGTTTTTCAAAAATTTGACAAAGTGTGCTATAGTAATATGATCTGTCTCACATTCTGACCTGTAGAAATAAATTTCATGGCAATATTATCGATATAACATAGCTCTAGGAACTCTATTCCATATTTTTCTATTCGTAAGAACGACTTCTTGATCCTCTATACAAGATAGAAACTTATGTACTACAACTGCATTCTCAAGGTATTCTTCAAAGGTGTACAATTCGGAAGACACAAGTGCTCTTTTATCGGCTAACCACCTATGGCAAGCTATCTGAAGTTCATGGTATAAAGTTACCTGATTAGGATCCAAGATTCTATCTAGGACAAACCTCTTAATTTGCCTAAGTTTTGTTGCTCTGGATTCAATGATACCCAATCTCCTATCAATTTTGTCCCATAAAGGTTGGACTCTATTTGTTTGAGGTACTCTAAGTACAAAAGTAATCTCTATGGTCGTTAATTGATTTTCAACATTTATGGTGATAGCTCATATTTTATTATAATCTACCATATAAACATGATATGCGACTTTAATTATTTGTCTAATAATTCTAGATGTTTTTTTTTTATAATAATTTTTTTTTTTTGGATTGTTTTCAAAATGTTTTAGTTTCACGTCGGGTTCACCAAAATGTATCGACCCAAATTTTTTGTGCCCTTACCTTTAGGCTAAAGGATCCATTCTCGGAAGGGGGATGCGAGAAGGATGGAACAATACCTCGGACTGAGAGGCCTTTTGAAGGTCGTGCCTCTCGGGGGAGGGGTATAAGGGTGAATTTTCAACGGATGGTGGGGTTCACCAGGAAACTTTGAGTGGCAGTTTCCACACCTAGGTTGAGAATGGTCTTGATGTCTTCATTTTATACTCAATCATTCATATTCCTAGGTTGGCTAGAATGAATCTAAGATATTCTATATGAAATACTGATTTATATGAGTACAAAAAGCATGAATGAATCCTAAATACCAGGAATATACTAAATAAGAAATAATGCACCTGATTTTGGATGTCTGATGAAGATTTTGAAGCTTGTAGGCGTCTAAATCATCCCAAATATGATAGGATCATCTGCAATTGTATAGAATCATCCCATATTACAGGCGATCTTCTGAAACTAGATAGGATCATCATCGATCTGATGAATTCATTAGCTGAATTCATCAGAAACCTGCAATCACAGAAACAGAAACCAAAAACCAAAAATGCTACTGCAATAATAATGCAAAATGATAGGAATGATAGTATAAATGCCTAAATGATAACTATGGACAGCATATTAAAGGAAATGCATTGTTTTAATAACTTATTTTGACTTTATCATGCATTTATTTTAAAATTATGTGAACTCCAGGATGCAGAATGAAAATAATCAAGCTAATGCATAATAAAATAAAGAAGGAAGATGAAAAATGCAAACTCAAGGCTCTGATTTCCCCCAATTTGGACTGTAGTCAATATCGCCTCCAATCGTACAATATCGTCATCGATCTACAATAGGATCATCCAAAATCATCTGGAATCACCTGCAATGATTTGAGCTTCCTCTAGCTAAAGCACAGTGAAAACCTACAATGAAAACTTAGAACTACGAGTGCAAAGATTAAATGGTAGGGAAAAGAAACCAGGGAAAGAGTTATGAGGAGATCCAAGCAAGGAATCCAGGGGGTCAGGGAGTCAGGGAGTCAAGGGGATAAACTGAGAAAATCCTAGTTTATATAGGATTAGGGGGGAGGTTATGAGGTTTGGGATCATCCCAATCTGGGAAATCTCCAACAGAGGAATCTCCAACTACGTAGACACGCTTCTACCCAAGTTGTATAGGCTGTTGAAATAGAATCTAATTATGAAAATTTGGTTTTGGGACGAAATCATCTGTACGTTCTGTTCCAGATGAATTCATCTGATCTGGGATGATTTCTTCTGATCGGTGACTATATCGTCCATCCAATGATCAAAACAACTCCTAAAAATGACACAAAAAATGGGGTGAGTGGTTAACGGGTGGTTTTGAGGTTAAAATTCAAATTTTTATCTTTTTACTAAGGGTTTACGCCAATTTTAGGGTGCTACAATATAAATGTTATATTTTGATGTAATGAGCAATGGGAGATAACAATCACAAGATGCAAAATAATATAAAAGAAAGTAAATCTACAAGATGACTGAAGTATGCTTAATAGAAATAACATAAATGAATACAATGTAGCTATGGAGGAAATGAACACTCCATTAATGAATCTATTGAACTACATTGTACCCATCACCAATATATGGTGATATAAACAACACTACACTACTACCTACAACTATACTACAAGCATCTCTATCTATCTATGTCCCCCTTCTCATCTCTATCTAACAATGAGGCCTTTCTTATATATGAACACAGGTTTGTTGGCCAACACTCTACCTAGTTGTGCAAGGGATAACTTGCACTTATACAACTTGCACATTGACACTTGTGCATTTATTACATTGCATGTAGTAACTAGATAACTTCCCCCTAAAGTAATCTTATGTCCTAAGTATGTACCTTGGAAGATAAATTTACATAACCCAAATGATGGAATAGAGTCTATTTCTAACATCTCTTTGTATTACATTATTTGGATATTGAATCATTTAGTCTTAAATATGGATCTTCCTCTTCATCTTGATCTTTGGATTATTCATATTATTCCTATTCTAGTTCTTTTGTTGCTTCTTCAGTCTTCATGTCATGGCTTCTCATCCTTTTCCATTATTTGTTCCTTGATGTTAGGTGTCTTTTATGTATCGTTGCTCTCATGATATTGCAAGTCATGAGTGGATATGAATAGGCTCTTCTTCCTTCTTTTTTCCATATGTTAGACCTATTTCTTTGTCCTTCATAAGTATCAAATTTAAGCTCAATGTTAGTAGATCCATATGAAACAAGTTTCTAAAAATTATAGATTAATATTTGAAGATATCTTTTTTCATAGGAGAAATATGAATGATTTATTCCATCACAACATTTGCATGGATGAAAACTCCAACAATTGGTCTTTTCATTACCAGATTGGTTTCAATGAGTGCAAAATAGAGATGATCTAATAATTTTATAATCTATTTTAGGAATATCATGTTTGTCTATCTCCTTGATAAGACCTTCAAACCATATGTGCACAATTGAAGCTATTCCTTTTTGCATAAGGTTTTGTTGATCAATATTTTCCTATTTTTGGTCATTAGATTCACTAGATGAATCTTCCTTCACATAGATTTTAGAACTTATTTTGCATTGCATTGGTTCTTCCTTTTCTTTGCCCTTTTCATCATTGTAATCCATCAGGTTTTTAATCCACATTGGTATTTTCCTTATTCCACTTCTAAGAGCATTGCTTAGCATGCTAGTAGTCATTTGTATAACCTGAATTCTTAAGGATAGAGTAGTCTACCTTATAGCTCCCAATATTAGAATATATGATCCCTTATTGAAGTATATAAGCTTGATTTGATAAAACCTTAGGTTTGTAGACTTCCTTATGTCTCCCTAGTTATGAGAGTATGAATAGCTTATATCTTCCCAAATTGATAATTTTTGAAAGATATTATTATAATAAATTTTTTTAGAATACCTTATGACTCTCTAGAGATATAATATAGTGCTTTTGTAAATATATAGTTCAATCTTGGTTGATTTTGCACAAATTTTGTAAAGATCAAAAATCAACTTCTTAACACCTTATTTCTTATATTGAACTAAGCACTTTTCAAATTTAAAGAGGTTTTAGTGTTGGATATCTTTTGTCCCCTTAGAGAAGTTTTTGAGACAAGAATATTATAATTTTCCAGCCTTTAATAACCCCTTTTTATATCCCTTGTATTGTTTCTAATTTCCAATAATGTAGTTTGGATTTGTAGCCTTTATGACTCCCAAATTTGGAAAATTAGAATACATTAATATTTTCAAATTTTAAATGAAATAATTCCATGTAGTATTCCTTACTTCTCCTAGGTTATGATTTGAAAATATTAGACAATTTAATATTTAATTTCCCTAATTTTTTATTTCAAATAAGGATTGATTTCTTTCAATAATATAACCTTATAACTCCCTTTATATGGTAAGAAAATTAGATGGAAATTGTACCTTTATAAAATCAGTGATAAAATATCCTTTGGCACTGAGTAATGGAATATGCTTCCACTTGCTACTTGCTTCAAAAATCACTTTAATGCCATTTGAACAGAAATGATATGTGAAGAACACAAGCTTATACTGAGAGGGGGGGGTGAACTGTATAAGACCACTTTTTACTTTTTCTTCCAATTTAATATTATATTGTGTAAATATAGCAGTATCAATAGTAGTAATCAAAGCAATGCATAGAAACCATACACAATAGAGACACCACAATTTATGTGGTTCACCCAATGTGGGCTACTCCACGGAGAAAATATTTTACTAAAAATTTCTCAATCAATCTCTTTGGGAATCACTCCCAATTACAATGTTTATGGATATTTGTCCAAATTAGATGTTGATCCCCTAATATCAAGTTTGTGGATCTCTTCCATAGGAGAACTCTTTCCCCTTCTGCTCTGACTATGTGATCTTCTAGAAGACTCTGTCTCTCTACTGCACTGACTAGTGGATATATCTCCACTTGAAGACTCCTCACTCATATATATACTCAACTATGTTGGGTTCTAGATTTCTATCTTATGAGACTCTATTATTTGTACTCTATCACCTCAAAAGCTCTATAAATAGGCTCACTAAGAACCTACTCAATAGGTTCACACAGAACTTGCTTAACAAGCTCACACAGAACTTATAAAACCAAATAACAAGCTCACACAGAACCTGTCCAATGTTGAATAACAAGTTCACACAGAACCTGTCCAATGTTGAATAACAAGCTCACACAAAACTTGTCCAAATATGCTCTAGCAAGCTCACCAAGAACTTGCCCAAATCTGCTCTAGCAAGCTCACCAAGAACTTTCCCAAATCTGCTCTAGCAAGCTCACCAAGAACTTGCCCAAAATTTTCCACAAATTTGTCCCAAAATTATCCTCAAATCTGTCCCAACACTATCCTCAAATATATCCCAACACTATCCTCAAATATGTCCTAAAACTATCCCAAAACTATCCACAAATATTTCTCAAAACTGTCCACAAATACCTTCTCAAAGGCTCAATCAATCATGCTCAAGTAGCACTCAAATCTCATCCACAAATCTATCAAGGCAAAGCTCAAAGATGAACTCAACAATGAATGGCAATGTACTCTTAAATGGATGACAACAATGATCCACAATGATCTCAAATCAACTCAACTCTTAGAAGCATAAAGAGAATTGTCAGAGACTCAATATGTTATAATATTACTCTCAACTCAAATCAACCTCAACTCAACTCAAATCAACTCATAGAAGCATAAAGAGAATTGTTAGAGACTCAATATGTTCTAATATCACTCTCAACTCAAATAAACCTCAACTCAAGTATTATAGAACCATAAAGAGAATTTTTAGAGACTCAATATGTTCTAACCTTAATCTCAACTCAACATAGAATGATGGAATAGTTTGTTTCATAGAACTTGAACAATCACTTCACACATAACTTGACTAGGCTCAATAACATCAACTCAACCAATCATCACAAGAGACAACTCTTTCTCACAAAACCCTAGTCCAAGTACCAACCAACTCAAATGTATCCAATAATGCTCAACCACAAATCTCACATAACAATGATACTCATGTTATTTTCTAACTCAAGTTCTTTCAAAACCAATGGGATTCAACAAATATGCTTATAACACAAGGTTTAACCTCAAATCTCAAACTAGAAAACCTTGAAGCATTAAACCAATCACTTTCAAAAAGGAAACCACAAACAATCCTTTTCCCTCCAATGATATTTCAGAAATCAACCACCATAAACAATCAATAGGAGAATGTGCCCATACCTTTTATGAAGATGAAAAAACCTCTTCGTAAATCTACCACAATCACAAAAATATTTTTCCAATATTCACAAGGGTTAGTATATCATAAAATAATCAACAAACTCCACTTTTCAATAATCATCACCAAGGCCTTTAATTGCACAACTTCCTTATCTCTCCTAAAACCACTTGTACCATAAAAATAAAATAAATCAAAACATTGCATAACCTTTTCACTCCCAAAACCACTTATACCATAAAATAAAAATGAAGTAGGGAAAAACAGTGCACCAAATTATGTGGAACAATAAGCGTATCTACCCCATCTAGTGAATGAGCATAAAAAAAGAAGCATGCATGAACAAGTACAAGAAAACCAACAAAGGAAAGGAATCAAAGCAAGTATTTTCTTATTAATTTGTTGGATTGAATCTAGGGTTATAGCAGTCCCATTGAGGGCTCAAAATGGTGATACAATTGTTACAATATTAGGTGCCCAAAGACCAAGTCTTTCATGAAATCTGGGTGCACATCCAATGTTTCTCCACGTACCCACAATCGAGGTGGGTAATCCAATGTTGCCACTGCTTGTATCTAGGTTATATGATGTTTGATATGTCTTCCCAAAGAATTCTTAAGACCTACACCTACACACAGGAAAACAAAAGAGGTCAAATAGCAAGGGTGTATGGTGAAAACATGCAATCCCCATAGGGGCAAAATGGCATATGAATTAAAAGTGCATCAAATGATATCCAAATGACTTGAAAATTTTCATAGATGTTCAAGATGAGTATTTGGGATGATATCACCTAAAAATAATAGAAATTGCATCCGTAGACCCCTCGATTTAGCGCCATCTACTTGTAACCTACGAAAAGGAAGACAACAAAATCTTGAACCTGCACTCATCCAAAACTCATGATATTTTTTCAGTATGCATAAATTGGAATTTAAAGACAACAAATGTGATCAGATTGTCCAATTGGATCCCGGATCCACCTGCATCAAACTGGGTTGCCTGGATGGGCCCTACGAGCCTGCAAAAACTTAAAAATAGCATAACTAATTAATTTAACTCCAAATGACCTGAAATTTTAACTTTAGAATCATGGAATAATGTAGAAAATAAAAAATTAAAAATAGTAAAGAAATTGGTTAATAATTTACTCTCATCCTAGGGGCGATGGTGAATACAACTATTTAGGGGGGCACCCTAGGAGGGGATACCCACCAAATCCAGCATATTTTTGTTACCAAACCACTATAAGATTTTCCTAAAAAACCTAAGATGTGTTTTCATTGAATTTGGTGAAGAAATTCACCCGGATGGAAAATTTATGCTCGGATTACCTTCTTGAAGTCACCCGGTAACCTCCTTGGCAAAAGGGGGATTATGAGGGCAAAAAGGTGCAATAAGGTGAGGGGAAATCTTGAAAGAACTCCATTGCATATCCTAGAACTCCTATATATAATTTTGTGTGGACCTTGTATCCATTTTATAGCCCAAAGGGGCTCATGTGCAAAAAGGCATGCAAGGGCATGCATGGTAGGAGGTGCCACTTGTCAAATGGGAGGCATGCAGAGGGTGTGGAATATAATATCCCAATTTGGCCCTCATAAATATGGATTTCATAATTATTCCCTATCCTCTACCTCGCATGCTCTGTTTGGGTGGTCAAATGGCAGTTTCTAGGTGCCATTTGGCCAAATTTTGACTTTTTTTGGGTCAAACTTCACCACCGTCCCACCCTGGGACGAGGGCTTACCATTGTCCCAGGGTGATATGATGGGAATATACCATTGTACCAGGGTGGGAAGGTCATAAATTTTGAGCCAAAACCTCCCAAAATTGGGTCGGTAGCCTCCAAAACCCTTTTTGGAGTGGCTAGAACCACTATGAGCCTCCTAAGGGCTGCCCAAGGGGCCATATTATGTCAATTTGATCCTTTCTTATGGGTGCTTAATCATATTTACCATATTTTAGTGTCTATAGATACCCATTTTTGAGATGCATTGTGTGCAACATAGCGCTGAGCAAAAATAGATGACCAAAATGTAGAATTATTAAGGTTACTCGATAACCTAACCAACTTTAGATGTCCCAATCATGAAAATGGCATGTGTTCTTGTATCCTTGCTTCTGACTCATTGAATGAGTATTCTTATGCTTGAAAATTGTCTATCATGAAGGTTCATGGCCTATGAATTCATGATACCAGTAATTTCAAGCGTTATAATGTGATTTTGTGTGCTTGTTTGCTGCCCCAAGAAAGAGTGTGATTGTCTTTGTCGAAGATTCATTGAACAAACATAATTCACATAATTGAGTGTGTGCTTGTTGATTTGGATTGAGTATGACTACCCCCTCAAGAAATGATTCAATGAGAGAATTACCAGTGAGAAAAGTGATGAGTCACTTGACCCAATTGACTTGTGTTATGCTTACCTTCAATTTTATCCCTTGAAAAAGAGGGCAATTTGGAGAGGATTTTGGTGACTTTGTTGAGTTTTCCTGGAGGAAAGGAGCTGAAAAATACATGTTCATGGGGTGTTACAGCCACAATGGCCTTCTTAGGTCATGAATTAACAACTTTTACATCCCTCCCAAGATCCTCAGGGTTGCATTTTGATCTATGCAAAATTTAGACCCAATTTGAGTTGTTTTGGTACAGTTTTGGACCTATTTTGGGTCATTTTGGGTTGTTTTGGCCTATTTTTGCTACCACAATCCCAGGGTGGGATGATTCCATGTTCTACCACCATACTAGGGTGGCACGGTCAGCCAAATGTGCACTCATCCCACCCTGGGATGGTGGTGACCCCTACATATTTATATAAACCCAAAATATGAATGTTAGGCTCATTTTTGCATGCTTTCTTTGGAAGTTTGAGAGGTGAAGAGTAGGAGATTTATTTTGAGTAGTGGAGAAATATAAAATTCAACTCATAGTCACCATGAGTTAGTGGTTGGACTCATCTCATGGAGGAGCCAGTGCGAGACAGGTATGCCAAGTCTCTCTTATTGTATTTTCCTAGTGTTAGATGTTGATTTTCTTGCTTTTATGGTATGTTTTTGGTTTGGAAGCATATCACACTAGATTGTAGGTAATTAAACCTAATTTTATGAGATATGTACCAAATTTTGTGTTTTACCCATGTTTTTGTGTAATTAGATTGCATTTTGTAGATCAATTTTTCATTGTTTTTGCTATTTTTGATGGCCTGAAAGGCCTTTTTGAGCCTAAGTTTTTGGAGTCATCTCTAGGTGGGATGGCTAGTGTGGGCTGGTCATATTCCATACCTTTATGGGCTGGCCATAGGGTTTGGGGCCATACCTAGGAGGAATGGCCACAAGCCGACCTCAAAGAGGGGCCATTTTGAGTCTTTTCTTTTGAATGTTTTTGGGGCCATGCGAGGCCATTTTGGTGGTGTATTATTGAGTTTCTTATACTTTTCAGGTGGTGAGGAGTCGATATTGAGTACCTAATCTCTTTGATTCCATGAGGTATTCCTTTACCACAGAGGACTGGGAGTGGCTGGATGCCATATGCCTTAAGAAGGTGACCCGATTAGAGGCTATCATAGGAGATCATGCATATCTGAATGCCCTAATTGATCTATGGGATCCGTGCACTAATTATTTCCACATACCCATTGGGGAGATGATGGTGATGCTAGAGGATGTCTATCAGATTCTTTAGATTTTGATATAAGGGCGGCCAATCCACATGACACCATGAGATCGGAGATAGGCAATGCTTGAGAGGTACTTCAGTTATGATCTAGAGACGACAGAGCTGGACTCCTTAAAGGGTGGTATGCTGGTAGGATTTTGGCATAAGGAAAAGGTATTGGGGTTGAGACATACACTACTCATGATGCTCATCTCCAATATGATACTACCAGATTATTCTGGAGTGAGGTTCCCATGGAACCTAGTGGAGATAGTGTTTGCATTGGTGAGGTCTACTGTGGCAAAGCCATTGGTGATGACATGGGGTACTAAACTATTGGTATAGCTCTATGATGAGTTGTACGAGATTCGCTACCATCAGTAGAAGGGTATTGGGTGTACATTTTTTTTGTAGTGTTGGGGATGCCAACACATAGTTATGGGGTGACCACAGGGGCTACCCTTGTATACTCGGGCATAGCTAGCAGACTGGAAGATAGGATACGATATCCTATGGTAGAGGGCTTAGGAGAGGAGACAAAGTTGGTGATTCACAAGCAAGGTGGCCTATTATGCAGATTTATTTTCTTGACTCGAGGTAGATTAGGTGTTCTGGAGGCCATACAGATATTGTCCAGAGTGGTCAGATGCTACTATACAACTTTGTAGGGTGCAGCAAGGTAGATGGTTAGTTGGATGACATGGCATGGAGTATGGATACTTCCATTTTTCTTGGGTGATGTGATATTTTAGGTTATGGTAGTGGGTTCCTAGTGAGCTGGTGCCTTATTGGTGTCATGGGGATGAGAGGAAATTGGCATGGCTGATGGTAGAGGCAGTGGCACGGGATGCAGATCCTATAGTGGACATTATGGATGTGTATGATTTCGGGACTATAGTTTAGTATGATGCTTTATGGGTGATAGGTCATGGGCATAGAGAGGGGCCACTGAGGAGGGGTGCAACTAGGGAGGCACATCAGGATGTTTTTGGTGAGTACCAGGATGAGGCAGGTGATTGGCAGAGACATAGGGTAGGGGAGCATGTGGATCTCCTAGACTTAGGAGATCGAGGGGATATGGAGGATGACGATGTTGGGGATGAGGAGGTTCAGACACCACCTATGGCATCAAGGAACACAGAGGTAGAGCTACAAGATGAGCTACTTAGGGTGAGGTAGGAGAGATATCTCCTATGAAAATAGGTAGATGATGTATAGCTAGCAGCACAACGAGCCAAGGTACAGGTGGCCTAGGATGAGATAGCATCTCTTCAGGTATAGATGTGATCTTGGATCCCTACATGGGAGGATTCTAGTAGTGGTGAAGTGATTAGGCTATAGGAAAAGGTGACACGACTCCATTCTATGGTGGAGACTTACCAAGCATGGTGTTAATGGGGGTAGAATTATGTAGATGAGCTGGAGATTGAGGTATTATGCCTTGGTGGGTGTATACGGGATGATGGAGGTGTCAGTGGGTCATACCAAAGTCACCATAGTAGGATAGGGTAGTCCTCCTCTAGGCAGGAGGAATCAAGGTCAAGACGAAGATTTGATAGGGTAGGTGGTAGCAGATATGGGAGTTCATAGAGGACTCCTACTATATGTGGGAGTGTGAGTCATAGTACCAGTCCTGCATGACCATGGTAGTGGCTCGCATGACTTTTTTTATGGTTTTTGGATGTTTTAGCAGTGTGAAGTCTGAGGACTCACTTTATTGTAGCCGATGTGCAACATGATGTATCTTTTTTGTCCCATACATATACACACACACATATATATATATATATGAGCTTTTTATGTGGTTTATCATCATGTGTTTATTGTTTTATGGGATGTATGCAATTTGATTTATGCACCGATGATGAATGCCTATGTATGCATATTTTGTAATGTGATTTGATTTTATTTTGTACATGCATGGATGTATACTGAGATGGATGATTTCTTTATCTAGAGGATGCAATACGTAGACTACATGTTGTATTATGCTAGCACCATAGATGATGTATTTTGCACCAACTCATATGTAATGTTGTCATGAGACTTTATATAATGGATTTATGAATAATGTAATTGAAATGAATGTGGTGAAGTGATATGAATGACATGCATCTTAGGAAATGCCCATTAGGTTTTCGTGAGACTCAAAAACTCTAGTCAACTTATCAAAAGTTGTATACTAACTGTGCAAGACTTTTTGACAAGGTATGAATATGCTAGGACGACCAAGGTACTTCATATCCCTATGTGTGCAAGTGATTTTATTCCTATGAGATGCATAAGCATACCACTAGTGCCAAGTAGGCTCTCAAATAAACCTATACTGAGGATCACCAAATGAATGCCACCATCATAGGTTTTATACTAAGTAAGAGTAGACCACTAGGTAATCTAGGTTACAAATCTAGCTCATCCACATGCAAACATTGGTCTACACATACGATCGAAAGCTAATATGATAGACATATCATCATGCGTGAGGCTACCACCATTGACGGATAGGCTATCCACCAAACCTGTAATGAGGATCAACTGATGGTTTTCCAAATGCTAGGAGTTCTAGGGATTCAAGCTTAGGTGTCTTTTTGGTTATTCACTTGATTGGGATTACTTGCTCTCATATATAGTGATGAAAATCACTATTTATTTTTCTCTTTTTAATCACTGTTTATTTTGATTTTTTCCTTTATTCTCTTGAGCAAGCGGTTTGAGTAGTGGTGATAACACCTGTTATTTGTGATTGTTGCTTTTTGAGGATTTCAATTTCAAAGTTGAAAATATGGGATTTTTGGCTTGTGGATGGCATTGATCCTTTAGACCTTGGGGATGACTACCCATCCTTCGTGGGGATGTGTAGTATGAATCCTTATGACTTTAGGGATCAAAGGTGTTTAGAAATGTTGATGGGAATATTTTGAAATTTTGCTTTGGAATGGTGTTGATTTTTTAGATCTTGGGGATGACTACCCATCCTTCGCAGGGATGTGTAGTATGAATCCTTATGACTTTAGGGATCAAGTGTGTTTGGAAATTTTGATAGTGGTGAAAACCACTATTGATTTTGGGGAATTGGGTTGGGAAGAGCTTTTCCTTTTGCCAAATCTCAGCATTATTAAACCATTCACATAGGGGGATGAGCAGGATGACATTTTCGCTTAAGGTAACCTAGACCACTTCATGGATTTCATTTGTATTTGTGCAAAAATTAGATTGTTAATGATTAATTGTGTTTGGGATATGATGTATGCAAGGAATAATCAATGCAATACTCTACCTCCTAAAAATAAAGCTAGCCTACTACAAAATATGAGTAGAGACTAAATATGGCTGAGTGACAAAAAATCCTATTGACATTCTAAAACAAATGACTAAGTGAAGGGCATGGACACAACTATGAAAATGTGAAAAAATGTGGGTGAAGATGCTAATTGCGGAATTTGAAATATGAGTAATTTCATGACATTGATTTTGAGTGGTAAGTAATGTACCATCATGGTGCTAGACATGTATGTGCAACTCTAAAATGTAAAGTGTTAATGATGAATATGCCTAGATGAAAGTGATGATAAAATGCAATGTGGTGTGATGCAATATTTTTGAATTTGTGAAACATTTATGGATATGTATCTATGAAAGTGCAATGCGATGCAAATATTTTTGTATTTTGATGTTTTGATGATTTTTTTGAATTTTTGATTGATATGTATACACATGTGACCAATGAGCTTACATGGAAGCCATTGGGGCATTTGGGGGAGGCCAAAGGGCTTATGGATGCCTTTGGGGCTTTTAGGTTTGACCTAGATGATCATAGATAGTCTAGGAGCATTTTTACTTGACCTAGATAGTGAGAACCTGCTAGGAGCCTTTTGGGTGACCTAGACGTGTAGTGGCACTTAAAAAGTGTCTACGACTACCTAGGGGCATTTGGATATGACCAAAGGGCTTAGGTATGCCTTCGATGATTTTAGGGTTGACCTAGATGATCAAAGATAGTCTAGGAGAATTTTTACTTAACCTAGATGGTGAGAACCCACTAGGAACATTTTGGGTGATCTAGACATGCAATGGTACTTAAAAAGTGTCTACGATTGCATAGGGGCATTTGGATATGACCAAAGGGCTTAGGGATGCCTTTGGGGATTTTAGGGTTGGCCTAGATGATCATAGATATTCTAGGAGTGGTTTTACTTGACCTAGATGATGAGAACCCACTAGGAGCCTTTTGGGTGATCTAGACAACTTAAAAAGTGTCTACGACTGCCTAGGGGTATTTGGTTATGACCTAAGGGCTTAGGGATGCCTTTGGGGATTTTAGGGTTGAACTAGATGATCATAGATAGTCTAGGAGCATTTTGACTTGACCTAGATGATGAGAACCCACTAGGAGCCTTTTGGATGACCTAGATGTGGAACGACACTTAAAAAGTGTCTACAACTACCTAGGGGTATTTGGCTATGACCAAAGGGCTTAGGGATACCTTTGGGGATTTTAGAGTTGACCTAGATGATCGTAGATAGTCTATGAGCATTTTGACTTGACCTAGATGGTGAGAACTCGCTAGGAGCCTTTTGGGTGACCTAGATGTGTAGCAGCACTTAAAAAGCATCTACGAATGCCTAGGGGTATTTGTCTATGAACAAAGGGCTTAGGTATGCCTTTGGGACTTTTAGGGTTGACCTAGATGATCATAAATAGTCTAGGAGCATTTTTATTTGACCTAGATGGCAAGAACCTGGTAGGAGCCTTTTGGGTGACCTAGACATGAGACGACACTTAAAAAGCATCTACAATTACCTAGGGGCATTTTTATATGACCAAAGGGCTTAGGGATGCCTTTGGGGCTTTTAGGGTTGACCTAGATGATCATAGATAGTCTAGGAGCATTTTGAATTGAACTAGACAATGAGAACCCACTAGGAGCCTTTTAGGTGACCTAAACGTGTAGCGGCACTTAAAAAGTGTCTACGACTACCTAGGGGTATTTGGATATGACCAAAGGTCTTAGGGATGCCTTTAGGGCTTTTATGGTTGACCTAGATGATCGTATATAGTCTAGGAGCATTTTTACTTGACCTAGATGGTGAGAACCCGCTAGGAGTCTTTTGGGTGACCTAGGTGTGCAATGACACTTAAAAAGTGTCTATGACTGCCTAGGGGTATTTTGATATGACCAAAGGGCTTAGGGATGCCTTTGGGTCTTTTAGGGTTTACCTAGATGATCGTAGATAGTCTAGGAGCATTTTTACTTGACCTATATGGTGAGAACCCGCTAGGAGCCTTTTGGGTGACCTAGACGTGAAGCAACACTTAAAAAGCATCTACGACTACCTAGGGGTATTTGGCTATGACCAAAGGTCTTAGGGATGTCTTTGGGACTTTTAGGGTTGACCTAAATGATTGTAGATAGTCTATGAGCATTTTGACTTGACCTAGATGGTGAGAACCCGCTAGGAGCCTTTTGGGTGACCTAGACATGCAACGACACTTAAAAAGTGTCTACGACTGACTAGGGGTATTTGGCTATAACCAAAGGACTTAGGGATGCATTTGGGGATTTTATGGTTTACCTAGATGATTGTAGATAGTCTAGGAGCATTTTTACTTGACCTAGATGATGAGAAATCGCTACGAGCATTTTGGGTGCTCTCTAAGCATGAAATAGCCGTAAGTGAAGGATGTTCAAGGGTTTAGGATCCTCGACATCGTCAAGTGAAGATAGGTGATAATTTCTAGGCCCTATGTGATGAAAAAGGGACCTAACCAATTTGCCACAAATTTGTCCTACAAGTGGGGCGGTAAGCTAGAATTTTGTTGGTTCTCTTTCAGGATGAGATCACCAATCTGAAAGTATCTGAGATGGACTTTCATATTGTAGGATATTTTGAGACACTCTTGATACACACATAGATGCTCAAACACATTAATGTGATGCTCATACAATAACATAAGTTGATCTAGGTGAGCTTGTCATGCAGTATCATCATCAATAAATTCTTGCATGGATATGCACAGTTATGGGATTTCTAACTCTAGAGGTATGACTACCTCAACACCATACACTTGTGAAAATGGAGTTGCCCCAGTGGGCATTTGAATGCTAGTGTGGTACGTCCAAAGGGCAAGTGGCATTTGCATATACCAATCGGTATGATTCTCTCTGACTATTTTCTTCAATATGGCAATCAATGTGTTGTTTTATGCTTTTGCTTGCCCATTTTCTTGTGGATAATAGGGTGTTGAAAAGCTATGTTGGATATTATATTTTTTTGTCAAAGCACGCACATATTTTTTCTTAAATGATGTCCCATTATCCAAAATGATCTTGGATGGAATACCAAAACAACAAATGATATTATGCAATATAAACTCCACTATGCGGGGTCTTGTTGTAGTGGTAAGGGGAATTGCTTCCACCCACTTTGTAAAATACTTAGTACTCATGATGATAAATGTGTGGCAGCCCAAGGATGTAGGGGATATTTTCTTGATTAAATCCAACCCCCATTACGAAAATGGCCAAGTCGATTGGATTGGCTGTAAGGCCTGGGAAGGTACATGTGTCAGGTTAGCATGGTGTTGATATTTCATGCACTTCCTCACATATGTGCAACAATATCACTCTAAAGTTGGCCAATAATAGACCATGTATAGAATGCGCTTTGCGATGGCCATGCCACTAAAATGGCAACCACAAGTACCATCATGTGCTTGGGCCATTTCCCAAGTCAATTCTTGATACTCTAAACAACGAAGGAGGATTCCTTCATAGCTCTGATGGTATAGGATGTCTAATAACAAGATAAAATTTGCTGCCTTTCATTTAAATGTCCTTTTGGTAGCGTGCGATAATCCAAGATGGAGGTTACCAAGCTTTGGGTACTCTCTAATTGGTGTGGACCAGTCCTACTATGTGGAAGCCTCGATTTCATGAATCACCTATCCCTCATGAAGTTCATCTAGAGAAAATGTAGATTGGGATAGAACGGGAATAGATTCCCCTAAGTGGCATGATTCAAGTGCTCATGAATGCATGAGAATAGCTATTGATGAGGTTCTATTTGAATCAAGTGGACTATTAGCATGTCTTGAGTGATCTCACTCTCAACCGCTGATTGCAATAGCATCTTGACTTGAATGGTTGTCATCTCCCTTATAGGATCTTATAGAATCAAGGATACTAAAGAGGCCATTGTATCCACAAAACAATTATACAATCAAGGGAGTGCCTTGATGTCATACCATTCAAAATTTGCCAGGGAATTGTCCACAATGGCTTTGTAGGCTTGCAAAACTGGGCACTTGCACTAGAATATTCCCTTGACCTGGTTGACAATGAGCAAGGAGTCACCAAAAATATTGAGCTTGGTGATTTTCATGGTGATAGCCATTTTAAGCCCTATTATTAAGGCTTCATACTTAGAATTATTTTTGGTGTAGGGTAAATCGAGTTTAAATGATAGGGGTATGGGAGCCCCATGCAGTGTGAAAAACATGATCCCCATGCCACCCCCTTGCTAAAATTTGGAGCCATAAGAGAAGAGAGTCATATATGCCTGTGACTCAGGCTCATCAGAATCAGGTGACTCTGATATTTGGAAAACCCCATCATCAAGAAGCTCCATTCTAAGAAGTTGGTCCTCCTAGAGAGGATCCTCTGTAAGTTGATCAATAATGACCTATCCTTTTATTGACTTTTATCCTATGAAATCCATGTCAAATTTTGTCAACAACATGTTCCATTTCACCATGTGACTACTATGATAAGTATGAATCATCATGTATTGTAATGGATTATCTTTAGATACAACATACGTAGTGTGACTGAGAATATAGTGTCGTAGCTTCTTGGTAGCAAAAAACACTGCTAGACAACTTTTCTATGTATGTGTACTTAATATCATAGCTCACCAGGGTGCGAGTGAGATAATATGTGGCCTGTTGCTTATGCAATTCATTGTTTTGGGCTAATATGGAACCCAATGCGACCTCAGTAGTTGAGATATATAATCAGAATGGCACCCTTGGTATGGGTGGAGCTAACATTGGTGGCAAAGCTAGGTATTGTTTAATTGTGTCAATGGCATCCTGATATTCATTGTCCTAGTGGAATGTGATCCCCTTGTGTAAAATTTTGTTCATGGGTCTACACTTGTCCGATAGTTGTGCTATAAAGAATTTGATGGATGCAATCCTCCCCTACAAGCTACAAAGCTACTTTATGGTAGTTAGAGGAGTCATTTCAAGGTTTGCCTTGAATTTTTTGGGGTCCACTTCGATGCCTTGTTTGGAAACTATAAATCCCAAGAGCTTTCCAGATGTGACACCAAAGATGCACTTCTTAAGATTCAATATCACATTATGTTCAATAAGGTGATTGAGGACTTTGTGCAAGACATCTAAGTGCTCATGACATAATAAATATTTCACCAATAATTCATCCATGTAATCTTCCAAAATTTTATGCATGTAGTCATGGAATATATATGTCATGGCACACTGGTAGGTGGCACCGGTATTCTTAAGGCCAAATGGCATGACCTTGTAACAAAATATCCTCCAAGGTGTTGTGAATGTTGTTTTGAGCTAGTATTTTGGGTTGATATGAATCTTATTATACTGAGAGAAGTCATACATAAGGGATAGCATTTCGTGTCCTGTAGTGGCATCTACCAAGGCATCTATGCTTGGAAAAGGAAAATCATCCTTAGGACTCACTTTTTTTAGGTTTTGAAATTTAGTGCAAATGTGAATCCTCCCATCAGGCTTCTTGATGGAAACCATGTTGGACAACCATGGTGGATAGTCTACAGAAATGAAAAATTGGGCATCCAAAAGTTTTTGTAGCTCATATTTGACCATCAAGGCCATTATTGGGTGCATATTTCTCAGATTTTGCTTGATAGGTTTGATTGTGGGGTCAAGCGTGATATTATGGATGACTAGATTTGGATCTAGTACTGGCATGTCTTTGTAAGACCATGCAAAAGCTACCATATTTTCTATGAGAAGGGCTATATAATTGTCTTACTCTTCAGGGGATAGGCTTTCCCCTAGCTTGATATATTACGAGGTTTTCAGGATCTGAGCCAATATCTCTGTCAACTATAGGCTTGATTGACATATGAGACCCCTCCTCCAACTGATGGGGAGTAGGTATAAAATGGATATCATTAGCTAAATTTAAATATTTTATGGGAACCTCAAGTTCCTCCTTAGCATAGAATACATCATGAGTTGGTCCTATGGATAAGTGAAACAATCCACTGCAAGCCCAATACTCAGATGGTGATGGGGGTGAATCAGTGTGATCCCAATCAATCTCATCTAGGTCTAGATGGAGTGGTTTGGAAGGATTGAATGGGTTGTGGAGTGGTGTGGTCAAATCAATGGAGATCATAGTGATGAAATGTATTTGCTCTTTAGGACCACATGCATGTGATTGTGTATTGGTGTTATCTCTCACCCCTAGATGTGGTTCTAGAGGAATGGGGATCTTCGGATCCTATCTAGAAATAGACTGTAGGACAAGATTTTTAGGCTCAAGGAGCTCCATGTGTGTGGGAAGGTCAGGGAAGACCTTATGATTAATCTGGCCTAGATTGATAGGCCTTACCCTCAATCATGGGTTAACATGTAACTGACGATATACTTCATCTATGTCAATATTCTTGTGATGATGTCACAAATGATGAGGACCCAGGTATGCTCTTTGTGTCATCCTCATAGTCACTATCATATATGGGAACCTTGTTGTTGGTCCTTAGGATCGGGTGATCAGGTAGGTGTGGTCCCATATATGCTAATTCCTCATAATCATCATCGTGGATGAGGATTCATTCATTCTCATATTGTAGTGCCTCAGGATCCTAAGGACCCAAATGCTCAAGTAAATTAATTGCTCCCCCCAAGAGGTCTATCTTCTTGTGGGTGAACTGGCTCTTCAGGAGGAAGGAGTTGTCGCCAGAAAAGATCAGGGAAATGGAACAAAAGTATGAGGATTTCTTGTTGGTCATTAATGGGGACAATTTGTGAATGATATTTTCCAACTCAAAAGAGTCATATGGTGCTACCTCATAACCCGAATCATCCTCTGAGGTCCACTCATATGAGGTGCCTGGATCTGACTCATCACAGACACGAGGACAACTCTGTGACCCTTCCCCTTTCTCAAAATGTGGGGGAATGTCACTGGGTATCACGGGGTTCCCATATAGCCATGGAAAGTAATTTCCTAAGGAGTAGACTATATTAGGATTAGTATAAGGGTCTTGGGCCAACCTACCATCGTAGACTATATTCAAGTGAATTAGGTTGTCTAAGAGGACATCTATAGGCAACATATTTTTGTGTCCCACTCTTGAATTTTTATAGAGCATTTGATATTGTGGTTGACAAGGGATTCAGGTACCCTACTCATACAGGCCTAACCCATAACCATTCCAGTTGCATAGGTCAAGGTACTTCAAGGCGAAGTTAGGGTTAGACAAGTAGTTAATATCCTCTCCAAAAGGTTCGTCATCTTCCTCCTACTTTTGGTAAGGTTCGATGCCATAGTCAAGGCTCCCATAGATAAATTTCATTTGATTAGGGATAATACCAAGAGGTACGATAGTGCCTATGGGAAGACAGGGTCTATCCATGTCTTGCATCGACTCTAAAGCAGGAGTATTGGTACATTCCTAACCATGTACTCTCCCAATCTGGTAGAATCTAGATGTACTGTAACCTGGGGCTACAAATAGAAGAGGGATGAGAGTGAGACTTGATCCGGCTCATTGTTTGCCTCATGTGGTGTCTCTTCATCATCTGGGCTAAGTATCTCCTTTGTAGATATGGTAGATATTATTGGTTGGTCCTCCTCAATGGGTCGATTCTCTGGGTTACTAGGCAAAGGATCCACTGGTGTATTAAGCATCTGGGGTGGGTCTGATGATGAGGAAGGCATGGTATGCTATAGCGATCGGGTCAAACCTTAGCTAGATTTATTCGGTTGAAAATCTAGATGTATCGATGGTAAGGTTGACTCGGGTAATTACTGCACCATGTTGTAGTACTTGAAGGGCTCTAGGTCCATGGGGATGACATGAACTTGCCCTTCGTGAGTGTACTTGAGGCACTGGTGAGAGATGGATGGGACACACTTCATGTCCCTGGTCCATGGTCTTCCTAAAAAAATGTTGTATGCCATATCACCCTATAGGATGTGGCACATCGTCAAGATGATATTTTCCTCTACTTGAATAGGTAGGACGATTGTACTAACCATTGATCATATAGTATCATTGAATGCTTGGAGGGTGTAGGTAGATGTGAAAATATGATATGCTAGAAGCTTTAGGTGCTTCAGAGCTATTGTATTTATGATGTTGCTTAAAGACCCAGTATATATCAAGACTCTTTTGTATTATGTTCCATTCATACGTGTGAAAATGTGTAAAAGGGGATCCCCATATCATGTGGAACCGGTTTAAGTTCATCTTCTTATAAAGTAATTATTGGTTCTATGCATTTCCGCACATGCCCCACAAAGTTGTTGAAGGAGTTAGACTCCTGGGGCTAAAGATCAATTGCCTTAAGGATCTCCATCAAGTCTTCTCTATGAGGTTGTGATTGTTGGATGAGATCATATATGGATATCTGAGCAGATGTTGTTCTTAAACTCTAAGTGAGCTTGATCTTAATGGTGATTATAGGCCTAGGTGGGAATCTCGGTCCAGGAGGCAGTATAGGCTATGATTTCAAAGGGACATCACTCTAAGCCATAGGTGGTGCAGCTAGACTTGGATACCGCCTATATCTTGTCATAATACTAACCATGCCAACATATCCTTGTTTAGGAGGGGCATGTTAACCCCATTCAATTGGGGCACTGGTTTGGCCTGCTTCGCATGGGTAGGCAAGGGGTATTTAAAGACCCCCATCTATTGGTTGTTCAGTGCGATAGGGTTATCTACCTAGAGGGCATTCCTATCAATCAGATCTTGCACCAAGTGTTTGAATTTATAGCATATTTGCACATCATGCCCATTTTGCCTATGAAATTTGTAATATATGTCCTCTGTATCCTTTGGGATTTGGTGCATTAGGATCGATAGGTCAATTTTAAGAACACAAGCTTATAATGAGAAGGGGGGGTGAACAGTATAAGACCTCTTTTTACTTTTTCCTTTATACTTCAAAACAGTAAAGCAATATACCCAAAGCAATATCAAAGCAATGCACAATATCATCCACAAAGTGACACCAATTTTAACGTGGTTCACCCGAATGGTTGGGCTACGTCCACAAAACTTTTCTCTAAAAGTTATCTCAAAGTTCTTTGGGAATCCTTCCCAATTACAATGTTTATGAGCCTCGGCCCAAAGGAGATACCTTCCCCTAATCAAAATTTATGAGCCTCTACTCAAAGGAGATACCTTCCCCCAATCAGAATTTATGAGCCTCTGCTCAAAGGAGATACCTTCCCCTCTGCTCTGGAAATGATCCCTCAGAAGATCAACTACCTCTACCTCTTGCCAGCACGTGGAACTCCTTTCCACCGAAGACCTCCTATCCTCAATGCTTAGCCTAAGAGACCTCTGCCTTCTATGATCACGTCCACAGTAGCTCAAGCAACTCTGTACCAAACACAATCAGTCGGTCTAGTACAAGTCTTCCTCTGTCTGTCAGATCTGTCCAACTCTTGAACAAATCAATCCTCTGCATACAAGCCTTCTCAAAGACTTGCCAACTATCCTCAGGTTCTTCTCATAGAACCAATGCACCTCTGTCCTCAAGTTCTTTGATAGAACTATCAAACTTAGCTCACAAGTCCTCTGCTAGGACCTATCCAAATCTGCTCACAAGTCCCCACCGAACTTGTCCAAAAATTGCTCACAAGTCCCCACCGGAACCTGTCCAAAAACTCAACAAGCTCACCAAGAAAAACTTTCTTAGTAGGAAATCACAAAGTGAATTGTTAGAGACCCAATGTGATTTGTCAAACTCATAGAAGCATAAAGAGAATTGTTAGAGACTCAATATGTTCTATACTCAAATCCCAATCTCAAAACTCAACTCAAATCAACTCAGCTCAATCTCAATCTCAAATCTGAAAACTCAACTCAATATCTAAAATGGATAGGATAGAATGTTTTCTTTCAAGAACATGAAACCCCAACAATTGCCAACTATGCAAAGAATCACATAACAATGATACTCATGTTATTTTCACCATCAATTAGGGTTTCAACAACAATGCTCATCAAACAAGGTTTAGTCAACCAACACCATTCAACTCAACATCAACCTTGAAGCATTCAACCAATCATCACAAGAAAAGGAAACAAGTAGAAATCCTTTTCCCTCCAAAGATATTTGAACAAAACAGCCACCAACACAATATCACCAAATGCAAAGAATAACTTGCTCAAATCAACTCAATGGAGTAAGCCCAATATCATGAATCAAGTAAAGCAATAACTTGATCAAACAACCTCTATGGAAGCAACTCAACCATCAAACTCAAAACAGCCAACCAAGGGTTCCACCAACTCAATGCAAGTAGCTAGACTCACAAATATAAACCCTAGTGCACAAAGCTTCCACTATCTCAAACCAAAAATTATGCATTCACCAAAAACTCTCCTTAAGGATAACAATGCATAAGTAGTCTTCAACAAACCAGAAAATAGGATTTACACCCAACCAAAGGAAACCTAGTTGAAAACCTTTTCACTCCAACCTTATTTCAAAAAAGCATACACCAATCATACTCATAAGGAAAATGTGCCCATACCTTTTTGGAGTAGAAGAAAATTGATCCTTAAAGCTGTCACCACACACAACCCTCAAACTTCCAACCAAGTTAGGGTTAGAACCAAGATAAATGAGCATATATAAAAACTTTCCTTAATACACCTTTTAGCTCCTCTTCTTTAAAAACAACCACCAAAGAAGCCAAAAACACAACAACCAAAACTTACACCTTATATCTCCATTTTTAAATTTAGCATAGCAAAAGACTAATCTCAAAAATACAACCAAAGAAATATCCCCTTATTTCTCCTATGTCTTTTAAACAATGCTAAACAATGCCAAAAATCATATCAAGAAAATAATCACACCTTATAATGGCTGCCCTTGAAGAATCCAAAATTCACGGCACAAAACACGTTTTAATAAAAACGTGACTAATCCATGCACAACTCCCTCCATGGGGATCGAAACACAGACCTCCGCCTACGCAAGGCCCAAACGTAGCCTTCGCTGCCACTAGCCCACAAGGGGCTTACGAAGTCCAAGATGGACTTCCTTCCACATAAATGGTCAAGCTTTTCGAAAGCTTTTCAAACCACGAGCTCTCCTCTTTTGCAGCGTAAACATAACATTCGATCGCAGCCAAACCAATTAATTGCCTTCGATTTTCCAAGTGGGTTTAACCTTAGGAACCTTCTCATATTTATAGTCCATACGTGGACTTTAGAACACGTCGGCTACAAAGAAAAGTAATTTCGAATTTAATCAAAATTTGCTTTCTAAAGGGTTTAAAAACCCTTAAAGTATTTTTAATAAATTAAAAATAATTTCTCCCTTAATTAATTAAATAATTAATTAATTAAAACCTTGAAGGGTTTTAAATAATAATTAAATAAATAATAAAGAGAACCTCCATTGGTTTTAATAAAAACCATTGCCAATGGAATCTCTCCGGATTCTCTTAAAAATATTCTCTTGGAATCTTCCACCTTTGAAGCCAACACATCCTCTTAACATTAATGCCATTTCCTTTTGACATCAATGACAACTCATAGACAAGAAGCTAGGATCTCAAACCCAAAATTGCCAACAATCTCCCCCTTTGTCATTGATGGCAAACCATGCTTCTCAACAACACTTGAACTCAACATTGTTGTAAATCAGCTCCCCCTGTCTTGAGGCTCTCCCCCTTTGTCATCAATGGAAAAGGGTCACCTTTGGGGCTCGGGACTAAGAATGAGCCTCTTAGCTTAGTCCCTCCCCCACCTCCTATTGAGGTGTTTAATTCTAGGGTGGGAGTAAAACTCCCAACAGGCACTGATCATCATCAGTGTCTATAGCTGCCTTACCATGTCTTCTCTTGTTCTCCTTGTCCATATTCATGTTCCTGTTCCTATCACTGTTCCTGTTCCTATTATCATTCCTATTCTTATCCATGCCTTGATCCTTGGACCTGTTCATACCACTGTTCCTGTTCCTGTACCTTGGAAGTTCAGCTCTACACTTGTCTAGTTGTGTGACCTTCATTGTTGCACTTATAACAAGTAACAATGTTATTTCTTTTAGGCATACCTGTTCTTTGAATCCACCTGTTCTGACTAACCCTGTTCTTGTTATTAGCCTTGCAAAAAATTGCCTTATGCCCAAACTATTTACAAGAGTAGCAATACCCTTGAAAGAAATTACCACCTCTGAAACTGTCATTTACCTTCCTTACTTGAGTCATGCAATGTGAAGCCATGTGACCAAACTTGTGACAAGAAAAACATCTGCCATTAAACTTTCCTGTAAATGACCTTCTAGGTCCTGTAAACTTTCTCCCCTTTTTTTGTTTCCTATTTTCTATTTTTTTGCATCTATCACTCAAGGACTCCTTTTCTGAAATACTTTCCTCATCAGAACTCTCTTCCTTTTGGAGTCTCTTACTAGACTCTCCAACTTGTTCCTTGTGTGGCTTAACAAAACCAAGGCCTGTTTTATCCGTTGTCTTTCTTTGACCTTTGATGAGTGACTTAACCTTTTTGGAGCTATCTTGAAACCTCGTAAAGCTTATCCTTGTACTCTTTAGTTTCCTCTTTCAAAGAAGCCATTTTCTGTTCTAACTCATTATACTCAAGAACCTTAGACTCTAACTCATCCTTGAGTTCTTGTGTCTTAGCTATAGAGAAGTCAAGACTTTCTATAAGATCATCTCTCTCCATACAACATTCATCTAACTTATCCTTGAGTCTAGCATTCTTCTTTCTTTCCTTTTCCAAAACACTAAGAGCACTAATAAGTTCACTTTCAAGATCCTTTATTTGATTTCCTTTTGAATCATCAAAGCCTTTTTCAGATTTCTTATCACTAGAGGTGCTACCCTTTTCAAAAACCATACATGCATCTTCCTTATAGTTTTCTGAAGCATCCTCATACATACTAGAAACCAAATCATTATTTGTGCAATCATCCTCAAGGTGACCAAAATTTCCACATCTAAGACATTTCATGATAATGAATCTATGTTTCGGTTCTTCCTCTTTTTTCGATATGAACAACATCTCATTTTCATCATCACTTGAAGAACTTTCACTATCACTACTAGAACACTTACTTGCTTTGTCTAGGTAGAAACTCTTCTTGTGCTTGTGAGAATACCTCTTTCCTTGATTGTTGTGCTCATCTTTGATCTTCCTGTGATGCTTGTGCTTTTCAGAATCCTTGCTCTTAGAATCTTGTTTATCTTCATCACTTTCATTCTTGGGAACAGTTACAGTCAATAGCATAATGACCAAACTTTCCACAATTGAAACATCTTATATTTTTCATACTTTTGTGCTTTCTAGAGAACTTGCCTTTCTTGTCGTAATATGCCTCTTCATCACTAGAAGACTCATCACTATCTTGAAGCTATTTACCCTTGGAATTCTTGGTAGCCTTGAAAGTCGCCTCTTTCTTGACATCAACCTTCACTTGAGTTCTCAACTCAAATGCTGCAAGTATACTATGGAGCTCATCCTTTTTCAACTTATCCAAATATTTAGCTTCCTCAATAGCAGAAATCTTTTCACTAAATCTATTTGGAAGAGATCTTAAAATCTTATCACAAACATCATTTTCAGCAAGCTCAAGACCTAAGTCTTTCATGGAGTTAACAACCTCATCCATATGAAGCATGTAGTCACTAATATTTTCATCATCATTCATCTTGAGTTGTTCAAACATACCTTTGAAGTGTCTCAACTTGGCCTTTCTGACATTTGTATCACCTGTATGAACCACCTTCAACTGATTCCACATTTCACTAGCTGTCTTGCAGTGAATCACTTTGGTGAGATCTTCTTTCTCTAAGCCTTTTAGGATTGCATTCATTGCTTTTGAATTGTTGTGATGTGGGAGCCTTTCTTCTTTAGTATTAGGACCATGTTCAAGAATAGTGTACTCATCTTCAATCACTTCCCAAACCTCATTCCCAAGTGCCATTAGATGAACCTTCATCCTTGCACTCCAAAGACCAAAATCTGACCCATCAAGAATAGGTGTTGCATTGCCACTTGAATAATCCATTGTGTTCTTTACTAGCTTTTCCTTCAAGTTGTTAAACTTTCTGAAGGCACCTGCTCTGATACCAATTGAAGAACACAAGCTTATACTGAGAGGGGGGGTGAATAGTATAAGACCTCTTTTTACTTTTTCCTTTATACTTCAAAATAGTAAAGCAATATACCCAAAGCAATATCAAAGCAATGCACAATATCATCCACAAAGTGACACCAATTTTAACGTGGTTCACCCAGAATGGCTAGGCTACGTCCACAAAAATTTTCTCTAAAAGTTATCTCAAAGTTCTTTGGGAATCCTTCCCAATTACAATGTTTATGAGCCTCGGCCCAAAGGAGATACCTTCCCCCAATCAAAATTTATGAGCCTCTACTCAAAGGAGATACCTTCCCCCAATCAGAATTTATGAGCCTCTGCTCAAAGGAGATACCTTCCCCTCTGCTCTGGAAATGATCCCTCGGAAGATCAACTGCCTCTACCTCTTTCCAGCACGTGGAACTCCTTTCCACCGAAGACCTCCTGTCCTCAATGCTTAGCCTAAGAGACCTCTGCCTTCTATGATCACGTCCACAGCAGCTCAACAACCTGTACCAAACACATTCAATCGGTCTAGTACAAGTCTTCCTCTGTCTATCAGATCTGTCCAACTCTTGAACAAATCAATCCTCTACATACAAGCCTTCTCAAAGACTTGCCAATTGTCCTCAGGTTCTTCTCATAGAACCAATGCACCTCTATCCTCAAGTTCTCTGATAGAACTATCAAACTCAGCTCACAAGTCCTCTGCTAGGACCTATCCAAATCTGCTCACAAGTCCCCATCGAAACCTGTCCAAAAACTGCTCACAAGTCCCCACTGGAACCTGTCCAAAAACTCAGCAAGCTCACCAAGAAAAACTTTCTTAGTAGGAAATCACAAAGTGAATTGTTAGAGACCCAATGTGATTTTTCAAACTCATAGAAGCATAAAGAGAATTGTTAGAGACTCAATATGTTCTATACTCAAATCCCAATCTCAAAACTCAACTCAAATCAACTCAGCTCAATCTCAATCTCAAATCTGAAAACTCAACTCAATATCTGAAATGGATAGGATAGAATGTTTTCTTTCAAGAACATGAAACCCCAACAATTTCCAACTATGCAAAGAATCACATAACAATGATACTCATGTTCTTTTCACCATCAATTAGGGTTTCAACAACAATGCTCATCAAACAAGGTTTAGTCAACCAACACCATTCAACTCAACATCAACCTTGAAGCATTCAACCAATCATCACAAGAAAAGGAAACAAGTAGAAATCATTTTCCCTCCAAAGATATTTGAACAAAAAAGCCACCAACACAATATCACCAAATGCAAAGAATAACTTGCTCAAATCAACTCAATGGAGTAAGCCCAATATCATGAATCAAGTAAAGCAATAACTTGATCAAACAACCTCTATGGAAGCAACTCAACCATCAAACTCAAAACAGCCAACCAAGGGTTCCACCAACTCAATGCAAGTAGCTAGACTCACAAATATAAACCCTAGTGCACAAAGCTTCCACTATCTCAAACCAGAAATTATGCATTCACCAAAAACTCTCCTTAAGGATAACAATGCATAAGTAGTCTTCAACAAACCAGAAAATAGGATTTACACCCAACCAAAGGAAACCTAGTTGAAAACCTTTTCACTCCAACCTTATTTCAAAAAAACATACACCAATCATACTCATAAGGAAAATGTGCCCATACCTTTTTGGAGTAGAAGAAAATTGATCCTTAAATCTGTCACCACACACAACCCTCAAACTTCCAACCAAGTTAGGGTTAGAACCAAGATAAATGAGCATATATAAAAACTTTCCTTAATACACCTTTTAGCTCCTCTTCTTTAAAAACAACCACCAAAGAAGCCAAAAACAACAACCAAAACTTACACCTTATATCTCCATTTTTAAATTTAGCATAGCAAAAGACTAATCTCAAAAATACAACCAAAGAAATATCCCCTTATTTCTCCTATGTCTTTTAAACAATGCTAAACAATGCCAAAAATCATATCAAGAAAATAATCACACCTTATAATGGCTGCCCTTGAAGAATCCGAAATTTGCGGCACAAAACACATTTTAATAAAAACGTGACTAATCCATGCACAGCTCCCTCCACGGGGATCGAAACGCAGACCTCCGCCTACGCAAGGCCCAAATGCAGCCTTCACTGCCACTAGCCCACAAGGGGCTTACGAAGTCCAAGATGGACTTCCTTCCACATAAACGGTCAAGCTTTTCGAAAGCTTTTCAAACCACGAGCTCTCCTCTTTCGTAGCGTAAACAGAACATTCGATCGCAACCAAACCAATTAATTGCCTTCGATTTTCCAAGTGGGTTTAACCTTAGGAACCTTCTCATATTTATAGTCCATACGTGGACTTTAGAACACGTCGGCTGCAAAGAAAAGTAATTTCGAATTTAATCAAAATTTGCTTTCTAAAGGGTTTAAAAACCCTTAAAGTATTTTTAATAAATTAAAAATAATTTCTCCCTTAATTAATTAAATAAATAATTAATTAAAACCTTGAAGGGTTTTAAATAATAATTAAATAAATAATAAAGAGAACCTCCATTGGTTTTAATAAAAACCATTGCCAATGGAATCTCTCTGGATTCTCTTAAAAATATTCTCTTGGAATCTTCCACCTTTGAAGCCAACACATCCTCTTAACATTAATGCCATTTCCTTTTGACATCAATGACAACTCATAGACAAGAAGCTAGGATCTCAAACCCAAAATTGCCAACACAATTTTTAGGTATATGGATCATATTAGCCGCCAAGAGGCGATCAAATAGTAAATCCATAGACTCTGCAATGGGTGTGAATTATCGCTTGGGGCGACGCTGTTGATTTTGCCCTTGACCATTCTGGTTATCCTTGGCATAGTTCCCATGATGGCTTGATAATTAGGCTTTTGAGGTGGTGTAACTAGTGCTGGCCTCATGACACTAATGGCAACCTGATTTAATGTTGTTGACTTAGGTTACATTGGGGTGTTCTTAGTGTTCTTGCTCCACTCCTTGCGAGGCTTCACAATCTCACCCTCTTGAATCTTGATTTCTTCGATGATCCTAGCCCATGCTAAGGCATCTTCAATAGTGGGGTATTGTTACAGCTATAGTAACAAAGATATTGGCTTTAAGTAGATTTTGGAGAATATCTGAGTCAAATTCAACATGGGGAGAAGATAAGGCAACTTCGTGAACAAGGTTCACCATATATTGTCATAATTTGTTATTGAATCATCATCATATTGTTTTAACCCAACTACATCAGCCAACGTTGCCTTCCTCTTGGTATTGAAGGCAAAGTGCTCTAGGAATGCATTCACAAGTTGGTCCAAATTATGGATTCTATGCTTAGGGAGTTGGTAAAACCACTCGGAGGTAGGTTTGGTGAGGGTAGTCATAAATATTCTCAAAAGCAAAGCATCGTCATCATGGATGCTAAAGCATTGGCCTAAGAACCTAGTGACATGTTCTTGTGCATCGTCTTCTCCCTTAAAGGTAGCCAACTGAGGAAACTTAAATTGTTCTAGATAGGGAGGCACAGTTACTGACGAATTGATAGGCTAACTATGCAATTGATGCATAGTGGGATTTTGATATCCCGACCTAGAGGTCTTGTTCTCTATTGACTCTAAGTTCTCTAATAATACTTTGTAAGGACCTGAGGACTTGATCTCCTCATCTTTGTTCACATATTGTGGTGGAGTTCTAGGCTTCTCCAACCTAGGGCTATGCAGAAGTAAGTCACCCCCTACCTCGGTAAGGCATCTCAACATATTCTACTTTCGTCTCATGCTCAGTATAAGCCCCGTAAGGCATATCTTAAGCTGACATATGAATGGGGGTAGCTACCCGCGATGGGAGGTCATGGAAGCAACATTTGATAAGGTCTTGGGTACCTCTCTTGAACTAGCATGGGTTAGCTCGAATGGACCTCCTACCTATGTGTCTTAGGGGTAGGGACCCTCTCTCTCAATTTTTTCTTGAATAGCTCGTTCGTCTATTGTTCAATCATTTCTTTCTCAAGCTGGTTAAAGTGATCTAGTTGCTCTTTATCCCACCAAAATTGCTAGAATTGAGCTTGGTGTTCTGTGTATCTCACAACTACTAGCCTAATTTGATCTACAGTGCAAGGCCTAGGAGGCTTAGGAGTCTCACCCTAGGATGGACCTTGTCCAAGGTACTCTGTGTTCTCCATAGGTTGATTGTCTCTCTCAAGGTTCACCACATTGACTTGAGGCTCAGTCTGGAACATGTGTTCATTACACTCAGCTGGCATAAAGGCACATCGGGTATGCATGGAATATTATTCTTGAGGAAAATCTAGGATCTCCTCATGTCTTTCCTCTTGGATGAGGAAAGGTAGGGCTTATTTGGCTCACCCAGAATGATGGGTGTCATTCTCATCGGGATGCATGAGCTATTGTTTCCTATCAAGGCAACATGAAGGTAGAGTCATGTCGACTTGCTTTGACCAGTGTGTGAATTCATACTCCTACCTCTACTTAGGTGTGTCATCCCTAGTGGGTATGCAAATGCGTGGCACTAATCTATCTATTAGCACCTCAGTGCATAGTTGCCTTTCACCAAGGAAGGCCTGTGAGATATCTACATACTTGGAAAACTCTCCCAAGTAATGCTCATCATCCCTAGATCGCTTTCACCAGCTTGACAAATAAATGATCGAACAGTAGACAAACGAGCTATTCCAAAAAAAATTGAGAGAGAGGGTACCTACCCCTAAGACACATAGGTAGGAGGTCCATTCAAGGTAACCCATGATAGTTCAAGAGAGGTCCCCAAGACCTTATCAAATGTTGCTTCCATGACCTCCCATCGTGGGTAGATACCCCCATTCATATGTCAGCTTGAGATATGCCTTACGGGGCTTATACTGAGCATGAGCCAGAAGTAGAATATGTTTAGATGCCTTACCGAGGTAGGGGGTGACTTACTTCTGCATAGCCCTAGGTTGGAGTAGCCTAGACCTCCACCACAATATGTGAACAAAGATGAGGAGATCAAGTCCTTAGGTCCTAGTATTATTAGAGCACCTAGAGTCAGTAGAGAACAAGACCTCTGGGTCAAGATCTCAAAATCCCACTATGCATTAATTGCGTAGTTAGCCTATCAATTCATCAGTAACTATGTCTCCCTATCTAGAACAATTTAAGTTTCCTCAATTGGCTACCTTTAAGGGAGAAGAGGATGCACAAGAACATTTCACTAGGTTCTTAGGCCAATGCTTCAGCATCCATGATGACGATGCTTTTCTTTTGAGAATATTTATGACTACCCTCACTGACCCTGCCTCTGAGTGGTTTTACCAACTCCCTAAGCATAGAATCCATAATTTAGACCAACTTGTGAATGCATTCCTAGAGTGCTTTGCCTTCAATACCAAGAGGAAGGCAACGCTGGTTGATGTAGCTAGGTTAAAATAATATGATGATGATTCAATAACAAATTATGACAATATATGGTGAACCTTATTCACCAAGCTGCCTTATCTTCTCCTTATGTCGAAGTTGACTCAAATATTCTCCAAAATCTGCTTAAAACCAATATCTTTTTTGCTATAGCTGTAATAATACCCCACTATTGAAGATGCCTTAGCACAGGCTAGGATCATCGAAGAAATCAAGATTCAAGAGGGTGAGATTGTGAAGCCTCGCAAGGAGTGGAGCAAGAACACTAAGAACACCCCAATGTAACCTAAGTCAACAACATTAAATCAGGTTACCATTAGTGTCACGAGGCTAGCACTAGTTGCACCACCTCAAAATCCTAATTATCAGGCCACCCTGGGAACTATGCCAAGGATAACCAGAATGGTCAAGGGCAAAATCAACAACGTCGCCCCAAGCAATAATTCACACCCATTACAGAGTTTATGGATTTAGTGTTTGATCACCTCTTGGCGGCTAATGTGATCCATATACCTAAAAATTGACCTATCGATCCTAATGCACCAAATCCCAAAGGATATAGAGAAGACCTATATTGCAAATTTCATAGGCAAAATGGGCATGATGTGCAAATATGCTATAAATTCAAACACTTGGTGCAATATCTGATTGATAGGAATGCCCTCCAGGTAGATAATCCTATCACATTGAACAACCAATAGATGGGGGTCTTTAAAGACCCCTTGCCTACCCATGCAGAGCAGGCCAAACCAGTGCCCCAAGTGAATGAGGTTAACATGCCCCTCCTAAACAAGGATATGTTGGCATGGTTAGTATTGTGACAAGAAATAGGCAGTATCCAACTCTAGCTACACCACCTATGGCTTAGAGTGATGTCCCTTTGAAATCATAGCCTATATCGCCTCCTAGACTAAGCTTCCCACCTAGGCCTGTAATCACCATTAAGAGCAAGCTCGCTCAGAGCTTAAGAACAACATCTGCCCGGATCTCCATATATGAGCTCATCCAACAATCACAACCTCATAGAGAAGACTTGATGGATATCCTTAAGGCAATTGAGCTTCAGCCCCAGGAGTCTAAGTCCTTCAACAACTTTGTGGGGCATGTGCAAAAATGCATAGAACCAGTAATTACTTTCTAAGAAGATGAACTTAAACCGGTTCCACATGATATGGGGGATCCCCATTTACACATTGTCACACGTATGAATGAAACACAATACAAAAGAGTCTTGATAGATACTGGGTCTTTAAGCAACATCATAAATACAACAGCTCTGAAGCACCTGAAGCTTCTAGCATCTCATATTTTCACATCTATCTACACCCTCCAAGCATTCAATGATACTATATGATCAACGGTTAGTACAATCATCCTACCTATTCAAGTAGAGGAAAATATCATCTTGACGATGTGCCACATCCTATAGGGTGATATGGCATACAACATTTTTTTAGAAAGACCATGGACCAGGGACATGAAGTGTGTCCCTTCCATCGCTCACCAGTGCCTCAAGTACACTCATGAAGGTCAAGTTCATGTCATCCCCATGGAACTAGAGCCCTTCAAGTACTACAACATGGTGTAGTAATTACCCGAGTCGACCTTGCCATCGATACATCTAGATTTTCAACCGAATAAATCTAGCTAAGGTTTGACCCCATCGCTATAGCATACCATGCCCTCCTCATCATCGGACCCACCCCAGACGCTTAATACACCAGTGGATCCTTTGCCTAGGAACATAGAGAAGCGGCCCATTGAGGAGGACCAACCAATCATATCCACCATATCTACAAAGGAGATACTTAGCCCAGATGATGAAGAGACACCACATGAGGCAAACAATGAACCAGATCAAGTCTCACTCTCATCCCTCTTCTATTCGTAGCCCCAAGTTACAGTACATCTGGATTCTACCAGATTGGGAGAGTACATGGTTAGGAATGTTACCAATACTCCTACTTTAGAGTCAATGCAAGACATGGATAGACCCTGTATTCCCATATGCACTATCGTACCTCTTGGTATTCCCCCTAATCAAATGAAATTTATCTATGGGGGCCTTAAATATGGCATCGAACCTTACCAAAATTAGGAGGAAGATGAGGAACCTTTTGGAGAGGATATTAACTACTTGTCTAACCCTAAATTCACCTTGAAGTACCTTGACCTATGCAACTGGTACGGTTATGGGTTAGGCCTGTATGAGTAGGGTACCTGAATCCCTTGTCAACCACAATATCAAATGCTCTATAACAAGTTGAGAGTGGGATGCAAAAATATGTTGCCTCTAGATGTCCTCTTAGACAACCTAAATCACTTGAATATAGGCCACGAGGGTAGGTTTTCCCAAGACCCTTATACTAATCCTAATATAGTCTACTCCTTAGGAAATTACTTTCCATGGCTATATGGGAACCCCATGATCCCTAGTGACATTCCCTAGGTTCAATTATCCCTTTTTTGGTTTTTGTTTTAAATGCAATGGCTATGGACATAAAATATCAGACTGCAAATATAATGTAAGACCAAGGAATTTCACCAGTAGAAATGCTTTTTCTCCTCCGATGAATTATACAAGTATAATGTTATGACTGTCATATTTTTGGGCACATTGCAAGAAACCGTAGAAGTACATTTGCATCAAATCGGTTTCGGGAAGAAAATTTCAACCAAATAGGATGAGACAAAATAGAAAACTTCCTGAAAAACATGCACAAGCTATTGATAAGGGAAAGGCAAAACAAGAGCCCAAAACTACTATCAAAATGGAGTGGAAAGAAAAAGAGCGATTAAGGAAGAAAATGAATCCTTAATCGTCCAAATAGCATTTAAAGCATAGAATAAATATGTACCATGTATACTTGATAGTGGATTCTCCAGTCATATGACGGGTGACAAACATAAATTTGAGAAGTTACAGAAATATGAAGGTGGTTCAGTAAAGTTTGGAAATAATGATGGAGCTAAGATAGTTGGCAAAGGTTCAGTTAAAATTAGTGACAGAAAAATTAAGTCAGAAGAAGTTTTGTTTGTGGATGGTTTGAAACATAACTTGTTGAGCGTAAGTCAGATTTGTGATAAAGGTCATGAAGTATTTTTTAAGAAGCAGGGTTGTGAAGTCAGAAAAACAAACAGTGGAAAATTGATAACAACTGGATCAAGGACATCTAGAAACTTGTACATGCTCTCAGATACTTTAGAAGGAGCTTGTTTTATTGGACAGGAAGAATAAAATTGGTTGTGGCACAAGAGACTCGGTCATATTAGTTTTGATAATCTAGTAAAAATCATCTCAAAAAGGGCAGTGAGAGATATTCCCACCATCAGCAAACCTACAAATAGCATTTGTGCTTCATGCCAAAAGGGGAAGCAAACTAGAGTCACATTCAAAACAAAAGAGTACTACACAATCAAACCTTTGGAACTAATACACACTGATTTATGTGGACCCATGAGAATACATAGCATAAATTGTGACAAAAATTTTATGTTGTGCATTGATGACTATTCCAGAATGACATGGATATTTTTCTTGAAGCATAAATCAGAAGCTTTTGAAAGGTTCAAGATTTTCAAAAACCAAGTTGAGAATGAAATAGGAAAGAGGATCAAATGTTTAATATCAAATAGAGGAGGAGAATTCATTTCATAGAATTTTACAGAGTACTATGAAAAATACGATATTAGGAGACAGTTTTCAGCAGCCAGGACACCTCAGTAGAATGGAGTGGTAGAAAGAAAGAACAGGACAGTGCAGGAAATGGCTCAGACTATGTTGGTTGAAAGCAGAGTAGCAGATAGATTTTGGAAAGAAGTATTCCATACTACGGTGTATATCCAAAATAGGTACATGCTGAGAACACATGAAAGCAAAACTCCTTATGAGTTGTAGTTCGGTAAAAGGGCAACAACAAAATACCTCAAAGTTTTTGGCATTTAGTGTTACATCAAAAGAACTGAAGATAATTTTGGTAAGTTTGAAGATAGAGCAGATGAAGGTATTTTTGTTGGTCTTCTTCTTCTTTGATGTGTGACATTGGTGAATCCATCATTGTCAATTCTCCTTTCATGTCTGGCATTATTGCTTTCTTTTGCATGAGACATTTTTCCTTGATCAACCTGTTTCTTATCTTCATTCTTTATGGATTCTACATTTCTGGCCTTTGATCTATTTGATGATTCTACTTTGATGAGACCCAGAACAAATTTGATGCCTGTAGGCCTTTGGTAATTTATAATCTTATCCAGCTTCATAAAACTTTCTTCGCATTTGTGATAGCAACTGATTTTGTGATTCATCTCTTCTATCTGCGTTCGTAAACCAACATTCTCTTCTTCTAGTTTGTAGCAATAATCTATTTTCATGGTAATTTGTACTTCAAGATATTTAGATATTTTCTTGTATTCTTATGTCTGTACTTTTAGACTGGTTATGATTTCATTTGCATCCTCAAGAATTTTTGAAATTTTCTTATTCTTTTTTCTCTCTATTTTCCACTCTTCAATTACAGCGATCAACTCACCTTCTAGATCTACTTCAGCCTCAGGGTTTTCACCACATACTTCAGAGTTCACTCCTTCTTCCTTTTCTGATTTTACTTCTTCAAATGCCATGAAAAGAGCTTCACCACCTACCATTGTGTTACTTCCAAGATCACCCTAGCCGGTTAAGCTTGTACAAGAACTTAGCTCTGATGCCAATTATTAGTCTTACAATGAAACTGAGAGGGGGGGTGAATCAGTGTAGCTCTATAAACTTAAATTTATAGCTCTTAATATCATAGCAATTAAAACTTATTACTAGATACAACAAGTATAACAAACGAGCATCACACAACACAAGATTTAACAAGGTTCACCAATGTGGCTACTCCTCAAAAAATTGACTGCTTGGACTACCATCCAAATCCAGCCTTTGCAAAGCAACAACTTTACAATCAATTTATCAGCACCCACTGGAAGGAGCACCAACCCCTAATTTATATATACTAACAGAAAGGAGCACCAACCCCTGATTTATCTGCACCAATAGAAATGAGCACCAACCCCTGATTTACCAGCACCAACTAGAAGGAGCACCAACCCCTGATTTATCTACACTAACATAAAGGAGCACCAACCCCTAATTTACTAGCACCAATTGGAAGGAGCACCAACCCCTAATGCCAAGCTACAACCTAGACTTCAATTTGAATCTATAAGTTTGATAGTAAGATACCTTTGCTTTTGCAAGACCTTGACTGGTCTTCTTCACCTTTGCATTCTCTATGCACTTTGCTCTCTCTGTGCAATCACTTCACACACTCTGCTTCATTACAATCAAACTTCATGATCGTCTTCTCCCTTTTGCACACTCTGCTCTCTTTGAGAATTTAGCACTTAGCACGATTCGATATGACTTGCTCTCTGCGCACAACGATCGTATTTCACACACATTCCATGATTTTCTTAATTCTCCAAAAAACCCTCCTTTTATAACAATATTTTTTATGATGAAAACCCTAATCTTAGTCGGTTGTAAATCCTAATCTTAGTCGTCTTTCATAACAACTATAAACCCTAATTTTAGTCGGTTGTCATTGGTCTTCGTCGGCTTCAACTCAAGAATATGTTCAGTTTATCCATTGCTTGATGATTTCATTCTGGACAGACCTTGTAATCACAATACTGACTTTTGATCACTCTTCATATTTTAGCAGTATGAAATCACTCTATAACTACCCCTATAAATTCCGTAGTGATGTCGATCCACTGTCATACTTCTCATTTCAGTCGGGTTCTCCTTCTTGACTTGCACATTTAAGACCTGTCACGAAATCGTGACATTTCTGCCTCTATAGCTTCTTTTGTTGTTGTTGTCATGAAAATACATGTCGCGATATCGCAACACTTTCACCTTTGTACGCTTTCTCTATTCTTTTGTCGTGATATTGCGACATTTCTACCTCCATAGACTTCGTCTTTTTTTTTGTCGAGATATCATGACATTTTTGCCTCCGTATACTTCGTCTTTGCTTTTGTCACGATATCACGACACTTCTGCTTCCATAGACTTCGACTTTGCTTTTGTTGTGATATCGTGACACTTCTGCTTCCATAAACATCGACTTTGCTTTTGTCACAATATTACGACACTTCTGCCTCCATAGTCTTCAACTTAGCTTTTGTCATGAAATCGTGACACTTCTGCTTTCATACTTAGCTTATTTGCTTTTGTCACGATCGTGACACTTCTACATTCGAAGTCTTCTTCTCTACTTTTGTCATGAAATCATGACACTTCTACTTTCGTACTTTACTTCTTTGCTTTTGTCATGAAATCATGACACTTCTGCCTTCAAAGTCTTCTTCTCTACTTTTGTCATGAAATCACAACACTTCTGCTTTTGTACTTTACTTCTTTGCTTTTGTCACGAAATCGTGACACTTCTGCTTCCGTACTTTACTTCTTTGCTTTTGTTGTGAAATCATGGCACTTCTGCTTTCGAAGTCTTGCTTTCTGCTTTTGTCACAAAATCATGACAGTTTTGCTTTCGTATGCTTCCTCTCTTTCTTTTGTCGTGAAAATGTGACATGTCACAATATCGCAACACTTTTCAAACTTACTTTCTCTCTCCTATTTTAGTCACGAAAATGCGACGTCACGAAATCGTGACACTTTTCCAACTTACTTTCTCTCTCCTATTTTAGTCGTGAAAATGCGACATGTCACGAAATCGCAACACTTTTCCAACTTACTTTCTCTCTCCTATTTTAGTCATGAAAATGCGACATGTCTCGAAATCATGACACTTTTCTTACTTGTTCTCTTTCTTCGAACTTGTCGCGAAATCACGACACTTTTTCCTACTTTCTCTTTCTCTTCCAACATGTCGCGAAATCGGGACAGTTTTTCCACTTGCATTTTTCTCTTCCAATATTTCACGAAATCGTGACAATTTTTCCTACTTTTTCTCTCTCTTCCAACATGTTGCGAAATTGTGACAGTTTTTCCTATTTTTTCTCTCTTCCAACATGTTGCGAAATTGTGATAGTTTTTCCTGCATTTTCTCTCTCTTCCAACATGTCATGAAATCGTGATAGTTTTTCCTGCTTTTTCTCTCTCTTCCAACATGTCGCGAAATCATGACATTTTTTCCTACTTTTTCTCTCTCTTCCAACATGTCATGAAATCACGATAGTTTTTCCTGCTTTTTCTCTCTTCCAACATGTCACAAAATCACGACAGTTTTTCCTGCTTTTTCTCTCTCTTCCAACATGTCATGAAATCATGACAATTTTTCCTGCTTTTTCTCTCTCTTCCAACATGTCACGAAATCATGACAGTTTTTCTTGCCTGTTGTATATGTCGCGATATCACGACACTTTTCTTACTTGTCTTTTTTATTTGATCTTTTGCATATGGGCCACTTCGGTCTTCTTGGAAAATCACTGTACATACTCTGAATAATCTTTGAACTCTTATCTTCTACATCTGAATAGCTTTTGAACTTCCTATCCACTACATCAACAGATCTATCTGACTGTGTTGACAAAAATGACAATACTATTGCTGCACCTTGCTCAACATTAGGCACTTACCTTGTCCATTTTGAAGCCTCCAAATTCTAAAATTTTAGGCATAAGTCTCTCTGTTTCACCACCGCTCCAGGGTGGGGTGAGTAGTAGCCTCATCACCATCCTAGGGTGGTATGGTTAAGCCACCATCCTAGGGTGTGCCAGATAAAGCCTCTGCCACCGTTCCAAGGTGGGGAGGGGAGCACCTGCAACACAAAAAGGGCAAAAATGAAAGAAATAAGTCAAATTTTCACCCAAATAAAAAGGGACAAGGGTCCCACCATGATCACCATTGAATTAGGGAAAAAAAGTGCACCAAATTATGTGTAACAATAAGTGTATCTACCCCATCTCGCGAATGAGCATCAAAAAGGAAGCATGCATGCAAAAGTACAAGAAAACCAACAAAGGAAAGTGAATCAAAGCAAGTCTTTTATCATTAATTTGTTGGATCCAATATAGGGTTACAGTAGTACCCTTGAGGTCTCAAAATGGTGATACAATTGTTACAATATTGGGTGCCCAAAGACCAAGTATTTCATGGAATTTGGGTGCACATCCAATGTTTCTCCGCGTACCCGAAATCGAGGTGGGTGATAAAATACCTCCAATACTTTTATATAGGTTATTTTATGTCTTATATTTCTTCCCAAATCCTTCTGAATACATGAACCTACACACAGGGAAACAAAAGAGGTCAAATAGCAAGGGTGTATGGTGAAAACATGCAATCCCCATAGGGGCAAAATGGCATATGAATTAAAAGTGCATCAAATGATATCCAAATGACTTGAAAATTTTCATAGATGTTAAATAGGATTTTTTGGGAGGATATAACCCAAAAAATATTAGAAATTACATCCGTAGACCCCTTGATTTAGCACCACCCGCCTGCAACCTACGAAAAGGAAGACAACAAAATTATGAACTTGCACTCATCCAAAACTCATGAAATTTTTTTAGTATGTATAAATTGTAATTTAAAGACAACCCATATGATCATATTTTCCAATTGGAGCCCGTATCCACTTGCATCAAACTAGGGTACCCGGATGGGCCCTACGAGCCTACGAAAACTTAAAATAGTATAAATAATTCATTTTAACTCCAAATGACATGAAATTTGAAATGTAGCATAATGGAATAATTTAAAAAATAAATAATTAAAAAAGGTAAATAAATTTCTTAATAATTTACCCTCATCCCAGGGGGCGATGGTGACTGCAACTATTTGGGGGGCATCCTAGGAGGGAATACCCACCAAATGCGGCCGCTTTTTGTTACAAAAACACTAGAATATGTTCCTAAACAACCTAAGGTGTTTTTTCATCGAATTTGGTGAATAAATTCACCCGGATGGAAAAGTTACGCTCGGATTACCTTCTTGAAGTCACCCGGTAACCTCCTTGGCAAAAGGGGAATTACGAGGAAAAAAAGGTGCAATAAGGTGAGGGGAAATATCGGCTGAACTCAGTTGCATATTGTATAACTTGTCTATATGATTTTGTGTGGACCATGTATCCATTTTATATCCCAAAGGGGCTCATGTGCAAAAATACATGCAAGAGCATGCATGGTAGGAGGTGCCACTTGTCAAATGGGAGGCATGCACAGGGTGTGGAAGAGAATCTCCTAATTTTTCCCTCATCAAGATGGATTTCAAAAGAATTCCCTATCCTCTGCCTCGCATGCTCTGTTTGGGTGGTCAAATGGCAGTTTTTGGGTGTCATTTGGTCAAATTTTAACTTTTCCTGGGTTAAACTTCACCACCGTCCCACCCTGGGACGAGGGCTCACTACTATCCTAGGGTGGGACAATGGGAATCTACCATCATCCCAGGGTGGGATGGTAGTGAATTTTGGGCCAAAACCTCCCAAAATTGGATCGATAGCCTCCAAAACCCTTTTCGGAGTGGCTAGAATAACTATGAGCCTCCTGAGGGCTGCCCAATGGGTCATATTATGCCAATTTGATCCTTTCTTGTGGTTGCTTGATCAGATTCACCATATTTTAGTGTCTACAAAAATAAATCACAATATTTCATACCTTGTCACCTCATGAAAGAATTAATCCTCTTGAAAAATAACAAGGTAAAGTTCACTTTTGGAACCCCTTTGTAAAATAAAAAATATCTCTTAACACACATATTATTTCTCCTTCTAAATAATTTTGTCAAATATCCCTCGAAATAAACTTTCTGATGATATATAATATGCCCCATTTCCAAAATACATTGATACCTTTACATATATATATGCCAACCTCGATTAATTGCACATAGGTCGGCCCTCCATTATTTTAAAATTAAACTTTAAACTTTAATATCTTCATCGTCGGAGGTCCTTTTTCGATGAAACAAAATTCCACATTAGATTTTAAGAAAATTCCTTTCCACATAAGACCACCATGGTGTTAAATAAAACCTTTCATTTTTCCTGCCTTGGTTTTCATAAAAACCCTGTATATATCCATGCTCTCCAAAATATCATAGATGATTATCTATGAAGTGCTTTTGCCACCAAAACTCAATGTGATATCAATGATCCATGTGACATCAATGAAAAATAAAATAAATCAAATTTCTAACAATATCCCCCTTTGTCATTGATGGCAACACCTCTAACGCAAATCACTACAATCACTGCAAAAGCCATCTCTAAGAATCAAGGCTATTCCCCCTGACTCAATACTCTCTATGGAGGTTGCTCCCCCTAACTCAATGCTCTCTTTGGAGGCTACTCCTCCTAACTCAACGATCTCCCCCTTACTCAAATATCTCCTCCTTTGACATCAATGGCAAAAGGGAGACCTATGGGGCTAAAAGATATGACTCTTAAGCATAGCCCCCTCACCACCTTCTCTCTTGAGGTGATTAATTTTGGGGTGGGAGTACATTTACTCCCATATTACATTGTTTCTTTCCTCTGTCAACTTCCTTCCACATCTTTCTGATATCCTTTTCTCAATGAGTTCCTTGCTCTTCTTGTTTTGAACCTGTTTGACCTTCTTGTCTTGAAACTGCTTGACCTTCTTGCCTTGAACCTGTTTGGAATTGAGTCCTACACAATTTTACAATATACCTAAAGTTATTGCAATTAAAACACTTGATATTGTAGCCTTTGTGTGGTGCCCATGTCCTGAATTCTTTCTTGAAGTAATTTCCCATATCCATTCCTTTCTTGAACCTTGTATTGTGAAGCTCTATTTTCATGACCATTATGACCATGATTTCTGAAATGTGTAGCTTTAAAAAAAAAACCATGTTGCTCATTTCATTTGCACTGAAAAGCTTTATGACCAATCCTGTTACATGAAAAGCAATGTCTCTAAAAATCATACCTTCTTCCTTTGAAGTTTCTTCTAGAAAAATCAAACTTCTTTGATACATGGATTCTACAATGTATAGCTCTGTGTCCAAATCCATTACAAGAAAAACAATGTCCTTGAAAAGCCCTTTGTTCATGCCTTGGTTCCTCATACCTTTCTTGACCATTATCCTTATGTGTTGGAATATGTAATGCAACATTGTGTAAATTATTCTTAGACTAAAATATAAATTCTAGAGAATAATATTTTAATTAGAAAATAATTTTATTTTATGTAAAAATATTCCCACCCAATTAATAAATAAAATAAGGGTGCTAGGAATATTTAATTTGTGGGAAAAATTTATTTCCCCTTTTCTAGCAAATATTAAAAAGTAACCAATCACTTTTTAATATTTGATAGATGCCACTTGTCACACATCTCTCTCTCTCTCTCTCTCTCTCTATATATATATATATATATATATATATATATATCATGTTGATGCATATTGTTGCATAACATTGAAGCATTCTTGTATTTTTGAATCATTGAGTAATATAGTGAGCTTCATAGTGGATGTTTCCCTTCTTCATTTGAAGTAGGGTTTTATCATTTAATATTGGTGTTGTGGGTTTTCATCTTTTGTGTGTGATTGATCTTGTGGAGCATTCTTCAATCTTGGGAAGACTTTGCTTGTCTCACATTATGATCATATTCAACTTGTGCATTGCATTCTTGAAGCTTCTTTGTAGCATCTAAAACCTCTTCCTTAGTTTCTTCCTTGCCTTTCTCTTCAAGAATTTCTTTTTCCTTTGAACTTGATTCACCTATCTCAAAACAAGAGCCAAAATGAATATTTGGAGCCATAGAACCTTTGGAACTTTCCTCACAAATATTAGGTGCTTCTCTGCTTTCATTTTTTATAACTTCCTTTCCTTTTGAGTGTGATTCCCAAAACTTGAAATATGAGATCTTTGGTGCTTTGGAATATCCTTCTTATTTTTCTTCATTTATGTTAAGTAGCAAATTGGCACACATCTCTATAGCCTCTGAAATGCAAGTATCCATTTCTGCTGCTTCTTTTTCTTTGAGAATTGGTTCTTCCTTATAGATTTCTGAAATGAAACCTCCTGATACAAATATAGGACCTTGTGTACTTATTTTTTATTTCCCTTATTCATAACCAAGCCCTGTCTTTATAAATGGATCTCATTGTAAATCCAAAAAATTATCCAATATTTTTTAATTTATTTGAAATCATGCTAACTGATTTATGTAGGTCCCCAAAATTTTTTCATCTTCTTCTTCTAACTGATCACATATTTCTTTCATCTCCTTTAGTTTCTCAGAAATAGTGATGCCAAACTCTTTTGATTCCTGAAGCTCTTTTTCCAAATCTTGAAAGTGTTGATTAAGCATCATATTGACTTTTTCATTTTCTTTAACCTTATTTTCAAGCCTCTTGATTTTCTTTTTCAACCTCCTAATTTTATTTTCTTGTTTTGTGGAATATTCTTCTTCATCATCACTACTACTGTAATTGTCACTAGAACTGTTGCCTTCTTCTTCAAATAAACTTTCCTTGTTGCAATTTTGTAGCATGTGCAATCATCATCTATATGCCCAAATTCTCTGTATATGAAGCATTTCAGTATTCGTAGACCTTTCTTGTACCTATATTATTGTTCAATGGATGTGGCAAGCTCTTCATGTATTTCTTCAATAGATTTATCCTCTTATTTATCTTTAATACCTAGGAATAGATGTTCTTGTTTTTTTTCACTTATTCCAAATAATGTACTTTCTTCTTCATCTAATTTATCTCTATCACTATGATCTGAGCTATCACTTGCCTCTATAATATAGTAATATTTCTTTGCCAACTTTACCTTGTAATATCCTTCATAAGTATTCCTCAACTTGGTCCACATTTCATTAGCTGAAGTACATACCATGACCTTTACAAAATTTGTCTCATGTAGCCCACTCAAAATACAATTCATTGCTCTTGCATTTATCTCAACCAATTTCCTAGTAGTCTTATCTTCCTCGGGATCACCTTCAACCCTATACTCATTTTGAACCATTTTCCATATCTCATATTCTTGTGATATCAAGTAGTTCTTCATCCTCATGCCCCAGAAAGCATAAATGTTACCATCAAACAATGGAGCCTTATTTGTAGATAATCCATTCTATGAAGTCATTTGTGTTCTTATAGAATCTACCCTCAAGCTGTTAGTATTTTTGAAGGAACCCGTTCTGATACCAATTGAAGAACACAAGCTTATACTGATAGGGAGGGTGAACAGTTTAATACCACTTTTTACTTTTTCTTCTAATTCAATATTATGTTGTGTAAAGATAGAAGTATCAATAATAGTAATCAAAGAAATTCACAGAAACCATACACAATAGAGACACCATAATTTACGTGGTTCACCCAATGTGGGCTACTCCATGGAGAAAATATTTTACTAAAAATTTCTCAATCAATATCTTTGGGAATCACTCCCAATTAAAATGTTTATGGATCTCTATCCAAAGGAGATGTTGATCCCCTAATATTAATTTCATGGATCTCTTCCACATGAGAACTCTTTGCCCTTCTGATATGGCTATGTGATATTCTAGAAGAATTTTTCTCTCTGTTTCACTGACTGGTGGACCTCTCTCCACTTGAAGACTCCTCACTCAGATCTATCATCAACTGTGTTGACTACTGGATCTCTATCCATTGAGACTCTATCCTATGTACTCTGTCACCTCCAAAGCTTTGTCAATAGGCTCACTAAGAACTTGATCAATAGGTTTACATAGAATCTACTTAACAAGCTCACATATAAATTTTCCAAAAAATGAATAAAAAGCTCAAATAGAATCTATCCAATGCTAAATAACAAGTTCACATAGAACCTATCCAATGTTGAATAACAAACTCGCATAGAACTTGTCCAAATTTACTCTAGAAACCTCACCAAGAACTTTCCTAAATCTGCTCTAGCAAGATCACCAAGAACTTACCCAAATATGCTCTAGCAAGCTCACCAAGAACTTGCCCAAAACTGTCCACAAATTTATCCCAACACTATCCTCAAATTTTTCCCAACACTATCCTCAAATTTGTCCCAAATCTATCCCAAAACTATGCATAAATCTTTCTCAAAACTATCCACAAATGCCTTCTCAAAGGCTCAATAAATCATGCTCAAGTAGCACTCAAATATCATCCACAAATCTATCAAGGCAAAGCTCAAAGATGAACTCAAAAATGAATGGTAATGTACTCTTCAATGGATGACAACAATGATCCACAATGATCTCAACTCAACTCAACTCATAGAAGCATAAAGAGAATTGTTAGAGACTCAATATGTTCTAATCTCACTCTCAACTCAAATAAACCTCAACTCAACTCAAATCAACTCATAGAAGCATAAAGATAATTGTTAGAGGCTCAATATTTTCAAACCCACTCTCAACTCAAATCAACATCAACTCAATTCAATTCAACCTCAACTCAACTCAACTATTATAGAACCATAAATAGAATTGTTAGAGACTCAATATGTTCTAACCTTAATCTCAACTCAACATAGAATTATGGAATACTTTATTTCATAGAACTTGAACAATAACTTCACACATCACTTGCCTAGGCTCAATAAACTCAACTCAACCAATCATCACAAGGGAAAACTCTTTCTCACAAAACCCTAGTCCAATTATCAACCAACTCAAATGTATCCAATAATGCTCAACCACAAATCTCACATAACAATGATACTCATGTTCTTTTCTAACTCAAGTTCTTTCACAACCAATGGGCTTCAAAAACTATGCTTATAAAACAAGGTTTAACCTCAAATATCAAACTAGAAAACCTTGAAGCATTAAACCAATCACTTTTGAAAAGGAAACCACAAACAATCCTTTTCCCTCCAATGATATTTCAGAAATCAACCACCATAAACAATCAATAGGAGAATGTGCCCATACTTTTTATGAAGATGAAAAACCTCTTTGTAAATCTGCCATAATCACAAAATTCTTTTGCCAATCTTCACAAGGGTTAGTAGATCATAAAATAATCAACATTACTCCAATTTTCAATAATCATCACCAAGGACTTTAATTGCACAACTTCTGTATCTCTCCTAAAACCATTTGTACCATAAAATAAAATAAATCAAAACATTGCATAACCTTTTCACTCCCAAAACCACTTATACCATAAAATAAAATAAATCACAATATTGCATACCTTGTCACCTCATGAAAGAATTAATCCTCTTGAAAAATAACAAGGTAAACTTCACTTTTGGAACCCCTTTGCAAAATAAAAAATATCTCTTTACAAACACCTTATTTCTTCTTCTAAATAAGTTAGTCAAATAGCCCCCAAAATAAGCTTTCCAAAGATATATAATATGCCCCCTTTCCAAAATAAATTGAAACCTTTTATATATATATATATATATATATATATATATATATATATATATATATATATATATATATATATATATATGCCAACCTCAATTAATTGCACATAGGTCAGCCCTCCATTAATTTAAAATTTAACTTTAAACTTTAATATCTTCATCACCGGAGGTCCTTTTTCGATGAAACAAAATTCCACCTTGGATTTTAAGAAAATATCTTTCCACATAAGCCCACCATGGTTTTAAATAAAACCTTTTATTTTTCCTACCTTGGTTTTTATAAAAACCTTGTATATATCCATGCTCTCCAAAATATCATAGATGATTATCTATGAAGTGATTTTGCCACCAAAACTCAATGTGACATCAATGACAACATAAAATAACTCAAATTTCCAACAATATGCTTCATAATTTGCTCTTAGATTATTCTCCAAGCTGTTGTCGATTCTTTGTCATGTAGTTGTTGAGCTACTATCATGATACGACTAAAATATTGCCGAGTCACTTCAAACTTGCTTACTATCATTGCTTCCTTGCATTGAATATCATTTCAAATCCTTGACCATACTTTTTATGGAAGATAAGTCTTGAAAGTTGTTACAAGTGTCACAATAGTTATGTATGAGCACTCACTATCTTTTTTAATGTATCACCTTCCTTGTATAACACTTATTTGGCACTTTGTAATGTATGAGCATTTGTGTGGACACTTGAGTGAGGCTTATGGAGGATAACAAGTGATACCAACTCATTAATATTCCATTGTAGCTTATGCATGAAGGTTTCTTTATTGTTGAGAGATAGAATGGCATTGTAGAAAGATAATGGCAAGTGGTATTCAAATTATTTGCATGAAGACTTATGCTATAATACTCCAAAGGAGAATAGAAACTCCTTTTGTATACCTTCTCTTAGCTTGATTTGTTTCTTGGATAGCAAGAAACCTTCTCTTTTTAGGTGATTCGATGAGGCACTATGGATCTTCGAATGGAGATTCTAAATGTGATATTGGTGCTTCCTTTGGTGGACAATATTCACCAAGTTTGAGAACTGAATGTAGCACCTTTTCTCTTTATCTACTAAGCCTTCAACGTGTTGTTTTTTTGTGCATTTGTTTGTAGTGTAGATCTCCACTTGCTATGATGTGCATCCCATGATGGTAGAAGTAGATTTGATACCTTCCCTTTGTATATGAGCTCCATTTATATCTATGTAAATTCAGCTTGATAATAGCCTTGTATGGGCTATGATATTATAAGTTCATCCATCCAAGATATGCTGAGAGTGAGTCCTTTGAGCAGCTCCTTTTATTGTGGAAGAGGAGTGCAAATATTTGTCCTTACTTGGATGGCTTACCCTATAGATGTTATATCTTTTGAGGCAACTTTATATTTTCTTTCTTAATACATATAACATATTGTAGAAGTGCAATACCATGTAACCTTACATGTATATAAAACTTTTTTTATTGCACCTTTTCCTTGCACTCTTTTCCAGTTCGAAAATTATGTATTTGTAACATATTTTTGAATGCAAATATGAGGGTTTTTAGGATATCTCTTTAGATAGATTCCTTACAGTTTTTTCTTGGATACTTTAATGATAAATCCAAGCCTTTAATGAATTATATAGAAGCTTTCTATGACAGTAATTTTTTGCCTTTTGTAACAAGCAATTAACCGTGTAATGCTTTTGGATTTGAGACTCACCAAGTCTCAATATTTGAAGCTTCTATTTTTTTTTTCATTAGTTGTATTCTTCTCCAAGTTTTGGAGAATTCTAACCTATTTCAGTGGCTTCTCTTGGCCACAATATGTTGCAATTTTTTGTGCTTTAATAGTGTCTTTAGACACTTGATACAAATAAGATTTTGTGACCTTCAAAAAATTCAAAATTAATTTATTTTTTAGAGTAGTATAGTAGTGCAAGTATTTCACTTTTAATGCACTAATATTACACCTTATCACTCCAATCAAATATTAAATTAATGCACTAACAATTTACTACAACTAAATCAAGAATAACCTAAAATTAATCTTTAAGAGTTATTTTGTAATTTCACTACAATTAATATTGTAGGACGTAGTCTTCTTTTTATTTTTCAAAGTATATGACAGGTAGGTTAATAGAAGTGATTTAGAAATCTAATCAAATCCTAATAAATGTGCAAATGAAACTTAAAAATAACCTTTATTTTTTCACTTTTGAAGACTATAATCTAATTACAACTTTAATTCAAATTCGGGTGCTTTAACAAATCTGATAAGTGATCCAATTAATGAATCTACTTGCACCAAGAAGTTGCTTACCTTTTTCTAAAAGCTTATGTAACTCTTTTTCTGCTCTTGTAGAGGATGTAGATCTTGGTTTCTAGGATCACCAAGTTTCTACTTCAATTAGGATCTTGCAGCTCTTTGTAGACTATTTGAGCAGATCCTTCTTCATTAAATTATGGTCTCAAACTTTTTTTCATGATCCTAGGATTTGGTGGCTTGTTCTCCTCATTCTACTATAGATTTGGAGAAGTCTTTATATCTGAAGTGGTGTCTTCTTGCTATTAGAGGTAATATTCAAATCTCTAATATTTGGTGAGCTTCTTCTATCTTCAAGTCTTCTTATTGAATTCTAACTTCAAGCAGGATCTTCTTTTGGGATTTGGAACTCCTTGCCATATTCTTCTTCTAGGATTTGGCACTCCTTTCCAAATTCTTATTCTAGGATTTGACACTCCTTTCTATATTATTCTTCATAGATTTAGAACTCCTTGCCAAATTATTCTTCTTATAGGGCTTGTTTTCGGATGGCGATAATTGTCCCAATTCCTTCACTATCAAGGTCTTCTCCTTGGTAGTGGATCTATTTCTCCTTTGAGAATTTCTTCAATCAGGCTCTCCTAGCATTTTTTTGGATGCTCAATGAGACCTTTCCAAGGTATTTGAGCTTGTAGTTTTTGCTGGTCTTTCTTTGAGAACTCTTCAACCTTCTACTTCTGGAAGTGTTGGTGGTGAGATCTACTTCTAGATATCTGATTCTGCTACTTTTGGATTCAAGCGAAACTTGTTTAGTCCTTATTTTGCTTTCTTCTAAGACTGGAATTTCTTCACAAAGATCTTCTCTTGATCTCTTCAATTTTTCTTTAGATGTTGAATTTATTCTGAAGAAGATACCCTTCCTAACTTCCTTGTAGGAAGTTTTCAAACAAACTGAATCTTATTTCCCTGCAACAAAATATTAGTACTAAAATATTTAGTCTACTTCTAAATCATATATTCTCTTTGAATTCTTCTTCAATATCATGACTTCTATGGCTTTTTTTAGTATCAAGAATTTTGTGGATTTTCCAGTACCAATGCTTCTATGGCCTTTTCTAGTGTTGTGGCTGATCCACAACGTACCCCAAAATTGGGGACCCACATTTTTTGCATGTGTTCCAAGAAGACTAAAGTGGCCCATAGGCTAAAGATCAAGGAAAAAAGCAAAATACCACAAGGAGAAAAAGTGTCGCGATATCGCGACATGTTGCACCATCGCGGCCAAAAAAGAAAAGTGTCGCGATATCGCGACATGTTGCACCATCGTGGCCCAAAAGGAAAAAGTGTCGCGATATCGCGACATGTTGCACCATCGCGGCCCAAAAAGAAAAAGTGTCACGATATCGCGACATGTTGCATTTTCATGGCCGTACAGGAAGAAGTGTCGCGATATCATGACATGTTGCTTGGTCACGGTTAGAGGAGAAAAGGTGTCGCGATATCGCGACATGTTGCGTTTTCACGATTCAAAGCAAAGAGAAAGAGCAAGAAAAGAAAAGTGTCGCGATATCACGACATGTTGCGTTTTCACGATTTAAAGCAAAGAGAGAGAGCTAGAAATAAAAAGTGTCACGATATCGCGACATGTTGCATTTTCGTGACCGTACAAGACAAGAAAGAACAAGAAAAGAAAAGTGTCGCGATATCGCGACATGTTGCAGTCATCGCTGACAAGAAAGAACAAGAAAAGAAAAGTGTCGCGATATCATGACATGTTGCATTTTCACGATTCAAAGCAAAGAGAGAGGGAAGAAAATAAAAGTGTCGCGATATCGCGACATGTTGCATTTTCGCGACCGTACAAGACAAGAAAGAGCAAGAAAAGAAAAGTGTCGCGATATCGCGACATGTTGCGTCATCGCTGCCAAACAAGAAAAAGTGTCACGATATCGTGACATGTTGCATTTTCACGATTCAAAGCAAAGGGAGAGAGCAAAGAGAAAAAGTGTCACGATATCGTGACATGTTGCATTTTCATGATTCAAAAGCAAAGAGAGAGGGAAGAAAAGAAAAGTGTCGCGATATCGCGACATGTTGCATTTTCGCGATCGTACAAAGCAAAGAGAAAAAGCGCGGAGAAAAAGTGTCGCGATATCGTGACATGTTGCGTCATCGCTGCCAAAAAAGAAAAAGTGTCGCGATATCGCGACATGTTGCATTGTCATGGCCAAAAGGAAAAAAGTGTCGAGATATCATGACATGTTGCACTGTCGCGGATAAAAGCAATAGAAGATAGAAAGGGCCGAAAGTGTCACGATATCGTGACATGTTACATTTTCGTGATTCAAAAGGGGCAGCCAAGCTGAGAAACAAGAAGTGTCGCGATATCGCGACATGTTCCAGTTTCGCCAAGGTAACGGACCTGCATAGTGACGTGGACATAAGGACAAAATCTAATGAATAAGACAAAGTGTTACATGATCATTCAAGATGACCGTTACACACGGAGGGAAACGAACGCAAGCCAATGAGGAGAAAATGCAGCGAAGGGCCACAAAATGGAAACCAAAGCACATGCAGTCAAGGAAGGTGAAACGAGCAGCCACCGGAAAATGAAACGAACCATCGTGGAAGGAGAAGCAATTTGTTCAGAAGTTTAAATACGCCATTCAAAGAGGCCAAAAGGGGGTCGAAAACCACTGCAAGCAAGGTTGTAGAGCTGAAGGAGAGAAGGCCATTCTGGGCCTGTTTGAGTTGTTTCTCTTCCACATACTGGTTTGGAAAAACCAGAGATTCTGCTATTGTAAAATGACATATTTTTAATGCATAAGTGTTCAGAAATTTGCATCTTGTGGGCAAGAAAGAAGGATATATTCTTTGCATGCTATGGATTTAATGTTTATTCTTTCATTTTTCAGATTTCGAATTTATAGATAATGTTAAATGCCATCTTTTTGGGTTACATTAGGCGAATATTTGAAATCTAAAATGTTATTTCGTACCCTAGAAACCAGCACTTAGTCTATGGGGATTGTGCATGTTTTGCAAGTCCAATAGGTTAGGTTGCATGCATGGAGACCTCACATCTTCGATTTTGTCGAAACAGGATAGCATCATACTGAATGTGTTCTATTTTTAATTTTTTGCATTTCTTTTTCATTTTATTTTATTTTTCCAGAAAGTTTAACTTATTTAAAATAAACATTTAAAAATTACAAAATCCAAAAAAAAACAATGAACAATCACTAAAGCTTCATGATGAAATAAACCAACATTGCCCCTTGTTTACAGTTACTTGCAATCACTAAGGTGTTCCAAGCATTTAAATTGACTATCTTCATTTGAGATTATTAATACACATATGCAAATGCTAATACAATGGAGACCTTGGAGAAGTTGTTTGTTTAACTTCTTTGCAAGAGGGGATTTGGAACCCAAATCCTAAAGGAGAGTTGTACTTTCACAACTGGGTGAAAATACCACTCAACAGATTGGCGCTAGAAGGAGGGCAGAATCGGTTTATTTCATTGTCCTAACGCTTTTTGATTGTTCATACAGGAATAAGATGTTTGGAATAAGGTGTTTTGATTGTGCATTATTTTAGAATATTGCTTTGTCATGGTTCCTTCTTTCATTCATGACTAACAAATTGGTTTTGAAATTATTCTTTGAGTTTCATTAATGGCTACAACTGTAGGAACGTGGTATGGGATACATGCTAATCCTTTGAACATTAGTGGAGATTTTCATGATTTACCCAAGAACGTAGAAAAGCATTTGCCCAAATTTAAGCACAATGGTCCAACATCAGCCGAGGAACATATTCAAGCCTATGTGGATATCCTAGTTAGATGGAATGTCGAACATGAGGATGTGGCATGTAGAATGTTTCCTGGAACCCTAGATGAGGTGGCATATGATTGGTACATCAATTTACCCACTGGTTCTATTACATCTTGGACTCAATTGAAAGATGAGTTTATCAATCAATTTAGGTTGTTCATTGATCCTCTCACGATATTTCAACAATTTGCTTCTTGCAAAAGAGAACCTAATGAGCCAGTGAGAAGTTTCAACTTGAGGTTTCGAAAGCTTTATGTGAGATTAATTTCTCCCTATACTATTGAGGAAAGTGGTGCTCTTCAAATATACTTTCGAGCATTGGATCCATTATTTGCCATATTTGTTAGGATGAATCCCTTGGTTACTCATCTTGCATCGGCCTACACAGAAGCTATGATTGTAGATCAACAATTGAGGCCGCAAGGTTATGGAATGGAGCAATCAACTATGGTAGGACAACTAGGGGCTTGCAATCAAACCTCGATGGTAAATCAAGCGTGGGCACAACAAAATTTGATATTAAATGTTTTTCCCTACAATCAACTTTATCCTACCATACCGACTTATGCTCCCACTTGTGCTTATACAAGTACTTCCATCCATCCAACTATGCCTCAATTAGAGAATCATGTGGTCACTCATGGAACTATTGCAACAAATGTTCAAGCATTGTCCGTGGATATCAATCCAACTAATCCTACTACTTCTACCACTCAACCCAAAGAGTTCGTATCGAAAGTAAAAGAGCAACAGAAAGTGGTTAAGAAGGTATGTAGGCATGTTCCACCACAAAAATGAGCACATCAATGTATGCATCCAAATCATCCTAGGAAGAAAATTCATAATGCCGATCGTAATGATATTTCATGTTATGCTTCTTCGAATGATACAAGAAATTTTGAGGTGACTCACGTTGAAGTGAATACCTATTCGAAATGTCTTGAAGAGCATGAAGATTTTGGAGAAGAAATTCTATGGATGGGTAACAAGAAGTTGGAATCAAATAATCACCATCTTGTTTTGGAAAATAAATATCCAGAATCATTACCCAAAAAGGAGGATTTGGATGAACAAACTTATGTGGATATGATTTGGGTAGATGTACTTGCAAAGGATTGGAGCAACTATATGACACGAAATTCAAAAATTGATCCCATTATAGAAGCTCCTAAGCCATCACAAGTGGCTGAAAATGAATTTGAAATAAAATCAACAAATGAAGTTGAAGACATAATCGAATTTCACCACTTGTTCTCGAAAGAAACTTTGGATGATGCTCTCGAAAGTGATGACCAAGAGGATCCACACCTTCCAAATTGTGATAAAATTGAATCATGGGTTACAAATTTGGATTATGATAGCTTTACCAATTTGAATTCAAGAAATAACCCACTTTTGGAAATAACGGGACCATCTAAGGAAGGTGAAGATGAATTGGATGAGAAAAAGGTTGATGAATCAGAAGATGAAGAAGAAATACTTGAACGTCACAACTTGAACTTGGAAGATGATTACTATGATTCATGGAAGAAATGGGAAGAATATTATCAATCTGAATCTTCTAACAAACTTGTTGTGTCAATTAATATGCAGGATAACTCAATTGCTTCCTCACATGAGGATACTATAAATCTTGTACAATTTGAGAAAGTTTTGGAAGAGGAATTCGAATCTCATCAAATTTTGGAACATGATAAGGATTCTACAACCATGAATCAAGAAAGAGAGTCACTTGCTTTAGATTCCTTTGAAGGAAAAGAAGTTGAAAATCTTGATCCACTTACTTGTGCTACAACGATTATGCCATTTCAAAATGAGAAAATTACAAAACCTAAATCATTTGGGTTTGATATCATTGATGATCCAATTGAAAATCCCACGTTACCCAAAACAACCCAAGTGATTGATCATGGAAATATGTTAGTTAACCCACCCCTAGATAGACAAGACTTATGGTTTGAAAGGGATGGACATGTTTTCAATTGGGTACCTAAGTTTGGTGCCTTTGATAAACAAGTCATGGAGAAAGAACAAGTGCTACATGATGATGAAATGCCATTGTAGGTGAAGAAGAAAGGAAATTTCTAACCCCCTTATAACATACTTTAATGAATGAAAAACATGCAAAAGCTAAATCAAATCATCACAATTAATTCTTGAACCTAGGATAAAAAATCCTAATGATCCCAATTTAGTAAATATCCTAGAGGCTTGTGAATTCGTTGCAAAATTTTAATGTTGGCCTAAAACATGAAAATGAATTTGATTTAAATATTTTTATGAAATAGGCTCTTTCTTACAAAATTTCATTTTGAATGAAAAGGAAAGACTAATTCTAAAACATGAATCGAATTATGAAATTTGCATTCTAATTAATAGACAAAAAGGAATTGAATATCAATCATTGTCTAATCAATTTGAAAACTTGAAGCTCCACCATAGTATTATTAATGAAACTAAATCAAATTGGTATGGTGAGAGGGGCAAGTGGAGGTTTGTTTCTTTGTTTGGTTTGATCTTGTTTTTGATGGATTCCTGCAAAACTTGGTATGCGTATCACGTCATATATCTTTTAAAGAATTCTAATCAGGTTTGGGATCCGAGAAAATGATAATCCAAACTTTTTGTACATTTGTATATACTTTTGGTTTTCGTGTTTTGGTTTCGGAATGGATTTCATTTTGGTTTTAAGTTTTGTGTGTTGGTCCTTATGAATGTTGATTGAGACTTGGAGAATATGAAACATCGAAATTGTATTGCAGAAAGCTCCACGAATATCGCAAACACATTAAAGAATATCGTTTGGAACTTGTGATGCATGAAGTTGTCAATTTTTCACATTATGGTAAAGTAGATGATATATTCCATCCGCATTTCAAAAGGAGCAATGCATTCATATCTCATGTTACATTCCGCATTGCATATACATTTCATCTCAGTTGCATCTTCATTTCATGTGCAATCATTGAAAAGGTGTCGAATCCTCTTAGGGTTATTACATAACATATATTAAAAGGATCCTAAGGTTGGGAACTGATGCCCGAACTATCTTGAACCAAGCACGTTCTACGCATATTAAAGAGAATCTTGAGAAAAATGGTCAAAACCATACTTGGAAGAAAAGGTGAGGCGAAAGGAATATTTCGTGTCTGTCCTATCATGCAACATAATCCTTAAAACAGTGGTTTTTACCACTCCCATAATGCTTAAAGCCTAAAATCGGAGTAGTAAGGATAGGGTTAAATCCTCATCGAACTTAGGTTGAGGATCCAATTCCCCAAAGCTCTGATTTGACCTTCATGGAGTAGTAAGGATAGGGTCTAATTCTCATCTCGCTTAGGTTGAGAATCCGATTCCCCAAAGCTTCTATTTTGCCCATTCAAGAATTTGAAATTCCAAAGCAAATATTTGTCATTTCTTTATTAATATTGGATTGAAAGGATCGTACTACATGTCCCTTGCAAGGATGGGTAGTCATCCCCAAGGTCCAAGAAATCAAAGTAGAACCAAATCATGGATTATGGGGTTAATCTCCACCGGGGCTATAGACGCCTAGCTGGCAGTGGAGTATGCTCATGCGTGGCAACATGTCTTGTCTAAAAACAAGACCACTGACTGCTCAAACGGACAGGCTAGCTTGAAAGTTTCATCCATAACAGGTTAAATCATTTTGTTCAAGATGAGGTAATGAACTCCAGATCAAAGTAGTAAGGATAGGGTTAAATTCCCATCTCGCTTAGGTTGGGAATCCTATTCCCCAAAGCTCTGATTTCACTTACACTTGCACATGGGTTCAAGATGGTAGTGACACATAACCAACTTTGGGATCTAGTAAATTAATTCAGTATGCATATATTTGGTCCTAAGAGGGTTTGACAGCTTTGATATGTTTGTTCATGATACTAGAAGGTTTGAGCCTTTGCAAAGCAGGTTGTTATATCTCTAGCATCGTCATCATACATCAAATCCTACACAAATCATTCATAGCCTTGCATATGAATCATAAGTGAAACTGACAATGGAATGTTGATCAATTTCAAATGATAGGGAATGAAGCACATTGCACACACCGAGCTGATGTTTAATAATTCTAATGCTTCATGTATTTCTCGTCTAGTTTCATTCTTGGGATATTTTTTGACGCTTGTATTTGAGTCTATGTTTTTTCTTTTCAGGTTGAGTTCTCACCGAAATGCTCAGGAGCATTTCCTAGCAGAGTCACCATTTGTTGTGGCTGATCCACAACGTACCCCAAAATTGGGGACCCACCTTTTTTGCATGTGTTCCAAGAAGACTGAAGTGGCCCATAGGCTAAAGATCAAGGAAAAAAGCAAAATACCACAAGGAGAAAAAGTGTCGCGATATCGCGACATGTTGCACCATCACGGCCAAAAAAAGAAAAAGTGTCGCGATATCACGACATGTTGCACCATCGCAGCCCAAAATAGAAAAAGTGTCACGATATCGCGACATGTTGCACCATCGCGGCCCAAAAAGAAAAAGTGTCGCGATATCGTGACATGTTGCATTTTCGCGACCGTACAGGAAGAAGTGTCGCGATATCGCGACATGTTGCTTGGTCACGGTCAGAGGAGAAAAGGTGTCACGATATCGTGACATGTTGCATTTTCATGATGCAAAGCAAAGAGAAAGATCAAGAAAAGAAAAGTGTCGTGATATCGCGACATGTTGCGTTTTCACGATTTAAAGCAAAGAGAGAGAGCTAGAAAGAAAAAGTGTCGCGATATCGCGACATGTTGCATTTTTGCGACCGTACAAGACAAGAAAGAACAAGAAAAGAAAAGTGTCGCGATATCGCGACATGTTGCATTTCATCGCTGCACAAGAAAAACAAGAAAAAAAAGTGTCGCGATATCACGACATGTTGCATTTTCGCGATTCAAAGCAAAGAGAGAAGGAGAAAAGAAAAGTGTCACGATATCGCGACATGTTGCATTTTTGCGACCATACAAGACAAGAAAGAGCAAGAAAAGAAAAGTGTCACGATATCACGACATGTTGCGTCATCGCTGCCAAACAAGAAAAAGTGTCGCGATATCGCGACATGTTGCGTTTTCGCGATTCAAAGCAAAGGGAGAGAGCAAAGAGAAAAAGTGTCGCGATATAGTGACATGTTGCGTTTTCGCGATTCAAAGCAAAGAGAGAGGGAAGAAAAGAAAAGTGTCACGATATCGCGACATGTTGCATTTTCGTGACCGTACAAAGCAAAGAGAAAAAGCATGAAGAAAAAGTGTCACGATATCGCGACATGTTGCGTTTTCGCTGCCAAACAAGAAAAATTGCCGCGATATCGTGGCATGTTGCATTATCATGGCCAAAAGGAAAAAAGTGTCGTGATATCGCGACATGTTGCACTGTCGTGGCTAAAAGCAACAGAAGACAGAAAGGGCCGAAAGTGTCACGATATCGTGACATGTTACATTTTCATGATTCAAAAGGGGCAGCCAAGCTGAGAAACAAGAAGTGTCGCGATATCGTGACATGTTCTAGTTTCGCCAAGGTAACGGACCTGCATAGTGACGTGGACATAAGGACAAAATCTAATGAATAAGACAAAGCGTTACATGATCATTCAAGATGACCGTTACACATGGAGGGAAACGAATGCAAGCCAATGAGGAGAAAATGCAGCGAAGGGCCACAAAATGGAAACCAAAGCACACGCAGTCAAGGAAGGTGAAACAAGCAGCCACCAGAAAATGAAACGAACCGTCATGGAAGGAGAAGCAATTTGTTCAGAAGTTTAAATACACCATTCAAAGAGGCCAAAGGGGGTTGGAAACCACTGCAAGCAAGGTTGCAGAGCTAAAGGCGAGAAGGCCATTATGGGCCTGTTTGAGTTGTTTCTCTTCCATAGACTGGTTTGGAAAAACCAGAGATTCTGCTATTGTAAAATGACATATTTTTAATGTAGAAGTGTTCAGAAATTTGCATCTTGTGGGCAAGAAAGAAGGAGATATTCTTTGCATGCTATGGATTTAATGTCTATTCTTTCATTTTTTAGATTTCGAATTTATAGATAATGTTAAATGCCATCTTTTTGGGTTACATTAGGTGAATATTTGAAATCTGAAATGTTATTTCATACCCTAGAAACCAGCACTTAGTCTATGGGGATTGTGCATGTTTTGCAAGTCCAATAGGTTAGGTTGCATGCATGGAGACCTCACATCTTCGGTTTTGTCGAAACAGGATAGCATCATACTAAATGTGTTCTATTTTTAATTTTTTGCATTTCTTTTTCATTTTATTTTATTTTTCCAGAAAGTTTAACTTATTTAAAATAAACATTTAAAAACTACAAAATCCCAAAAAAACAATGAACAATCACTAAAGCTTCATGATGAAATAAACCAGCATTGCCCCTTGTTTACAGTTACTTGCAATCACTAAGGTGTTCCAAGCATTTAAATTGACTATCTTCATTTGAGATTATTAATACACATATGCAAATGCTAATACAACGGAGACCTTGGAGAAGTTGTTTGTTTAACTTCTTTGCAAGAGAGGATTTGGAACCCAAATCCTAAAGGAGAGTTGTACTTTCACAACTGGGTGAAAATACCACTCAACATCTAGTATCAAGGCTTATGTGGCATTTTTAGTACCAAGGCTTCTATGGCCTTTTCCAATATCAAGGCTTCTATGGCATTTCTAGTATCAAAACTTATGTGGCTTCTCCTTCAAGTCTCCTATGAACTTTTCTTCAAGGATTCTATGGCATTTTTGTGTCAAGGCTTCTATGGCATGTTATTCAACTTGTTAAGTTATTTGATTCAATAATTAAGATCTTCAATCTCTTGACTTCACTATAACTCTTCTCCAAAATTATTCTTTTGCAATGTTCTTATCTTTCACAAGGAAACAATATCTGCACTATAAAGGCACATTAACCTTTGGTAAATGAAGTTGGAGTCTCCTAGATTTATGTTGTAGGAGTCCCAATCCTCTAAGAATTAATTTTCTACAACTAAAGAAACTTTATGTGATAGTTAAAATGTTTTAGATATCCTAGATGATCCTCACTAGATGATTTGTCAATCTAGTGGATTGAATGTTGAGTCCTGGTCTTCATGAGTTTTTATTATAACTCTGTAGAAAGACTCTAGTCAAGTGTAATCTCAATATTTTTTAGAACTGATATTTCTTTCTACAGATACTAAAATCATGTCAATCTGATTAGGTGGTCGAAAGCATTGGCTAATTGACATCATATGGTCCCCTTGCGCAACCCTTAGAGGTTACACAGTGGTCCTAACAACTCTTGTAAGGCTCTACCCCACTTTTGGGAGGTTTTGTGCCACATAGAAATGATCGTCCCACCCTAGGATAGTCATATTTCATGACCATCCCATTCAAGGATGGTTGCAAGTGATCGTTCCTGGGTGGGACGACCATGGCCTTTGAATCCTAAAAAGTCAAATTTTGGAAAAATGACTGTTGGAATATGTAATGCAACATTGTGTAAATTATTCTTAGACTAAAATATAAAGTCTAAAGAATAATATTTGAATTAGAAAATAATTCTATTTTATGTAAAAATATTCCCACCCAATTAATAAATAAAATAAGGGTGCTAGGAATATTTAATTTGTGGAAAAAAGTTATTTTCCATTTTCTAGCAAATATTAGAAAGTAACTAATCACTTTCTAATATTTGATAGATGTCACTTATCACACATCTCAAAGATTAAATTGTGATAAGATTAGAAAGTAACTAAGCACTTTCTAATATTTGATAGATGCCACTTGTCACACATCTCAAGATTATATTGTGATAATATTTAGGGTTGTAGTAGAAAAGCTTCTATTTAAATAGGGGTGTTGTCTACTACATCTTAACATATCTTGTCATATTGACTTGTGTTGTAATATCATGTTGATGCATATTGTTGCATAACATTGAAGCATTCTTGTATTGTTGAATCAAATGAGCAATATAGTGAGCTTCATAGTGGATGTTTCCCTTCTTCATTTTAAGTAGGATTTTACCACTTAATATTGGTATTGTGGGTTTTCCTCTTTTGTGTGTGATTGATCTTGTGGAGCATTCTTCGATCTTGGGGAGACTTTGCTTGTATCACATTTGGTATCAGAGTGGTTGGGATCTCCATCAAGTGTCTTCAATCCTTTGAGGTGAAAAACCCATTAAGGTATATATTTTTTTTTTCATGCATTTGATATTTGGGTATTTTATGCAAACTTATTTTGCAAATCTGCCATTAGGGTTTATAGAGTTATTGTGTTTTTAGATCTAGTTGTTAGATCTTTTGCAAATAGTATTTTCATTTTAAATCTATAATTTTTTTTTGGCATTGAGATTTTGCTGGAAGGGTTTTTGAGCCAAACGGACCCCATGGTTGCGTCCGGAAGACCCAAAAACCCCTATTTCCATATATAGTCATTTTTTTTTATTTTTTAAATTAAAAAAACATTTGGCTATATATAAATAAAAAAATAGTCGGCTATATATATAAAACGTAGTCGGCTATATATATATATATATATATATATATATATATATATATATATATATATATATATATATATATCTAACAATTGACTATATAAAAAAAACAGTCGACTATATAGTCTAGAAAATTTTTAATTTTTATTTTTTAAGTTTTGCTTTGTAAAAATATTTAAACTTTTTCATGTGATTTTTTTTATTAATTATTTAATAAAATAAATTTTATTAATTTAATTGCATTTTTTTAAGCAATTTTTGTATTAAAAATTTATTATTATTTTCTTTAAAATGCAATATTTTTTTGTCTCACATTAACAATGGTTGTTTGTGAGTTTGCTTGTTTTGCAAGGTTATCCAAGTATGTTTTGAAGTATACAAGGCAATTTCGGATCAAATTTTTCACTCTCTTCCCCTAATTTTATTAATTTCTTCTAATCTCTCTCAAGCATTTGCTTAAGCATAATGTAAATTAATGTAACTTGTATCTCTCATAATGAAAGTAAAAGAGAATGAAAGTGTGAGAGAGAGAGAGAGAGAGAGTGTGTGTATTTGTGTTTTGCTTTGTCTCCACTATATCTTGTTCATATTTCTTACATTTTTTTTTTTGCATATTTTGCATTTTGCATCTCAACTAATCTAACTACTAACTTACTAACTTGCTACTAAACAATCTACTAACCAACTAACTTGCAATTTACTAATTTTCATATTAATAAAGAAGGTTAAAAATGAATCAACTTACTAACCATAACTTTAGTATTTGATTAAAATTTACTTAATCTTGTAACACATTTTATATTTGCTAAACACCTATTGAATCCAAAAGAATTCACTCTATCAGTAGCAAGTCCTTTTTGGGTCCTCGTACCCGTACCCTTTTGGGTAGCTTGGTTGACCTTGGGTGAGATGAATTGGCAATTCATTAGGCTACAGCAAAACCTTAAAATGAACACTAACTTACTAACTTATTGCCTATCTAACATTTAACAATTTTTTTATGGTTCAATTCAAGTTAGTTTATTTTGTTGCAATATGGTTATTATGATTAGTTACCTTCTTATTGCAAGTTAATCTATTGCAAGTTGATCTTGGTTTATTTCCTTTATTCAATTACAATATGGTTATAGTTTTTTATTGCAAGATGGTTATAGTAGTTCATGATAATGTTGATTATATTTCATGATGATGCTTATCTCTCTTGATGATGCTTAATTTTAATTATCTTTCATGATGATTATATTTGATGATTGAAAAGTAGATTACTTGAAAGTTATGTTTTTTTATATATGCAAGTATGTTTATCTACTTTCTTATTGCATCATTTATTTCTTTTTTCAATGCATCTTATGTTTTTATTATGTTCACTTTCTAGAATGGCTGATCATGGAATCTCCTTCACACCTAAGCGCATCCTTGATGGCTCAAATTTTCGAATATGGGAACCAAGGATGAGGGCTGAATTTCAAGCAATAAAGTTATGGTCCATTGTGAATGGAGATGAAGCAATCTCAACCCAAGAAAGGGCACTTGAGACATACAACAACAAGAGTCACCTTGCACTTTCCATGATTATCAATAGTGTGAGTGATGAGATATTGCTCACTATAAGTAATTATAAGCATGCTAAAGATGCATGGGATTTTCTAAAACAAGTCCATCTAGGGTCCAATACATCAAGGAAATTCACTTTACTGTCCAAAATTCTTAGCACTATGCAAGGTGAAGAAGAAAGTGCCTTGATCTTCCTCTCAAAGATGAAAGACATGAGAACTCAACTATTGGCTTGTAATTGTGATTGGATAGGTGAGAATCTCTTAAGATTTATTATTTTGAGGAACTTGTCAAGAAAGTTCAAGAATTTTATCACCATTATTGAGACTAGGCTAGAGCAAGAAGAGGATGGCATTCCTCTCAACACTCTTTCACAATTATTGATTCAACATGAAGAGTCTCTTAATATAGATAAAGTGAATGGTCAAGTTGTAAAGGAGAAGAATTTTGCCTTGAGTGCCACTAAGGCTTCCTTAAAGAAGAAATAAAAGGGAAGAAAAAATCAAAATTTCCAACCCAACAAGCTTAGAGTTGATTTCACTTGCAACTTTTGGGGCAAGAAATGCCACAAGGAACAAAATTGTTTCAAGAAGAAGAAGATTGCAGAAAAGGAAGAGTAAGAAAAGGCTAAGGTACAAGGACCTAAGAAATGGTTTGGCAAGGGAAAGAAAAAGAACAACAATGTAAAGAAAAATTCTAATAAAAATGCCTTTGTTTGTGCCCTCTACTCCATTGACTCATCTACTTCTAATGAACGGGTGTTAGATTCTGGATGCACTAACCATATGTGTTTTGAAAAGGATAAGTTTGTGGACTTTCATAAGCACTCTTCAGATTTAGTTGTCATTGGTGATAATAAAATACTTCAAGTAGAATGTGTTGGCAATGTTGTAATTGAAGGGAAATTACTTGATAATGTCCTATATGTGCCTAACCTTAGGAGAAATTTAATTTATTTTTGCAAGTTTCTATAAGTGGTCACACTATTGAGTTCAATGCAACTTCATGGATCATTAGGAAAGGCATGCTACCAATCATTACAGGTTATGTGAAGAATAATATTTATGTGTTAGGTGATGCTCCTTCTAAAGTGTGTTTAGCAACTAATATTTCTCCTAGTAGCAAGCTTTGGTACTTAAGGTTAGGCCATACAAACTATCAAAATATTCAAATGATGAAGTCCAAAAATTTTGTTGAAGGCTTTCCTAACATTTCACCTATTCATAGTTTATGTGAAACATGCATCTTAGGTAAGATGAGCAAAAAATATTTTGCAAAGGACAAGTCAACAAGGGCCACACAAATTCTTCAACTCATTCATACAGATATTATGGGTCCATTACATGTTAGATCACTTGGTGGTGCATCATATATTCTCACCTTTATAGATGATTATTCAAGAATGATATTTGGGTATCTACTTAAGAATAAATCATATTGTTTTGAGACATTCAAGGAGTTCAAATATTTGGTATAAAATCAAAAGGGAGCAAAGATCAAAATGATTAGAAGTGACAATGGAGGGGAGTACAATAGCAATTATTTCAATGAGTTTTGTTCTTCTCATGGGATCAAAATGCAGTTTACTTGTCCATACACTCCTCAAAAAAATGGTGTTGTAGAGAGGAAAAATAAGACAATCATGGAGATGATAAGATGCATGCTTGGTGACCACTTACCTCAATTTCTTTGGGGTGAAGTAGCTAGTACAAAAATCTACATTCTTAACAGGTGTCCTTCAAAATCAGTTGAGGGGAAGACTCCTTATGAGGTTTGGAATGGTAAGAAGTCAAAATTTTCATACTTAAGAGTGTTTTGATGTGATGCATATTCATATATTCCTTCAGAAAAGAGGAAAAAATTGGATAAAAAGTCTCAAAAATGCATCTTTTTTTGCTATGATGTAGAACATAGGGGCTACAGGTTATGCTCACCTTCTTCACGCATTGCATTTGTTTCAAGAGATGTCAAATTTAATGAATACCTTCTTGAGTTAGAAAGGGGTGGGCATTGTGTCAAAAGGACCAAGTGGTTGGATCATTCTAGGGGTCCTATAGAGCAGAATTCAGTTAGCCAAAGGATAACTAGAAGTATGACCCATAAACATCCAAAAACTACCATTTATCCCACCTATTCAAGCATGTAGAATTGAGGGCATAGAATCCTTATCACATGCTATAGAATGGAGGCTAAAAAGGGAGATTCCCTTCCCCTTCGAATGCATGCCAAGTTTTGGATAAATGGTGTCTCTTGCCTTGTGTGTCCTTGCATGCCCATTTGGTCATAGAATTCCTTTAGCTATGAAGTGGATTTATTTTCCACTCAAAATAAAGAGAGGAGTTTTATGACACTGCAACGAAGTGCTACCAATATTTCCTCTCAACCTTTTGTGCTTTTTCCCTCGAAATATCTAACTATCAAAGGAGGTTCTTGAGTGACTCAAGAGGTGCAATTTTTTAGAAAACCAAACCAATTGAGTTAATTTCACCCCCATATTTGACAAAAACACCCTTGAGAGAGTTTTCGACCAATTCAAAGAGGAATTAGTGGTTAAAAATCAACAAAACTAGTGGCCTTCCCATCCCAAGATGGTCCCCAATCTGTGATAGTCACAACCATCATTGAAAGGTATGGTCATATATTAAAGCATGATTTTTCTACTATTATACCTACTATTCAAATTTCATGTAATGTGGAGTTATATTGAGTGAGATATGATATTTTTAGTATTTTGTAGGTTTACGGGGCTCATTGGAGGGTGCACTTGAATCTATGATCAATTTTTCTAATATTTTTATATGGTTCCTCTTAAAATATGATTTTATACATTTTGTCCAAGTTTGGTCTGATTTGGAGATGTTTAGGATTAGAAATCACTTGTTTTGGGTTTTGCAGGCTTACTAGGCACACCACATAATCAATATGAATCTGACTATAATTTCCTTACTTTTTTCAATTATATTAGTCCAAAATCAATTTTTATGCATATTTCTAATAGTTTGAGTCATTTGTATTTTTTTTGGATAGTCACGTCGCATATTTCCACTTTCTAGTCTATTATTGCATGTATTGCTTTTTCATGCTTCACAATTTGCACTAGCTATTGACAAAATCTGGTTTCTTGTGTGTAGGTGTAGGTCTTACAGTGCATGAGGAAGGATAATTGGATCAAAAAATCAAATAACAAAGTGTTGGCATCGTAGGCTTGCCCACTTCAATCGTGGGTATGAGGAAGAACATTGGAAGTGCACCAGAGTTATTGAAAGGATTTAATCCTTGGGAACCATTTTGTAATGAGTGTATCAATCTAGAGCTCTCAAGGGGAAATTTATGTAACCATGATTGAATTTATCAAATAATAAATAAAAACTTTCTTTCTTGCACTTATTTGGCTTATCATGCTTACTTTGATGTCTTTTTGTAATGCTTAATCCACACTAGCGATAGATGCATCTCGTTTAACGTTGTTAGGTGCACCATTTTTCCCATACTTCAGTGGAAATCATTATGGGACCCTATCCCTATTGATTTGGTTAAGGTTTGAATTATTTTATTGCCTTTGAACTATTGTAGGGATTGGCCATTCTAGCCTGAAACGACCTTGGACTACAAACCGTCCCACCCAGGGATGGCCATACAACCGTCCCACCCTAATATGGCCCCCAAACTAGTAGCCATCCCACCCTAGGACATCCACAAAACAGAAGCTTTTCTGCTCAAAATTATAGAAAGAGCAAGTTCTTAGGCTATCAAGGTGAGTGACTAAACCTCCAGTTTGCTTTTCTACAGTCAAAAATTGCTCAAATTTGGTTTTTCTTGCTGCCATTGATTGCTTGAAAGGTATAAAGATAGATTTCACTTTTCTATAATCACAAAAACAATGAAAAAAGAAGAAAAGCTAAAAAGAAACTAAGTAGAAATACATTTCTATGGCTTACTTTCTTGTAGCCTACCTGATGGATAGGTTATCATTTAGGACATACATTTTGTAGGTTGCTTTTTATCTAGCTCTTCTGAAAGTAATTTTTTTTTTTATTGCATTTAGTGAAAGATCATTGAGTGCTTCATTGTTTACTTTCTTTAAGCTTAAAAGGAACCACACACACCATGTTCCACTTGAATGCTAGTGAGTTGGATTTTGTGAAAGGTGAGTGATTTGCAAATAGGATTAATTGAATTAACGTTGAATCAAAGGTTACAAAGCTTAAATACAAGGTAAATAACCTATTCGAGAAAGAAAGGGGGAAAAGGAGAAATTGGGGGAAAAGAAAGTTAACTTGAGTTCTCTTGCCACCCAAATGCTGCCGTCCACTGCCGTCCAGGTAAGGTAAAGGTAAGTTACCTTTACCCCAAGTAAAATCAAATATTTTTAACTTTTACTGATGGTAATTTCCAACATTCTCCCCCTTAAATTTGAGAGGACTAACTATATAGTCTCTCAGCTTTATAAATTGAGCTTTAGCCATGCCTTTGGTGAAGATGTCTGCTAGATTATCCAAAGTGCTACAATATTGAAGCTCAACTGTTTGTTGTTCCACCATATCTCTTATGAAGTGATACTTCATATCAAAGTGTTTTGACCTTTTGTGGTGGATCGGATTATATGCCAACTGTATGGCACTTATATTATCACAATTTAGTTTGGTTGGACCAATTTGTTTTTCGCCAATCTCTTCAAGGATTTTCCTCAACCAGAGGATCTGAGTACTTGCATGAGTAATGGCTATGTACTCAGCTTCTGTAGATGATAATGCTACAATAGATTGCTTCTTGGAACTCCAAGTTATTAGTCCTGATCCTAGACTAAAACAGTTCCCTGATGTAGATTTTCTGTCATCTATATTACTACCCCAATCGTTGTCACTATAACCAAATAACTTCACAGAGTTAGACTTGTGGTAATGGATTCCAAAATCCAATGTACCTTTTACATATCGTAAAATTCGTTTGGTTGCTTGAAGATGCAGCTCGGATGGGCATGCCATAAATCATGATACAATAGAAATAGCATACTGTATATCTGGCCTAGTGTTGGTGAGAAACATTAAACTCCCAACCATGCTTCTGTAATTGGTCAAGTCAACATTAGGTGCTCCATATTCTTTGCTTAGCTAGATTCCATGTCCAGTTGGTGTTGCAGCTGATTTGCACTACTGCATAGCAAATTTCTTGATCATGTCATGAGCATATTTCTATTGACATATGAAGATCCCATTCTTTGATTGATGTACTTCCATTCCTAGAAAGTATCTCATTAATCCGAGATCCTTCATCTCAAATTGATTCATCATGGAGTTTTTGAACTCCATATTCATTTTATCATTACTACCCATGAATATTAGATCATCCACATATAAACAAACTATGAGGATATCTACTCCATTTTTTAGGTAGTATAATGTTGGTTCACTCTTGCTCTTTGTGAAACCATATTTGCTGAAATAGCCATCAATTCTTGAGTACCATGCTCTTGGTGCTTGCTTGAGGCCATATAGTGCTTTTTTCAATTTATAAACAAGGTTCTCTTTTCCTGGTTCTTGGAAACCTTGAGGTTGTTGAACATACACCTCTTATATCAGGTATCCATTTAAAAATGCACTTTTCACATCCATGTGTTGAATCTTCCATCCTTTATGGGCTGCCAAGGAAAGAACAATTCTAATTGTTTCTTTTCGAGCAACTGGAGAAAAAGTTTCCTCATAATCTATTCCATATTTCTGAGTAAAACCTTTAGCTACTAATCTCGCCTTGTGCCTTTCAATGCTTCCATCAGCATTGAATTTGGTCTTATAGACCCATTTACATCCAACACATTTTTTTCCCTTGGGAAGCTTCACAATCTCCCAAGTATCATTCTTTTCAATAGAGGATATTTCCTCTTCCATGGCATCCTGCCATATATTTTCAGTGCATGCTTTTTCATAGCTAGAAGGTTCTAGCTGTGCAGCAGCCAACAAATCATAATTGACTACATCACCCCTTGGTTCATGAGACTCATCATCCCCTGACAATTGAAGATTTTCAAGTCTTGACAAAATGTCATCCATCTCACTAGCTTGACTCCTAGTGTATCTTTGTTGGAAATTCCTATCCAACATTTGAGAAGATGGATGACTCTGTAGTATGTGCTTTCCTCTATTTGTCTCTTTCCTTTGAGAAACTGAATCAATATCCATCGGACTTGGAGCGCTTATAGATCTTTGGAATCATTTTGGAGAATTTGGGGGTGCCAACAAATTCCTTCTTGGACTTGGTGTACCACTTGATGTACTTGATGAAGTTTCCTGATGTGGAATCTGTGGAGGAGGACTACTTTTCTTGGGTTGTACCATTATGGGAGGTACTGGTGTGGTACTGTCCAAATTAGATTCAAAATCAAAAAATTTTTTATGACCCCATTCTCCCCCTTCATCAAAAATTACATCCCTGGAGATAATGATTTTATGTGTCGTGGGATTGTACAATCTATACCCTTTGGTTGAATCACAATACCCTACAAAAACACATGCTTGACTCTTTGGATCAAGCTTCTTTCGCTTCTCCTCAGGAATGTGTGCATAAGCTAAAGAACCAAATACTCTGAAATGTTTGACATTTGGTTTCTTACCGTACCATCCTTCATAAGGAGTGATACCATCTAAACTAGAAGTCGGACTTCTATTTAGAATATATGCACTTGTTCTCACTGCATCTGCCCAATAGCTGTTTGTGAGATGTTTTTCCTGAAGCATTGTTCATGCCATTTCAACAAGGGTGCGGTTCTTTCTCTCAGCCACACCGTTCTGCTGTGGGGTGTAGGCAGTGGTGAACTGCCTTTTTATCCCATTTTGCTTACAATAATGAAGAAATTCATTTGAGGAGTACTCTCCTCCTTTATCGGTGCGAAGACATTTGACATAGTAGTCACTTTGCTTTTCTACATTATTTTTGAAGTCTATGAAGCAATCAAATGCTTCATCTTTGTGTTTTAGAAAATACAACCAACACATTCTAGAATAATCATCTATGAATGTTAGAAAATAAGAATTGTTTCCAAGACTCTTTGTTTGCATTGGACCACAGATGTCCGAATGTACTAGTTGAAGAGGATAGCTTGCTCTCCACGCTCTGCCTCTTGGAAACTTCGTTCTGGAGTGCTTTCCCAAAGCACATGCTTCGCATACCTTTTTATGTTCTAGTATTTTTGGTAGTCCTGTCACCATAGCTTGTGATGTTAACATTTTCAAGCTAGCGGAATTGAGGTGACCATATCTCAAGTGCCACAATTCACTTGGATTTGTAATAGCAATGTTTGCAAGTTGATCTCCCCTTGGCTCACCAAACTTTAGAGGGAACAACCTATTCTTTGTCATAGGGACTTCTGTGATGACCCGGTTACAATTGTTTTTATCAAAGATTGTACATTTTCTTTCATCAAAAACTAATTTGTAATGCTTCTCCATCATTTGGCCAACACTTAACAAATTGTGTTGTAGCTATGGAGTATAGTATATGTCATTCACATTTTTAATACCTTATTTTGTGGGAACTTCCATAGCTCCTATGCCTTCAATTTGCAAGGATTTATTATCCCCTAACTTAACTTGAGATTTGTAATTTGAATCTAATGTAGCAAAGAGATTTTCTTTGCCACTCATGTGGTTGGAGCAACCAAGTATCCAGAATCCATGTATCATTTAGATTTTGATCTGGCTGTCCATAAGAGAGAAAAATATTTGGTGGACCTTCTTCTTCTTCGTAGAATGAGCCATATTGACTGCTTTGATCTTTTGAAGACTTTGACCAGTAGTCACGAGCGAAGTGGCCTTGTTTCCCACAATTGAAACATGTTGTTTTAGGCTTATTACTTCCTCATCCTTGATTTCCACGACCTACATTGCCGCTTTGGTTCTGATTGGCTCCTCTGTTTTGATTTCCACCTCTGTTTGGATTACATCCTCTGTAGGAGTTGCTTTGGCCCTTGCCTCTTTTTTTTTGTCCTCTGCCTCGTCCTCTTCCTTGTCCTCGTCTTACACTTTCATTCGAAGTGAAGGCTTTGTCATCACCTCCATAGCTTGTTGAAGGTGCACCTTGAAGTCGCTCTTCATGTGATGTTAATGATCCAATCAAACTATCAAATGTAAGAGTAGAAATATCTTTGGATTCTTCAATTATGATTGCAATGTGATTCCACTTAGGAAGAAGTGTTCGCAACACTTTCTTCACAATTGTTTCATTTTTTGTGTCTTCACCTAAAGTTTGCATCATATCAACTACTGCTTTAACACGAACACAATAGTCTCCAACTCTTTCATTGTCCTTCATTCTGAGATTTTCAAAATCTCTTTTCAAAGTCTGAAGCCTGACTTGCTTTACTTTATCACTTCCTTGGAATCCTTCTTTCAAGGCATTCCATGCATCTGTAGCAGTTAAGTAAGATGCAATTCTTGGAAAGATACTAGGATCTAATGCTGATTGAAGATGGTATAAGGCAAATGAATTATTTTTCTGTGCATCTTTGTAGATATTTTTATCATTTGCACTTAAAGTAGTCCAATCTATTGGAGCAATGTAACCGTCTTCAATAATATCCCATAGTCCTTTTTCGATGAGTAATGTCCTCATCTTGATGGACCAGTACTCATAATTATCCCCTCTGAATTCGAGAATTGGTAGATTATTATGTGATCCCATTTTTTAATCTACTAAAACAAGAAACCTCTCTTTTATAGTCTTATTGCAAAAAGACTTTACAAACTATCAAGCCCCCGCTTGATTTACAATCATGAACAACTCAAACTTGTTCAGCAATTACAAAATTGTCAGTGACTTGTTCATCATCATCACTGATCAATATTATTTTAGGAGGAGGTTGAAGGATTTCAACTGAATTACTATAATGAGTATATTCGGATCCTTGTGCAGCAATTGCAACTGTGTCAGATTGTTCAAACTTGCTGCCGAAGGAGTTATCTTCTCGAATCGGCTTCGTATCCTTGATCGGGATTTCTCTGGTGTGCAATAACCGCGTTTTGCAACTGTGAAAAAATTGTATTAAGACTTAGTGTTTTCATGCTCCTATCAAAGTTTTCAGGAGTTGTTCTCAGTAACAACTTGCAGAGGGCATGATAACAACCTTCCGATCTTATCATTTAAGAAAATTTCCCAGAAATTTTCTTTTACAAGGATTTCCTCTTAGGAAATAGTAAAAAAAATTTAACTTTCCAAGTTTTTTTTTTTTAAACTTTACATATATTTCCTCTTAGGAAATTTCAATCAATAAAAAACTTCACATTTATTTCCTCTTAGGAAATTTCACTCAACTAAAAAAAAATTTTTTTTATAAAAGCTAATGAACAGTTTAAAAAAAAAAACTAAAATTTTTTTTTTTTTTTATTTTAAACTTATTCCTTAGTTTTTCTTTTGATTAAAAAAAATTTAATTAAAAAAAATTTGATTTTCTATCGACCCCACCGAGATTCGATCCTGCGACCTCGCGGGTCTCAGGGCTGAGGGTAGCCGCTGCGCTACCCGGGCTGATCCGGGAGCAACGCGCGCTCCCCGCCTCTTGACTTTCGCGTCGAGCGCAAAGCAAGTTTTGGCTTCGTGCTTCGGTGCGAAGCTTTTATATTCTTTGGGACTATTAGTCCCACATCGCTCATAGAGCGATGTTTTTGTTGTTTAAAAACAACAAAGCACGCAATGTGCTTTGACTGCCTGTGGGCAGTCACCAATGCCGCAGCATTTTGCCATCGATGATGCATGCGTAGATTGACACGTCACCTTCTCGGGCCGTGCACCAGTGCCACGTCAGCATAATTTATAGATCGCCATGTCACCTTCTCGTCAGCATCCTCGGGCCACGTGCCAGTCTCACGTCACCATGCATTGTGCCACGTCGATCTCGCACCTCGGGCCACATGCAACAGATCGCCACCTCAGCTTCGCTTCGAGAATCGTGCCAGCGCCATGTCAATAGTGCCTCGAGAATTGTGCAGATCTACTGCTCCTATAGGTCGTGTCATCCAGTTCCACCAGCACCTCAAAAAATGTGCCAGTCAGCTCCTACGGGCCGTCTCGGGATTCGTGCCTCCTCGGCTCCTGCGGGCTACCTCGGGATCCATGTCGTTGCCTCGAACTACGAGCCCCACCGCCTCGGGAATCACACCGCTCTGATACCAAATGTGAAAGGTGAGTGATTTGCAAATAGGATTAATTGAATTAACATTGAATCAAAGGTTACAAAGCTTAAATACAAGGTAAATAACCTATTCGAGAAAGAAAGGGGGGAAAGGAGAAATTGGGGGAAAAGAAAGTTAACTTGAGTTCTCTTGCCACCCAAATGCTGCCGTCCACTGCCGTCCAGGTAAGGTAAAGGTAAGTTACCTTTACCCCAAGTAAAATCAAATATTTTTAACTTTTACTGATGGTAATTTCCAACATATTTCATCACCAACCACTAGTAGAGATCAACGATGGTGGGTTTCATCTCCACCCATTGTCTCAAATCCCATGAACCCTATTTTTGGCCAAGGTCGGCTCCAAGATCCGATGTAGCTTGGAAAATTTGCATGTACTTCTCTTTAGAGGGTATAACACTGACCAAGTGAGTACTAGGTGAGGATTGGTAGGACCTGTGCTCCTTGATTGGGTATGGGTTTCATCTCCATACTTTGGTGGGTTTACATGACCGGAATTTCATTATCGGTTGTCGAGCTATGAGCATACAGGTGAAATCCAATTAAACACAAGAATATCATCCAACAAGAGCAAAACACATGACACAAGGTCTTCTTTACAAACAACACATCTAAACACACAAAATAGCTTAGGGAACACACATAATCCTTAAAAGAGATAAACATTTGTCTTATTGTGTTTCCATTCTTGTGTGCTGCTTTATTAAGAAATTTGTAAAGGAGATAATCATCTAGGGTTTGGTAGGGAATAGCAATGGTGTGTACCCATAGCCAAGCCCACTCAAGGGTGGATGCTATGAAGAGTAGACTAGGAGACATGAGTCATCTCCGATTTAGCCCCAAGGACCTGGTCATACCTCCTTGGTGGCCTTCTACTCACCCAAGTCCCAAAATAGCAAGTCAAGAACATCACCTACAAGGGAGCCCTATGCGGGACACCCCTACAGGTTTTGATCTTAATATGGGAGCATATTCCTAATATTTAGACACTTCACATGCCTTCTTTGATGAAAGGCAACCATGCACTAAGGTGCTAGTAGATAGAGTAGTACCACACATCCATATGCCTGCTAGGTCTAACACACCCGCTTATGGGCAAGAGCAAGAGTACACACATTGGGTAGGGCCAATTGATCACACTTCACCCTTACACCACCCTAATAGGTTACAGTAGCCTAGGTACCAAGATGAGTATGATACTCATCGCTCAAGGTGAGCCAACTCAGCCCTTCCCTTCCTCATCAATGAAGGAAGGCATGAGGAGATCCTTGATTATCCTCAAGAACAGTATACTATATAAGCATGATGTGCCTCTGCCAGCAGAGTATAAATATCACATGCTTAAACCTGAACCTCAAGTGAATATGACTACCCTCGATCGAGGGAAGCGCATGATTGATATCTCAGATCATCTTGAGTGAGATAGACCTTAGGGTGATGCTGCTAGGGCTCCTAGACCCCGCACGATAGAATAGATCAATCAAGTGATCACAAGATATGTGGAATACCAAGCACAATTCAAGAAGCTTTGATGAGACAAAGAACACTTGGACCACTTGCATCAAATAGAGAAAGAAAGGATTGAACAATAGACCAATGAGCTATTTTAGAAAACCTTACATGAGAGGGTTCCTACCCCTAGTACCCATAGACAGGAAGTCCATCAGAGGCAACCCACTTTCATCCAAGATAGGCCTCCTAGGCCTTACACAATGTTACCTCCATGACCTCCTAGGCCAAATTGGGACTTGCCTCCCAAGCCAAACATAGAGCGCCTACCATAGGTAGTTACCCCTCCTTATAGGCCAGCTCAGGAGATGCCTTATGGGGCTTACACCGAGCATGAGCTAGAAGTGGAATATCTTGAGATACCTTATCGAGGTAGAGGGGGTGATATTCCACCACCCCACAATAGGCCTGAGGTTCCTCACCCTCCACCATAGGATCAAAGCAAAGAAGAGGAGATCAAATCCTTCGATGCATATAGGGTATTGCTAGAGTGCCTAGAATCAGTGGAGAACAAGACCTCTAGGTCCGAGACCCAGAAGCCCACTCTACACCAATTGCATAGTCAACCACTCCATCCTTTAATACCTACCCCTTCCTATCTAAAGTAGTTTAAGATGCCTCATCTAGCTACCTTTAAGGGAGACGAAGATGCGCAGGAGCATGTTACCAAGTTCTTGAGCCAATGCTTTGGCATCCAAGATAATGATGCTTTGCTTTTGAGGATATTCTTGACTACCCTCTCTGGCCCAACTATAGAGTGGTACACCCAACTCTTGAAGCATAGCATCCATAATCTTGATCAACTCATAGATGCATTCCTAGAATGCTTCACCTTCAATACCAAGTGAAAGGTGACACTAGCTGACCTTGCAGGGTTGAAACAATTTGATGATGAGTCAATCACAAACTATGGCAATAGGTGGTGAGCATTGCTTGCCAAGCTACCATACTTACTCCCCATGATGGAGTTGACTCAAATGTTTTCTAAGAGCTGCTTAAATTTGATCTCCTTATTGTTGCAACTCTAACAATATCCAACTCTTGAAGATGCTCTAGCGCAAGCTAGAACAATCGAAGACATCAAGATTCAAGAGGGAGAGATTGTGAAGCCTCACAAGGAGTGGAACAAGAATTCCAAGAACAACCCAGTGCAACCTAAGCCAACATCAGTCAATCAGGTTGCCATTAGTGTCCTAGGGCCTACGCAACCAATGCCACCTCAAAAGCCTAATTATCAGGCCACACCTAGGAACTACAACAAGGATAATCAGCCAAACCAAGGGTAGAATCAACAATGTCACCCTAAGCGATAGTTTACACCCATTGCAGAGTCCATGGACTCTTTGTTTGAGCACCTCTATGTAGCTAAGGCAATTAATCTGCCTGAGAGTCGACCTATCGATCCAAATGCACCAAAGCCCAAAGGATACCAAGAAGACCTATACTATAAGTTTCATAGGAAAAATGGGCATGACGTGTAGATGTGCTATAAGTTCAAACATCTAGTACAAGATATGATCGATAGGAATGCCCTTCAGGTCGATAACCCTATCATGCCAAACAATCAATAGATGGGTGTTTTTAAAGACCCATTGCCTACCCATGCAGAATAGGCAAAGCTAGTACCACAAGTGAATGAGGTCCATCAGGCACCCCCTAAGCAAGGGTTCATTGGCATGATCAACATTGTGATGAGGAATAGGTGGTACCCAAGTCCAGTCGCACCACCTATGGCTTCAAGTGATATTCCTTCAACATCACAACCTTTGCCACCTCTAGTGCCAAACCTCCCACCTCGACCCATGGTCATGATAAAGAGCAAGCTCGCTCAGAGCCTGAGAACAACATCTACCCAACTCTCCATCTATGAGCTTATTCAACAATCTCCACCTCATCGAGAAGCTCTAATGGAGATCCTCAAGGTGATCGAGCTACAACCCTAGGAGTCTAACTCCTTTAACAATTTTGTGGGGCATGTTTAAAAATGTATGAAACCAGTGATCACCTTTCAAGAGGATGAGCTCAAGCTAATTCCAAATGATATGGTGGATCCCCCCTTGCACATCATCACATGTGTAAATGGAACACCCTACAAGAGAGTCTTGATTGATACTGGTTCTTCCAACAACATCATCACTACAATAACTCTCAAACATCTTGGGCTCCTAACATCTCATATTGTCGCATCTACCTATACCCTTCGAGCATTTAATGATGCCATATGCTCAATAGTTGGTACGATAGTCTTACCTATTCAGGTAGGACAAAAGACCATACCAACATTATGCCACATCTTGGAGGGTGAGATGGCATACAATATCTTGTTGGGTAGACCTTGGATCAAGGACATGAAGTGTGTACCCTCCATCGCTCACCAATGTCTAAAGTACACCTATGAAGGGCAAGTCCATGTCATCTCTGTAGACCTTGAGCCCTTCAAGTACTGCAACTTGGTGCAGCAAATCCCTGAGTTGACCTTACCATCAACCCATCTAGATTTTCTACCGAATGCATCCAGCCAAGGTCTGACTCCTTCACCATCACCTTCAATCAATCCATCATCATCTCATGCCATACCATCCTCATAATCGGCACCCCCAGATATACCTTCATCATCAGTGAATCCTCCATCAAGGAACATGGGGAAAAGGCCTATTGATGAGACCCCTCCAACCATATCCACCATCTCCACAAGTGATATTCCTAGTCCAATGGATGAGGAGCCACCCTATGAGGCCAACATTGAATCAATTCAAGCCTCACTCCCATCCCCTCCTTCTCCACCACCACAAGTCATAGTGCATCTAGCTACCATCGATCTAGGAGAATACCTAGTTAGGAACATCACAACTACTCCTACCATTGAGTCAATGCAAGACATGGGTCGACCTCATCTTCCCATAGGCACTATCATACCTCTTGGCCTCCCCCAAAATCAAATAAATTTCATCTATGGGGGTCTCGACTATGGCATAGAGCCCTATCAATAGTAGGAAGAGGATGAAGAGCCATTTTCTGAGGATATTAACTACATGTCCAATCTTAACTTCACCATGAGATATCTTCATCTCTACAATTGGCATGGTTATGGTTTGGGCTTGTATGAGCAAGGCACCCACATTCCTTACCAACCATAGTATCAAATGCCTTATGATAAGTCTAGTTTGGGACACAACAAGCCTATGCCCCTTGATGTCCTCATGGATAGTTTAGAGTGCATGACCCTAAACTTTAGGGATGAGCTTGCACATGATCCCTACACCAACCCCAATCGAGTCTATTCACTGGGAGACTACTTCCCTACACCCATGAGTGATCAAGAGATACCTTGCAATGTCAACCAATCTTATGAAAGAGGTGAAAGTTTACATACCCTTCCACATGATAGTGAGGAAGAAGATCAAGGGTCTCCCTATGAATGGACATCTGATGATGAGTCATATTATGAAGTAGCATCTATCGAATCTTCTAGTTTGCATGTCAAGAGCATAAGGATTATATATATATGTTCCCATTACACCATCCTATCTAGTGACAAATTCTACCTTAGAGGAGCAAGCTCACCCACAGCCACATCGACCACCTCCATTCATCCTCACTTCCACCGCAACCACCTCCACAAGTCTTGCGACACCCAGATGTCAATAGACACCATCAACCACCTAGGGGAAATCATCCATCCATTAACATGATTTCCATAGACCTTTTTGCACCCATGCGAGATCTAGATAACCCATCAAAGCCACTACACCTTAACTTGGGGGTAATTGAATTTGATCAAGGAGATTCTCCCCCATCACCTTTTGAGTACTAGCCTTGTGATGAGATGCTACAACCATTTCATTTCTCTCCAAGGCCTACTCAAGATGTCTTTCATGCTGAGGAGGAACCTGAAGTTCCAATTGATGATCTAAACCTAGTAGATGACATTCATCTGATCCCTACTCCCCATCAGTTGGAGGAGGGGTCGCATATGTCAATTGAACCAATGATTGATAAAGATATCAGCTCAGATCCCGAGAATCCTCAATGTATCAAGTTAGGGGAAAGCTTGTCCCCTATTGAGCAAGCCGATTACATAGCCCTTCTCACCAAGAAGAAGGAAGCTTTTGCATGGTCCTACAAAGATATGCTAGGACTGGATCCAAATCTAGTCATGCATAATCTGACGCTTGACCCAAAGGCCAAGCTAGTTAAGAAAAAGTTGAGAAAAATGCATCCGATAGTAGCCTTGATGGTGAAATATGAGCTACAAAAGTTGTTGGATGCCAAGTTCATCATATCAGTGGACTATCCACCATGGTTGTCCAACATGGTTCCCATCAAGAAGCCCGATGGGAGGATTCACATTTGCACTGACTTTCGAGACCTAAACAAAGTGAGTCCCAAGGATGAGTTCCCATTACCGAACATCGATGCCCTAGTAGATGCTACAATGGGCCATAAAATGTTATCCCTCATGGATGGTTTCTCTGGATACAACCAGATTTATATCAATCCAGAAGACCAACTCAAGATGACATTCACAATACCTTGGGGGACATTTTGCTATAAGGTCATGCCTTTTGGCCTTAAAAACACTAATGCTACCTACCAGCATGCCATGACATACATCTTCCATGACTATATGCATAAAATTTTGGAAGATTACATGGATGAATTATTGGCCAAATCATTATTATGCCATGAGCATCTCGATGTCTTGAGCAAAGTCCTCGATCACCTTATTGAACACAACGTGAGACTGAACCCCAAGAAGTGCATCTTCAATGTCACATCTAGAAAACTCTTGGGATTCATCATCTCTAAAAGAGGCATCAAAGTAGACCCCAACAAATTCAAGGTAATCCTTGAGATGCCTCCCCCAACTACCATCAAGCAGCTATGAAGCCTGTAGGGTAAGGTCACATCCATCAAGTGCTTCATAGCGCAATTATCGAATAAATGTCGACCCATGAACAAACTATTGCACAAGGGGGTCGCATTCCATTGGGATGATGAGTGTCAAGCTACCTTTGATGCAATCAAACAATATCTAGCTTCACCACCAGTATTGGCTCCACCTAGACCAGGAGTGTCATTTCACTTATACATCTCAGCCACTGAGATTGCATTGGGCATCATGTTGGCCCAAAAGAATGAATTGCATAAGGAACAGGCTACTTACTACCTTAGCCGCACCTTGGTCAGTTATGAAATCAAGTATGCATACATTGAAAAGTTATGCCTAGCGATGGTTTTTACCACCAAGAAGCTATGCCATTACATGCTTAGTCATACCATGTATGTTGTATCAAAAGAGAATCCATTGTGATACATGATGAGTCATACTTATCACAATAGTTGCACGAAAAAATGGATCATGTTGTTGATGGAGTTTGACCTAGAATTTATCGAAAAAAATCTATTAAAGGTTAGGTCATCATCGATCAACTCGTAGAGGCTCCTCTCTAGGATGATCAACCTCTTAGCATGGAGCTTCCCGATGATGGAGTCTTCCAAATATCAGAATCACCTGATTTTGATGAGCCTGAGTCACAAGCTGATATGACTCTATTCTTTGATGGCTCCAAATGCGAGCAAGGGGGTGGCACGAGAATTGTGTTTTTCACACCTCAAGGGGCTCCAATACCCCTATCATTCAAACTCGATTTCCCATGCACCAACAACAATGTCGAGTATGAAGCCTTGCTCATAGGTCTTCAAATGGTTATCACCATGAAAATAACCAAGCTCAACATTTTTGGTGACTCCTTACTCATCGTAAACTAGGTCAAAGGGATTTACCAATGCAAGTGTCTAGTTCTACAAGCCTATAAAGCCCTTGTGGATAAAATTTTGATAAATTTTGAATGGTATGATATCGAGGCACTCCCTCACTCATCTAATCATTTTGTAGATACAATGGCCTCCTTGGGGTCTTTAATCCCATAGAACCCTACTGATGATATGACAACCATTCAAGTTAAAATACTATCACAATCTATGGTTGAGCATGAGAACACTCAATCCATACCAGAAGTCCACATGATTCAGATTGAACCTCCTCAGGAAAGGTTCTCACAAATTCATGATCACTTGAATCATACCACTTGGGGGACTCTATTCCCTCAAACTCCTTTTGATAGTAGCACAATGCTATTCTTACAAGTTCTCTCCCAATCAACATTCACTCAAGATGAACTTCAAAAGGGGTAGGCAATTCATGCAATCGAGGCTTCCTCACATCAGGACTGGTCTACTCAAATCAAATATTACCTAAAGCTTGGTAATATCCCTTCTAGGTTGTCGCATGCCACCAAATGGATATTTAAACAAAAAGTAGTAAAGTATGTCTTACTAGGAGACATTTTGTATCATCGAAGCTATGAAGGTATCCTCCTTCATTGCTTAGAGCATCAAGAGTCAGTTTGGGCAATCGCCCAAGCACACGATGGTACATGTGGTGGCCATTTTAGTGGCATGGCCATCACAAAGTGCATTCTTCGCATGGGCTATTATTGGCCAACCTTAGAGCGAGATTGTTGTACTTATGTTAAGAAGTGCATAAAGTGTCAACACCATGCTAACTTGACACACGTACCTTCTCAGGCCTTACAACCGATTCAATCGGTTTGGTCATTCTCGCAATGGGGGTTTGATTTAATTGGAAAAATCTCACCCACATCCTCGGGCCATCACACATTCATCATTACAACCATCGAGTATTTTACAAAATGGGTGGAAGCAATTCCCCTTACCACTATGATAGGACCCCGCATCGTGGAGTTCATATTGCATAATATCATTTGTCATTTTGGTATTCCATCCAAGATAATTTTTGATAATGGGATACCTTTCAAGAACAAATATGTGCATGCTTTAACAACAAAGTATAATATTCAACACAACTTTTTGATGCCCTATTATCCACAAGAAAATGGGCAAGCTGAGGCATCAAACAAAATAGTGATTGCCATCCTGAAGAAAATAGTTAAAGAGAATCACAAATATTGGCACATGCAATTACCCCTTGCTCTATGGGCCTATCACACTAGTATTCGGATGCCCACTAGGGCAACTCCATTTTCACTAGTGTATGGCACCGAGGTAGTCATACCTCTAGAGCTAGAAATCCCATCGCTATGCATATCCATGCAAGAGTTCATCGATGATGACACTATGTGGTAGGCTCACCTAGACCAACTTACGTTGCTTGATGAATGATGCATCAATGCTCTCGAGCACTTACATATTTATCAAGAGTGACTTAAGAGAGCCTATAATATGAAAGTCCATCCTAGAGACTTTTAGGTTGGTGACCTCATTCTGAAAGAGAACCAACAAAATTCTAACTTTCCACCCCATCTAAGGGACAAGTTTATGATAAACTGGTTAGGTCCTTTCATCATCACTAGTCAGATCGGACCCGAGACTTACCACCTAGCCACCCTTGAAGGAATCGAGGATCCTGAACCCTTGAACATCCTTCATCTATGGCCTTTCTATGCTTAAGAGCATCATGGTCACCCTAAAATGCTCCAAGGGTATCTACAAACTCTTGGTCAACCCAAAATGCTCCTAGGTAGTCTACAACCATCTAGGTCACCCCAAAATGCTCCAAGGGTATCTACAACCTGGTCAACCCAAATCTAGCTATCTAGTCACCAAATGCTCCAAAATCTACACCTGGTCAACCCTAAAATGCTCCTAGGTAGTCTACGACCATCTAGGTCACCCTAAAATGCTCCAAGGGTATCTACAAACCACTTGGTCAACCCAAAATGCTCCTAGGTGGTCTACAACCATCTAGGTCACCCTAAAATGCTCCAAAGGTGTACAACCTCCTAGGTCAACCCAAAATACTCCTAGGTAGTCTACAACCATCTAGGTCACCCTAAAATACTCCAAGGGTATATACTAGTACACCAAAATTCCTAGATAATCTACGACCATCTAGGTCACCCTAAAATGCTCCTAGGTAGTCTACAACCATCTAGGTCACCCCAAAATGTCCCAAAGGCATCTATAAGCCCTTTGGTCACCCAAAAAGCCCCAATGGCATTTACTAAGCCCATTGGTCAAATGTATATACATATATATCAAAAAAACTCAAAAACATCATCAAAACATCAAAAATACAAAAATATTGTATTACATCACATTGCATACCATTGCATTATACAATCACTTGCATTAGGCATACTCATCATTGCACTTTACATTTTAGAGTTGCTCATACATGTCTAAGCACCAAGACTGTAAACTAGTCATCATTCAAAATCAATTTTGTTAAAGTCATCATTCACATCATTTCATATTTCACATATCATCTCCACCTACATTTCCCACTTTTCATATTAGTGTCCATTTCCCTTCACCTAGTCATTTGTTCTAGAATGTCATTAGGGTTTTTGATCACTCAACCATCTCTAGTTTTCTTTTCAAATTTTGTAGAAAGCTATCCTGATTTTTAGAAGGTAGAGTCTTGCTTTGATTGTACCTTGTATACATCAAAATCCCAACACATTTTCACACTAATAAATCCAAGTTTTGCACAAGGAAAGATGAAACCTACAAAGTGGTCTAGGTTACCTTAAGTGAAAATTTTATCTTGCTCATCCCCATATGCGAATGGTTCAAAAATGCTGAGAATTGACAAAAGGACAAGCTCCTCCTTACCCAATTCCCCAAAATAAATAGTGGTTTTCACCACTATCAATAAGCAAAATCCCAAAAACAAAAATCAAAAGCAAAATAAATAGTGATTTTCATCACTAAACAAATCCCTTGCTCAAAGAAAACAAAATACAAAATAAATAGTGATTTTCATCACTAAGTATGAGCAAGTATCCCAAATAAAATAAAATAAAAGAAGGGAGTATTGAACTTGAATCCTTAGAATTCTCAACATTTGACAAACCATAAGGTGATCCTCATTACAGGTTAGGTGGCATCAAGCCTGCTTGGAAATGGTGGTATCCTTATGCATGATGATATGTCTATCACATTAGCATCTTGCATGTGTACAGACCAATGTTTGCATGCAGATGAGCTAGCTTTTGGTAGCCTATACTACCTAGTGGTCTAATCCAACTACGTACAAAACCTAGGATCATGATACTCATAGGGTGATATTCAGTATAGATGGGTTGCATCAATCCTATTTGGCACTAGGGTAATCTTATACGTATTACAAAATGAACTCACTTGCACACATAGGGATATTGAGTATCTTGGTCATCCTAGTAGATTCATACCTTGTCAAAAAGTCTTGCATGGTTAGTATATAACTTTTGATCAATTAACTAGAGTGTTTGAGTCTCATGAAAACCTCATAGACATTCTATAACATTCATTTCATTCATTCCATTTTATCACATTTCATTAAGTCTACATTTCCATAAATCCATCACATAACAACATTACAAATGAATCGATGAATTCTATACAGTCTATGGTGCTAACATAGTATGTCATATAGTATTCATATTTCATCATCTAGATCAATAAATCATCCATATCATTATGCATCCATGCATATACATATCATCAAATCAAATCATATTACAACATATGCATACATGATAAGCATCCATCACAATATCATAAAGCAAATAAATACATTGCATACATCTCATAAAGCAGTAAGGAAACACATGATGATAAACAAACTCATATATATATATATATATGTATGGGGTAAAAAGATACATCATAATCCTTGAACTACCCATAGGCTACAATAAAGTGGGTCCTCAGACCTCACACTCCCAAAATCCAAAAATACAAAAAGAGCCATCAGAGTCTCACCAACCATGGTCACACAGACCGACTAATGACTCCTCCCCTCACCCTCAATCGGAGCCCATCGAGAACTCCCAGATCTACTACCCCCTACCCTATCTACCCTCCATGTAGAGCCAAGTGCCTCCATCCTCATAGAATACTACCCTATACCACTCCTTCGACTCTAGTGTGACCCACTAGCAGATGGATGAGCTGGTAAGCACCCCCTAAGGTGCACTATCTCATCCTCCAACTCCTCAGTATAGGTTCACTCCTCTCAAAAATGAGCCTAGAAGACTCCCACTAAGGCTTAGAGTTGTGCCACCTCCTCCCATAGCCTAGCCATCTCCCCACTACTAGATCCCTCCCGACTAGGGCTCCATGATCTAACCTGTGCCCATAGAGCCACTATCTCTATCGCCTACCTATCAAGCTCAACATGTGCACTCTATACCTATGCCTATAGGAGATATCTCTCCTACCTAACCCTACCAATCATCCCATAGCTCAGTACCTATACCACCTCATGTCCTCTTACTCCCTAATCCTCAGAGTCATCCTCACCAAAGTCATCCCCTAGATCTCCTAAGTCAAGGAGGTCTACCCACTCATCTACCACTCGATGATGCACATGTCGCTCACCTACATCTACCTAACCCTCATTAGGAGCATCCTATGACCCTCTACTATCACTACCATAGTAAAATCACCCCCTAGTGGCCCCTCTCCTTCCACGGTGCATCACCCACCATGAGTCATACTCCTTTGTCTTTCCAACATCATCCAAATCTAGAATGTCCACTACAGGATCTACCTCCTCTCCTACTACCTCCACTATCGCCCATCTCAGTGTCCTCTCATCCCCATAATATTGGTAGACCACTAGCTCACCGGGAAACCCCTGATATAGCCCAAACTATCATAGGACTCAAGCATAAGGAAAGTACTCCCACTCAGTCCCATGCCACCCAACTAGCCATCTCCCTCACCTCACCCTACGAAGTTGTACCTCAACATAGACCATGTTGGACAATCCCTGTAAGGTCTCCAAATCACCTCTACTACCCTGAGTCATGAAAAATACTATGCATAATGGTCCACATCACCTACAAGGTGATGACTCTACCCTACCTCCTAGGCTCGCTGCCATAGGATCTCATAGCCTATCTCCCTATCTACCAATTATGCCCATGTCATCCAAGGCAATCCCTATGATCGATCCATAACTATGTGCTACCATCCCCACACCTATAGTAGAAAGATACATCCCAAGCCCTTCCACCCTAGGAGTAGATCTCGTACAACTCATCATACAACTATGCTAATAATATCATCCCCCAAGCCATCACTAGTGGCTGCTCCATGGTGCACTCTACCAGAGTAAACACTAACTCCAATAGGTTCCAAGGAAACCTAGCTCCTGATGAGTCTAGTAGTAGCATATTAGAGATCAATGTCATCAATAAAACATGCCTAGTGGTCAATACATTAGCCTCATACCAAAACCCCACCAGTATCCCTCCACTAAGTGAGTCACGTACTGCCTCCTCCCACTCCCTACCAAAGTATCTCTCCATCATTGTATCTCTCAGATCATGGTGAGTAGATACGATCGACCATCCCTCTATCAAAATGCACAAAATCTGATAGACATCCTCAAGCATCACCATCATCTCCCCTATCGATAGGTGGAAGGTGTTGGTGCATGGATCCCATAAGTCAATAAGAGTAGTCAAATAAGCACGGTCACCCACCATAGGCTCTAACCGTGTCACATGCTTAAGGCCAATGGCATCAAGCCATTCCTAGTATACCTCTATCAATAAGTCTCTCATGGTCTGAAAGATATTCGAAACTCGATACCGACTCTTAACCACCTAGCAGAGGTAGGCAAGTTAATAACAAGCACCAAACATGCTTCAAAATTACCCAAAAATACCCAAAAAGGGCCCCTTTTTAGGCCAAATTATGGTCATCCTACCCAAGGATGACCCCTAAATCTATGACCATCCCACCCAGGGATGGCCACCAAATAGCCCAGGCTGGTCGTCCCACCCAGGGATGACCCCCAAAATGGGCAAAAATTGGCCTTCTAGGCCACCAAAAATAGTAAAAAAATAGCAAAATAAAGCAAGAAAAAGCAATAAAATTGCACAAAAACTCAAATAAAAGCATAAAATATTATAGGACATCACTAATTAGGTTCAATTACCAAGGATTTAGTGTGCTCTACCAAAAATAAAAAACAAGCCACAATTACACTTCTAACACTAGCAAAGTGTAGTAAGAAATTCAATTCTTACCCATCTCGCATCGGCTCCACCATTGGATGAGTCTACATACTAGCTCATGGTGACTATAGGATTATTTTGGTAGCACTCCACTACATAGAATCACTCTCCTCCTCCTCACCTCTCAAACTACAAAGTTAGAAATGCACAAATGAGCCCAAATTCCCCATTTTTGGCTTAAATAGACCTCCAAGAGGCATGACCATCCTTGGGTGGGATGAGTAGCTAATTGGCTGACTATCCCACCCTAGGATAGTCATAAAATGTGCAACCATCCCACCCTAGGATGGCCACCAAAAAATCACATCAAAACAACTCAAAAATGCACCAAAAAGGGTCCAAAACCCACCAAAAATAACTCAAATTTGGTCAAAATTCACTATGGATCAAGATGAACCTAAATTTCTCATGGATGAATGGAAAATTCTTTAATTCAATCCCTAATAAGGCCATTGTGGCTGGACCACCCCATGGGAATGAAGTTTTTGACTCCTTTCTTCCATGAAACATCAACAAAATCATCAAAATCCTCTCAAAAATGCTCCATTTTTCAATGGGTAAAACTGAAGGAAACCCTAACCAAGTCATATGGGTCAAGTGACTCATCACTTTTATCATTGGTCATTCCCTCATCGACTCATCACTTGAGGGGGTAGTCATACTTAACAAATTCATAATCAAAATCAACAATCAAACACTCAATCATGCAAATTATGTTCATCCAACGAATCATTGACAAAGACAATCATGCCCCTACTTGGGGCAGCAAACAAGCAAAAATTTCAATTAAACAAATTCTTGGAATTATAGAATCATGAAGGATTAGGCTTCACTACTTCATGAATGAAAAATGTCCAAGATCAAGTAAACCTTACTAGAAAGGTTGTACTTGAATCAAGTTCCTTAGCTCGTCAGAAGCAAGGATTCAAGAACGCATGCTCTTTCCATGATTGGGGCATCTAAATTTGGTTAGGTTACTGAATAACCCTAATAATTTAACATTTTAGTCATCTATTTTTTCTCAACATTATGTTGCACACAATGCATCTCAAAAAGGGGCATCTATAGACACTAAAATCATGTCAATCCGATTAGGCGACCAAAAGCAATGGCTAATTGACATCATATGGCCCCCTTGGGCAACCCTCAGAGGTTACACAATGGTCCTAACCACTCTTGGAAGGCTCTACCCCACTTTTGGGAGGTTTTGGGCCATATAGGCATGACCGTCCCACCCTAGGATGATCACAGTTCATGACCATCCCACCCAGGGACGGTCGCAAGCGATCATCCTGGGTGGGATGACCATGGCCTTTGACTCCCAAAAAGTCAAATTTTGGACAAATGGCACCCAAAAACTACCATTTATCCTACCTATTCAAGCATGCAGACCTGAGGGTGCAGAATCCTTATGACATGTTACAGAATGGAGGCCAAAAAGGGAGATTCTCTTCCCCTTCCAATGCATGCCAAGTTTTGGATAAATGGTGCCTCTTGCCCTGCATGTCCTTGCATGCCCATTTGGCCATAGGCTTCCTTTGGCTATAAAGTGGATCCATTTTCCACCCAAAATATAGAGAGGAGTTTTGAGACATTGCAACGAAGTGCTGCCAAGATTTCCCCTCAACCTTTTGTGCTTTTTCCCTCGAAATATCTACCTAGCGAAGGAGGTTCTCGAGTGATTCAAGAGGTGCAATTTATTTACAAAACTAAACCAATTGAGTGAATTTCACCACCAAATTTTATGACAACACTATTGAGAGAGTTTTTGACCAATTCATAGAGGAATTGGTGGTAAATAATTAGCAGAACTGGTGGTCATCCCACCCCAGGATGGTCCCCATTCTATGATAGTCACCACCATACCTGCAAGGGATGGTGATATATTGAAGCATTATTTTTCTACTATTTTTAAATAGGCATATTCTAGGATAGATCAAGAACCTACTATTCAAATTTCATGCAATTTGGAGTTATATTGAGTGAGTTATCATATTTTTAGTATTTTGTAGGTCTACTTGGCTCATCGAAAGGTGCACATGAATCTGTGATCAATTTTGCTAATATTTTCATATGGGTCCTCTTTAAATATTATTTTATATATGCTTTCCAAGTTTGGTTTGATTTGGAGATGTTTAGGACCAGAAATCACTCATTTTGGGTTTTGTAGGCTTCATAGGTACACTACGAATGCGACATGAATTCAGATGCAATTTCTTTACTATTTTCAATTATATCTTTCCAAAATCATATTTTATGCATACCTCTAATATTTGGAATCATTTGGAATTGTTTTATATGGTCGCATTGCATATTTCCACTTTCTAGTCTATTATTGCATGTATTGCTTTTGCATGTTTCACAATCTACACTTGCTATTGACAAAATCTGGTTTCCTTGTGTGTAGGTGTAGGTTTTACAATGCATGAGGAAGGAGCATAGGATCAGAATATCAAATAACAAAGTGGCGGCATCATAGGCCCGCCCACTTCAATCGTGGGTACGAGGAAGAACATTGGAAGTGCACCAGAGTTATTGAAAGGATTTGATCCTTGGGCACCATTTTGTAACAAGTGTATCAATCTAGAGCCCTCAAGGGGACATTTATGTAACCATGATTTGATCCATCAAATGAAATAAATAATAACTCCATTTCATGCATTTATTTGTCTTATCATGCTTACTTGAATGCTCCTTTTGTAATGCTTATTCAACACTAGCGATAGATGCATCTTGTTTAGCATTGTTAGGTGCACCATTTTTCCCATACTTTACTTTTAGTACTCACTGGTGACTCTCCCTAATTCTACCACCTATATTCTTTTACGAAATTTTGACAATGGCTCAGCAGTGCATCGATTTGACAAAACACTCAGGCTCAAAGATAAAGGTGGTTTCCCTATTGACCTACACGGACTAGATCTACCGTAGCTCTGATACCACTGTTAGCATATGATGTAATGAGAAATGGGAGATAACAATCACAAGATGCAAAATAATATAAAAGAAAGTAAATATACAAGATGACTGAAGTATGTTGAATAGAAATAACATAAATAAATACAACATAGTTATGAAGGAAATGAACACTCCATTAATGAATCTACTGGACTACATTGTACCCATCACCAATATATGGTGATATACACAACACTGCACTACTACCTACGACTATGTTGCAAGAAATTCTATTTATCTATGTCCCCATTCTCATATCTATATAATAATGAGGTCTTTATTATATAGGAACACAAGTTCCCTCTACATAGCTATAAAAGGGACAATGTGCACATATACAACTTGCACATTGATACTTGTATATTTATTAAATTGCATTAACTAGATAACTTCCTCCTAAATTAATCTAATTTCCTTAGCATGTACCTTGGAAGATACATTTACATAACCCAAATGATCGAATAGACTCTATTTCTAACACTAAAGCAAGATTTTTATTAAAAAACTCTAGTGGACTTGGATTATGAGGGTCTCAATAGAACCACCAGATTTTCTCTAAGAGAGATATTCATAGAAAGGTTTATTTTTTTTTCTTATTGGCACCCAATATTTGTTGATTTTTTTCTAATAAGATGGCCTAGTTTTAGGATTGATTTTTTTAAGTTTTTCCAAAACCTCATTTATATTTTATAGATTTTTCAAAAAAATTGTTTCCTTTTATCTTTCAACTTTTGATTGCCAATAGTAGAACTGATGAGAGGAGAGACTACTTGTTTGTTGAAAAAGAAAAAAAAATAAGAGGTTAAAGTTTTTATCCAAATCCATGGTGTCAAAGAAGTCATTGGTTAGCTTCAATGCTTAGCAAAAACCTCCAAGCCACTTGACAAAGTCATAAAAATGGTCTAGTAACAATTTTTTGCTACAAAGGTGTTATAGGAGGACTTGATTGGTTATGTTTGAAAAAAAAATTATGTAGGGAAAACTATTATAAATATGGATCAACCATTACCTTTTTTGGATTCTTCGTAAAATTTTAAGGGGTTCATAGTTAAACTTTTTTTTCATTTCACCGCTACGTATCTCAAATTTACATTTGAAAAATTTTACCTTTTCCTAATTGGAATATTTTAAGGGATGTTCTAGTAGTTTGGTAGGAAGTTAGCTAATTGGCTAAACATGTGTCATGCTAATACAGTCTTGTGGCATGAGCAAGAAAAACGAGGGTATGGCAATTTTCATTGCTTTTTGTTTTGTTCTCCTCCTTTTGTTCCCAATCATGGTGCTTAGAGAGATGGCTAGCTAGGAGGACTTAAGTTAATCACCTATAGGAGGTCTTAGGTTCAAACCTCTCCACTCACTCTTTGAATGAACATGATGACATCAACATACTCTCAAAGCATGCCCCTAGTGACATTATCACTTTTGAGGATGTGACATTATTATTACCTATAGCATTGATGTGGTAGGGTCATACGAATGCCAAGTGGTAGTTCATATAGATGACATGACACAAATCCTAAGATGATATGTGTCAGTTTCTACAATAGATTTGGTAGGTGAACATATCTAGAGGTGACATGTGGCAAAAATAAAATAGAAGAAAATATTTGGTTTGAATCCATACTTTTCTTACTATAGCAAAATAAAATATATTAAATATATTTAGTTATACATAGATTTGGAAATGTAAGTTATAAATACTTGTTTTTTGTTAAGAAACTAATATATTTTTACTAATATTTTCACGTATCATACTTTAATATTAGAAACTCATAATTATAATGTTTAAAGGCTTACCCAAGCAAAGGTGAAGTAAAAGTAGTAGATTAATTATGTTCATAATATGTATAGTTTACTAAACCACAAGTATAATTGTGATAACAAATACATATTTTACTAAGCTAAATTTCAAGGGAAAAAGTTCAATGTCTTCTATTGAGGGTAATTGATTTTGATGGTGATTCCTATTTTGTTAAATGGTTATTGGCCTCCAAACAAAATAGTAATTATCCTGAGAGAGAGAGAGACATGAGTGGTCAATGTTTACAATCTAATTTCATTATGAATAAAATTCTTTGACATATATATAAATTTTGTTTACTGCTCATTTGAGGCATATCCAAGGACTGATTCTAGAGAAATTTCTTGGGGTTCCTCTCCCTCCTATTATATAATAGGATTCTATAGCCTAGCACTCTTCATCATTTTTCTATTTAGTACACTTTGTAGATTTTTGATCCTCCTATTATTCTAGTTGTATTTTTCCCTATAATAGAGGTAGGTCTTGTCAATCCATAGTTGAGTGATGACTTGCATGCCCTGTCAAGTGCCTACAATAAAAATGCTTGACCTATCCTGCCAATGTGTCCCAACTAGAATAATTTGCTTTCTTATATTATTATATTTATCTTGATGGCATAATTAACTATGTATAGGATAGGGTAACACTTACTGGGAAATTTGGTGGTTTTGCCAGCTATGAGTGGATGAGTGGAAAGGCAAATGGAGGTTTGAATGAGTTATTTTCCACACACATGAAAAAAATAATTACTACATATAAATTGCATGTGGATAAATAGGATATATTACAAGGGCATTCCGAAGTAAGGAAATAAAGGATGTTATATACAAAAGAAGAAAAATGGTAATTATTGCAAATGCTCAAGATGAATAAAAAGTAATATTAATTATAGAAAGGGAAACACACTTACTTGAATTACTTGGAAATTTGATAAGTGGATGTCAGCCAAACTAGGATATGAGTATGATCAATTGAAAATTGATAGGGAAGATTAGCTAGTAAGCTAATTTTTCTATTATATTTCCCTTAGTACTCATATGTAGTTTCACCAATAGGTTTCATTTTTTTATGTGTACAATATATAGTTGGTCAATGCACATGACTAATTGTAAGAAAATCATCTTCCACCAATACAAGGTGAAACCTAAACATGATGTAGATCATAAAGTTGTCCTTGGTTAATAGTATTTTGTAGAGTCAACTATTATGATTATAAACCATAAGAGGAATGTTATCTTCTATAAGATGTACAAAAGATATAACACCTAAACATGTAATATACAATCAAATTGAAAATGTAAATTAAGTAACCATAATGACAAAAATATAGAGAAAATATGGTGCCCTTTGGGATTACACCAAATTGATACAAATTACATCAATGAACCCATAATAGGTTTCTTCACAAGATATTTTTAATATTCAAAATTGATTATGGAGGGTTTCTTAGTGACCTTTGCTTGATGATGTAAATATTGAGGATATTTATACTAATTTGCTCTTATGGAAACCTGAAATCTGCACACAAAAGCACTTACAAGAAATTAGTAGCAAATGTGGAACCTCTCAAGATGAGGCCCATTTCCAAGATATGCAAATGAAAGGTAAATGTTTAAAATAATAAATAAATGCATGAAATACTAAATGAAAATATGCTAAACTATGTTAGAAACCAAATTGAAAGTTACTAAAAATAATGCAACTAATAAATAGATAGTAAATCAAATGTCACCATAAGACTATCATAGGGTGGATCAGCTAGCTCTATTAGCCATCATAGGGTCTGATGGCTCCATCTATGGGTCGTTGTGGGGCACAACAACCTATGGACAAAGAAACTATTCTTTGTGCTCGATGTGTGGAAACATCTAAAATGTCTATCAAATTGATGTTCAAGGATCGTGTGTGTTGAAGCAAAGTTGAATCACATGAATTAGACTCGAATTCATGGTGAATTGTGATTCACAATAGTGGGATTTGACCTTCAAACACTCCAAAACTCCATTTATGAGCATGTAAGAGTCATGGAAATATTTTAATAGCACTTTATTTCATATGAGAGATTGTTCTCTTTATTCTTCAAATCAGTAGCACTTCATTGCATTCGATTGATCTCAATTCTCTATCATTTTTGAAGTTTTTGGGCACCTTTTATAGATGTTCCAAATTGGCATCTTCTCTTTCAATGGAATCCAAGATCAATATTTAGCTAGGATCTTGGCATCCCAAGAATCACTTATGGAAGCTTCCACGTGGTTAATCATTACGTGTAACTGCTCTGTGACAGATTTGGTTGGGCTCGGGGAGCCCAAGTTTATTACAAGAAAGACCATCATAATGTCTTGTTACTAGCTCTGTTAGCCATCATAGGGTCTAGCGGTCACTCAAGGTCACTCCTGGGTATGATGACCTAGGTTGAAAAGGACTAGATACCCCTGTTTGAGTGGTTAGAACCATTATTAGGTCTTAGGAAGACCCAAAATGAGTCATATGGCCTAAAAGGGTGTCCATATGGAGAGCATCATTAAAATGATGTGTTTTAGGTGTCTAAAGATGTCCCTTTTTGATATATATTGTGTGAAAGCACAACACTGAGAAAAAATAGACAACCTAACATCACAGCAGGTTGATTGATGTTCATTGATCTGGTCAACTTTAGATGCCCCAATCATGGTAAGAGCATGCATGTTCGAATCATTGTCTCCAACAAAATGGTAGGATTAATTTGATTAAAATATTTACAAATTTGAAAGGTATACGGGTATCGTTTTCAAGCTATAAGGATCGTAAGTTCAAACTAACAAAGGGTTGCTTATCATTTTTGCTTTTGCCCCAACAAATAGGAAAGCATATGATAGTTATTAGCAATGATTCTTAGATGAATGCAATTTGCATGATTAAGTGTTAATTGTTGATTTTGATTATGAATTCTTTGATTATGACTACCCCCTCAAGTGATGAGTTGATGAGGAAATGACAAATAATGAAAGCGATGAGTCGCTTGACCAATATGACTTATTTGGACGTTGCAAGACAATAACCTATGGAAAAGTAAAATTCTTATTACAGCTATGATTTCAACCATTATGAGTAATTGTACATTTGTATCCCATGGAGCAGTCCAGCCATATGGATTTCTTAGAAAATCAAGATGATAGAAATTCAATTAAAGAATGTAGTGAATCATTATGTTCAATGATTTGATGAAATTTCAAAGAATAATGAAACGTATATCTCATTCTCATGGAGTAGTCCAGCTGCAAGGACTTCTTGGGGAATGAAGTGAAGTCATTTCAATTCATCGATGAATAATTTTGTTCAATTGGCATTATGGTAATTTACTCATCTTACTGGATTGCATGGAGAGCAAGTTTCTGCAACCACCAAGTGTATAGGGTAAATAACTAGGTATGATGCACTGTTGAGATTTTGTTTATTTGATTTTTTTGTTAATTTTACAATTTTTGATGAATACAGACCATTAAATGTGATTATATGTCCAAAATGAAGCTCATGATGTTGAAAAAATGAATGCATGTGTTATGATTTGGAGATCATCTTGGGGTCTAGCAATGATGATCTACAAATTTTGGGGTCGTCTTGGGGTACAAGGGGCGTGCCAAAATGTTATCACTCTATCCCAAGGCAGTCATGATTTTTGGAAAATATAAAAGTAAATTTTCCAATTTTTTAAAATCATTGTGATAGCTGGTAGTGAGAGGAAAGTGATTTGTGAGGTGGAGGAGAGAAAAATAAACCTGGAATTCTACTAGAATTTTTATAGATCACAATGACAAACCAACCAAAAGCATCCATGACTGGAGGAGCTAGAGCTCCTAAGGTAGATATCTTAATCCTTCACTTGTAAATTTGAAATTTTAAAATGAACCTCACTAATTAATGGGCACAAGAAACCTCATTAAACTATAAGTAATGAACCCCACCTTATATTAGGCATGTATATTAGGCTAGGTTTATGAATAGAAAATTTTAATTTTTAGCCCTTTTAGGAGGGGAATTGATCCCATGTAAGTGCTACTATGAGGCTATACTAGGCAAGAGTAGATCCCCTTTGGCGATAAGGGGGTTATCAGGGGGTATGATGACGAGTTTTGATTACCAATGGTCAAAAATTTAACCATTGGGGTGGACATCCTGGGGTCCAGTAGTGGCACCTGGCGATCGTCGGGGCCCAGAGTGGCCTCCAACATTAGGATAATTTTATAATTTATTTATTTATTTTTATTTTTGGATTTTTTATTCATATTTTTTATTTTTATTTTTGGATTTTTGATTGATCTTTTATATATTTTTATATATTTTTGATTGATCTTTGTGATGCATTGTGTGCTACTAGGTGTCATACTTTGATAGCTCAATCTAGGTAGCCTAACCTATTCATAGAATTGTGGTGATAGCTCAATGCTGATGATTGGGCATGGTTTGGGATGATCAACCTCAAACAAGTGGTACGCTTTCTGACTATGATGTCATATCAGGCTTATCTTACGGTATTGTCTTATTGTTGGGATAATAGGAACAACGTATTTTATCTCTTGATTTGTGAGATGACTGTTACCTTAGAGGATGTGTAAAAGATCTATAATATTCCCATTGAGGGATTAGCCATCACTTTTTCCCACATTCAAGAGCGATTGAGGGTTCTATAGTGGGTTTTTGGTGCTAGGAAAGATGAAGCACTAACCTATATAGACTATGGTGGGATCTTAGTCAACGATTGGTATGAGGTGTACATCTTCTCATTGCCATGTAGTGGTGATGTACATTATATCTAATGTACTACTACCAAACTCCTCAGGAGTGAGGTTCCCTTTGAACCTCCTAGAGATGTTATAGGATTTATTGGAGTGTGACCTAGAGCATCCTATAATTATGGCATGGAAGATCACTCTCTTAGAACTCATGTATGATGAGTTATATGAGATTTATCATAGGTGACGGATGGGATTAGGATGTAGTGTGTTGCTCTAGATCTAGGACTGGGAGCACATCAGTGTGGATCAGCCCATCGAACTACTAGCAGCCCGAGTAGATCTAGGGATATTGATATTGGGTATGCTACTTGGTGGTTACACGATCAAGAGGTTGGCTAGATTCAACCACATGTAGACCAAATATCACACTATAATAAGTCCTTGGAGAGACTACAAATGAGAGTAGATCATCTAGAGGTCGTACTTATATTACCTTAATTAGATTAAGATGATAGGGTATCTGGTGAGGTTGAGACATGGGTGATGGCTTATTAGATGCCATGGGATAGAGAGGACTTTCATTACTCTCAAGTAACTTGATAGTTTAGGATTACCTAGGATGTGCTAGAGGAGCCAATCCTCTATCATTGTCATAATTATGAGACACAATTTGAGTTACCTCGAGTGGGGGCACTAGTAGAGGAGGTGGATACTATAGTGGCAGAGACTAGCTTAGAGGACCTGGGGACTAGTGTGGAGTTTGATACTTGATGGTTACTCGATTATGACAGGGAGATGATCCTATGGTTAGGCCTACAACATTAAAAATGGAGGAGGATGACGATGATGATAAGTGATGAGTGCATCATATGATAGAGGGTGAGTGGGGGTAAGCTACAAGATAAGCATAGGGGACAAAATATGAGGAGGACGAGGAGGATGCCCTGAGTTATGAGGTGGCACAACTGTGAGCACAAATACATAGTGTTAGAGTTACTATTCTATGGTAACTTTATTATTACCTCATTTGGTTATAGTTTTTAGGGTATATTAGTTTATTGTTATCTATCCTAGGTTGATTCTCTAAATAGAAATATTTAGTTAATATATTATTGTTAGCATATATTGTTATTTTTTAGCATGATTTAGGGAAGGATATCTCATATTCCTATCTTAGCTATTATTAGTCTTTCATATTGTATTATTTATGTTGATTATTATCAATACTATTGTATTTTTTCATTCGGTCTACTAATATGGTATCAGAGCTACCGATGCTCTGGCTCGATAGTACATGAGAGCCAAGATCTAATACTCCATTGGAGGGGGTAAACTTGATCCATATGATGAGGGTGGACTGACTACTAGGGTGGCTCATTGAATACGAGATAATATCATGTGACTCAATGGATCCCTAGTGACCTAGATCCAACTCAAATATTGGACTGGAGTTAGACTGCAAGAGGACTACAGACCTGGGTGCTAGCAGGACATACACGAACCCCTAAGTAGAGAAGATTGCTATTGGAGATAGAGGTAGTTGCAGAAACCTAGCTAGACACCTCAGTACGGGTGGACATCTAATAGATAGACAGTGGACCTTATCAAAATCAACTCCTATCAATATCTAGATCTGATGATAATGACATCCATAAGTCTATTGGATGACACAATATAAAGGACCCGAGCATGACTGACATATGTGACAAGTCTGGATTAGTCGACCTGAAGCTAAGGAGGATGGCAAGACACACTGATAACCTACCTAGATGAACTGAGATAGACCTGGACTAGGGTGACATGGTAGAGAGCTCCTAACTAGGATTATGTGACACCTATATGGGACTGACTGCATGAAAACTTAGAAGATACTGACTGAATAGCCCAAGGAAAGATGCAAAACCTATGGGTGATGTGGTTTATATGGACATGAGTTGGAATACTAATGGATGTAGTCATGACTAGACACCTACCTATGTGGACCACTGATGACACATGACCGTGACTAATGTACCTACAATCCTACTAGATGAGCGAAAAAAGGCTAAAAAGGGTGGTTTCATCCACCCTAAGGTGTACATAAGCCTATATGCACCACTTTTTTTTTAAACTACATTTTTACCCCTCATGTTGGGCATGTGGGATATTTTTGTAGTGTTGTGTTGTTTTTCCAACAATCACAGAGATCTTGAGTGGGAGCACCAAATGGTTTCGATCTAGAAAAGCAGAGGTTGTAGACCATAGAATAGTGATTCATGATGAAAGAGGTGTGCACATTTAATGAATGCATAGGAGGGTCTTTAACCATCGAGTATTTGTTTTTTGTTGTAAAATTTCTTCCTTTCATGGTGTTTTTGACAAAATATTATCGAAAGCAAATTTGGCAGCCTTGTTGGGATGCATTTGATTGCCAATTCTAGAGATAGTTATGTGTGTCGTTAATAATCAAAGACTCACCCCATAAAAAAATAATGATGTGGCCACCTAATAAGTCAATTGCTTCACTTTGCAGTTGATTTTTAATTAATTCATTATGATTATTGATGATTGGAATATGATTTTTCATTAAGTCAATTTGTAGTTGAACGACATTATCAACTAGACGTTTCCATCATTGTGCATGCCAATAGTCTAATAGGTGGGAAAAGTACCTATCCACTGTACATAATTCCATGTAGAGGTGTTCCCTCACTGGACAAAGTTGTAGACCCAGGCATGGATGCAGTTTCCAAAGGAGCTCATCGAAACTTCAACCAAAGGGTTAAAGGTGTGAAGACCCATGCAGCCATTTATGACAGAATTGCCTCCTTTGTTGTATGTTTTTAACAACATCTAAATGGGATTTATTTTTTTAGGAAACTCCATTTTGCATAGCCGATGATAAAAAGCATTTCCCAATAGTGACTGTGATTTCCACCTGCTGATTCCCATGTTTTTAGGCTTTGATTGTGCACCCAGGACGACATATCCAACCACACTTTCCTTTGAGTATTAGAGCCACACAAGCCCAGATGTGATGGCATACCCATAAATATCATAATATAAACCTTTTTTCATGTCTAGTACACCAGTTGGAGTAGTTGCATGCTATGCACTAAGACACGGACCCAACAAAGGTCAGGGTTTCAATTCCTGGTTCCCACAAGAATAAAATAAGTAATGCTTTAAAAAAATTGGTGTTGAAATTTGTTTTTTCAAAATTGTGCACACCAAATTGCTGATAATATTTTGCTCAAAAGTTACTGTCAATATTTTATTTTTTGCTACAACAACTTCTAAAACTTGTTGCCAATTTTTTATTGTTGCAACCTTGCTAATTTTGTCAATTTTGTGCAACTCAATACAAAGGGGGGGGATATCAATTGCTTCCTACCTCACATTGTACAATCCCTAGAGGCTTCATCATTGAAATATTTTGCACTAAGGGGGGAAAACTTTAGAAATTGTCCAAGGAGGCAAGTTTGGTAAACACCCAAGCGGATTTATAGTTGCATTATTTTGCACTATGAGGGTATTAATATTTTTCTCTACCATCTCACTTTTTTGCAAAAAAATGGGGGATACAAATTATTTTTTCTCCATTACAGAATGTTTTGCTAAAAAGGGATCACGACTTAAACGGGGTGCATTTTCGGTAGCAACCAACACCTTAGTCACACTTCTTACAATATTCTGTCAAAGCATATTTTGCAAAAATGGGGAAAATTTGTAAGGGTGCATTTTTGGTAGAGACCGACACCTTAGTTATACTTCTTGTAAAATTCCTTTGTAATAGGTGCATTTTTGGTAGAGATCGACACCTTCAAGGATGGGTAGATCAAAGAAAAAGCAAGCCCCAAAATCAACTGATGTTGCTAAATTAGTTAAAGACCCATACTTTTCCCCATACATGGATGGGATAAATTTTTATGAGGATGGCACATTTCTCACACTACGGAGTGGTGTAGATGCCATACTAGATGATTCGGTGTCTTGTGAAGACATTCAAAAAAATGGTTTTCTAATCCCTATTAGCGTTGTAAAGGCAATATACATGTCATTGGTTTCTCTTGCTATTGCTCAACATAAAGTGAAAAGGGATATTAGTGAGAAAATAAAGATCAAACTCCTAATGGTTGATGCTTTTAGTGACACAAGTGACCTTCAGCCCATGGTGGTGAATGCTTGTTGTGACACATGTGACCTTGAGCCCATGATGGCCAATGTTTGTTGTGATACAGGTGACCTCATACCTTCTATGGTAGATATCAGTTGTAGCACAGGTGATCTCATCATAGTAGCAAATTTTTCTTGTGACACTAGTGACTTAAAAATTGAACCTCCTAAAAATAAACTCCATAATCTCATTAATAGTAACAAATGCCATATTGTTAAAATCATTGATGACGATGATGAAATTGGATATTTTGAAAAATACACCAAAGTCTTTGGATCTAAACTAATGAATAAAATGGGATTCAATGGTGATATATTAGGTAAATAGGAACAAGGCATTAACAATCCAATAATTCTAAATGTCAGGGCAAAGAATGAAGGCCTTGGCTATTCTGGACAAGCAAGTACCAGTAAAACCATGTTTGCAAATCCTAAATCTCCTACAACTCCTAAAAATCATTCTTGCAGTCATTGTGGAAGGACATGACATGTAGCAGCTAGGTGTTAGCAATTACATCCTTGTGATTCATGTGGATGTACAATTCACTCTTCATCAAGTTGTTGGTATAAAATGAAAATATCCAATAAGGTTCATATCGATTGTGGATGGATAGATCTCAGAAAATGGACCATGATGAAAGCAAGGTTTTATGGCTTCTATAAGAAAAGTAAAACCTATGGTAAACCCAGAGGCAAATCCAGTGACATACCGAGTGGTAATCTAGAGGTAATGACCCAAAGACAAAGTTCTAGAGGTAGATCTATAGGCAGATCCAGATGTAGATTCATAGGTAGATCTAGAGATATACCTAGAGGTACAAATATAGAGGACTTAGAGCCAGAGCCAGATCCCAAGAAAACATCTTTTATTTATCTTCTTCTTCATTATATTGGGATAGTTATATGTATTACCCAAATAATGTAATAATGGGGGATGTTAGAGTTACTATTCTATGGTAACTTTATTATTACCTCATTTGGTTATAACTGTTAGGGTAGATTAGTTTATTGTTATATATCCTAGGTTGATTCACTAAATAGAAATATTTAGTGAATATACTATTGTTAGCATATATTGTTAGTTTTTAGTGTGATTTAGGTAATCATATCTTCTATTCCTATATTAGTTATTATTAGCCTTCCACATTGTATTATTTATGTTTATTATTATCAATACTATTGTAATTTTTCATTTGCTCTGCTAATACAAAGTGTACAAGCACAACTATAGACTTCACAGATGTGGCTAGCGAAGCAAGATACTATTATTGATATTGCCCAAAGTTAGCTTAGCACTGGATAATAGTAGTGGTGGGGGTATGCTAAGGAGATATATCTCCTCAAGGTCTAGGTGGTGATAGCTCAAGTGAAGATTGATAGAGTCACTATGAAGAGGGACACCAGGATGGCCAAGAGGGATGCTAGGATAGTAGAGCAAGATGCTTTATAGGTTTATATGGCTAATGCAACTACATGTTTAGGGTAGGTTGTAGTAGGTACATATATTGTAGGGGATATGTCAGGGCTATCGGCTTAGGTGGTTAGACTATAGGTTCTATTTGATCAGTATTATGCTTGATGCTAGTCTGATGGTGCATATATTTTGTAGGTAGAGGGGCATGTGGGAATGATCGATGACACTCTATCTAAGCTATCCACCACAGGAGGATATTATAGGAGTCAATGTAGTGAGTCTGGACATTACTCATTATGACCTAGTAATAGGTCATTAGCTCACCTAGAGATATTGGTGACCAGTGGTTCCATGAGGCCTCACAGGGATGAGGTCAGGGGTGGAGGTGAGAGCAGCAGTGTAGGACCAGCCTGATTGATATATTTGTGTTCTAAATTTTTGAGAGTGTGAGGTTTGAGGATCCAATCTATTGTAGCCTATGGGTGTTTTGTACCACTATGTACTTTATTTTATATATATGATATCTTTTTTATCTCATTATGTGTTATGGTTTTTCTTTATGATCATGGATGCATTGATGTATGTAATACTTATATGATGATGTGATGTGTTATATATGCAATGTACTGATGACATGCAATAGTTAGATGATAGATTATATGATTAAACTCTATGATCTAGATGTATGAATGCACTACTATGTATGCTTATATGGATGTAGTAGTTAATTTTAAATACATGTTTAGATTTGTTCAATTGATTTATGAATTTAATTTATGTTGAATGATATGGTGGATGTAATGCATTACTTTTATGTGTATGGTCTAATGTAAATGTATCTATATGCTTTAATAATTTACAACATGTTAAATGAATATAATTTATGTTTAACAAACTAATGACTAACACCACATAATGTATAATAATCTTGAATAAAAATATTAACCCTTATAATAAGAATTAATCATTTATCCATCCATATGTGAGATGAAATGATGTGAGATGTATGGGCTTTCCCTATAAGCTTCTGAAAACTAAAATATATGCATAAAATAATTAGTGGTCATTTAAATATCATTGTTGATATCCATCTATTATCTATCCTATTTTATGAACACCCCTTAATAAACAAAAGTTCATAAGGAAAATTTTGATTATTGATTAGATGATTTTTTGCTATGAAAGAATTTTTGAGGTTTTCCATGAGACTCAAATACCCTAGTTGATTGATTATAAGTTGTATAATGACTACATAAGAAACCTGGAAGATACAAGTCTAGTTGATTGATATATTAGATGAGGCATAAGACTACATCATTTCCAGGAAGGTTTCATGCAACCCATTGTTGTAATGAAGATCACTTTACAGTCATCATGATCCTAGGTTTAGATGCAATTAAAATATACTACTAGGAAATACAAGCCACCTAAAGCTAGCTCATCCATAAGATGACATTGGTATATACAAGAGAAGGTTTCTAATGTGATATACATATCACCACACATAAGGCTACTCCATTTCCAAGTGGGTTTCATTCAACCCATTGTTGTAATGGAGATTGACCCATGGCATTTGAATACTAAAAATTCCAAGGATTCAAGCTTGTTACCACCTTCTTTTATTTTGATTATTTGGGATACTTTCTCATTTTTAGTGGTGAAAACCACTATTTATTGTTTTATTTTTTGTTTTTTTAAGTAATGGATTTGCTTAGTGATGAATATCACTGTTTATTTTGCATCATTTTGGGAATTTTCTCATTTTTTGTAAGAGAAATGGATTGTTTGGGTAAGGGGAGCTTGTATTTTTGTCAATTCTTAGTATTCTAGACCATGCACATAATAATATGAGAAAGAAAAACCTTTTTCTTAAGGTGAAAAATATCACTTTGTAGTATCACCTTTTCATGTTCAGACTAGGATTGTTAATGTATATAATTGTGTTGAGATTTTGATATATGCAAGGTACTATCAAAACTAGACCTTAACTTATAAAATCCAAGATAGCTTTCTAAAAAATCTAAAAAGATAACTATGAATGGCTGAATGACTGAAAACCCTAGTATACATGATGACATTGGTGAGGGAAGAAAGTAGAGAGGGGAGGGCTCTGGTCCCTCCCCCGCTCCCCCTCCCATGGCTCCTGGTTCCTGCCCAGTTCCTGGCTTAACCCAGGTCATCCCTCCCGGGGAGTGGTTGTTTGCAGATGATCTCCTGGGGGAGATCCTTCTCCACTATCTGTGCCCCTCCCGGTCGGCTAGGGTTTCCTTGGTTGTTTTTTCGGACTGGTGCTTCCTAGGGATCCCTGTTTGGTTGGGGATCCCTTCCCTTTTTCCCTCAGGATTCCCCCTGGGGTTTTTTGCAGGTTATTCGCATGGATCTGGTCCCTTGCGTTTCTCGGTGCGATGGAGGTGATGGTTTAGGGTTTGGACAGCTTCCCCCTTTTTCTTGTGAATCCTCGGCGGGCTCTGTGCTTGGACGGGATTCTTGGTCCCTGCTGTTGGGATCCTCTTCTATTTTCTCGAGGCGGGTTCTTTGTGGTGCAACTCTTTGGTCACTTCCTGATGGGCTGGATCCTCTCTGTGCTGGCTGTCGGCTTCCTGTAGGATGGCTCTCGCTGAACGGAATGTTTTCCTGATGGGCGGGATGGTTTCTCCACAGGGCGGGATCCGCCAAATCCGCCGATTTTCCGCGAGGCGGGATCCTTTCTTTTCTACTGGTTTCCCGGATGGCGGGATTTCCTTGTTGCTTCCCGCTATGCGGGACTGTTTGTGGTGGTTTTGACTGCTTCCCGCAAGGCGGGATTTTATTGTAACGATTTTTCTTTGCTTCCTACTGGGCGGGATCTTCTCGATGGTGGTTTTTGGCTACTCCCCGCTGGGCGGGATCTCCAAAACTACTTCCTTTCTTATTTGTCTGTTTCTCGCTGACAGGGATTGTTTCATGCTTACTGTTACCGCTGGGCGGATTTTTGTTTTGGTGTTCAGTTTCAAGGGATTGATGCCCTAGGCCCATTGCTTATGTAATCAGGTTTTTTTAGGGGTTACGTTTTCTGTAATAGGCTTATACATAAAGCCAGGAGGCATGATGCAAGGCTGATTTTGTACATAAGGTTTTGGGATCCTCTATAAAAACCCTTTTTTAATCTACTATAATAATTACCAAAAAAAAAAAAAAAACCCTAGTATACACCTTATAGCAACTCATAAGTTGTGTTGAAAAGCACATTTACTCATGAGAAAAATATGAATGATAAGGATATGAGGATTCATGATTGACATACAAACATGGTTTCATTCATAAGAATGTAAACACAACCTATCCTAATGCAAATTTAATGGATGAATGTGCCTAATGCAATGCAATTGATGACTGCATATAATAAAAATGCATAATGTAATTTTTTTGTATTTTAATATTTTGTGTTATTTTTGTTGTTTTATGTTTTCTGTTTTGTTTATAATTTGTGATGATAATAGCCTCAACACCATATACTAGCCAAAATGAGGTTGCCCTAGTGGGTTTTTGAATGCTAGTTCAATAAGCCCATAAAGTAAGAGGTAATTGAATGTGCTACTCCTTATGATTCTCCTTAACAATTTTATTCAAGATGGAAACTACAATTTTATTAGAGGCCTTTGCTTGCCCATTTGCTTATGGATAATATAGTATTGTAAAGGCATGTTAAATGTTATATTTGGATGTTAAAGCCCACACATATTTATTATTGAATGATGTCCTATTATCCAATATTATTTTGTATGGAATACCAAAATGACATAATATTATGGAGTATAAACTCCAAAATATGAGGTCCAATCATAGAGGTCAAAGGGATTGCTTCCACCCATTTAGTAAAGTACTTAGTAGCTATGATAATGAATGTGTGATGACCCAAATATGGAGGAGATATATTACCAATTACATTGAATCCCCACTAAGAAAAATACCAAGCTGATTGAATCAGTTGCAAGGCTTGAGATGGTAGGTGCAATAGATTAGCATGATGTTAACACTTTATGCACTTCTTGACATATGCGCAACAATCCTTCTCCATCATGGGACAATAACAACCCATTATGAATATGTGCTTAACGATAGCCATGCTACTGAAATGGCCACCATAGGTACCATTTTGAGCTTGCAATATTACTCAAGATAATTCTTGGGTCTCGAGACAACGAAGGAGGATTCTATCGTAACTCCATCAATATAGAATGTCTCCTAGAAAGACATACCTAGCCACTTTTTTTTTAAATGATATTTTTACAGCATGCAATAATCCCTAAGGGATACTACCAAGTTTTAGGTAATTGTTAATTAAGTGAGCCAATCCTGATAATCTTGAGATTCAATAGTTTGAATAAATTGTTCCTATTGTGATTCATTTTGAACAAATGTAGATTGGAAAACAAACTTATGATGAATGGTAGTACTATTATTTGAAGAAACCTATGAGATCAAGGACCCCCAAGATGTCTATTTCAAAAATTTTGGTGCTTTGTAGAACCATTTATGGTTTGGTTCTATCTAAATCATGTGTACTAATTCCTTCTTGTTTGAAGCCTCATGCAACATTTCTGATTACGAGAGCATTTTGACATGGATGGTTGTAAAATCAATGAAAGGTTCTCTGAGGTATTAAGGATCCCAAAGACACCATTGTGTCCACAAATTTATTATATGTACGTGGACTACCTCGATGTCATACCAATCTAGTTGGACTAGATATGTGTCCACAAGCTCTTTGTAAGCTTTTAGGATGGGACATCTACAGTGATAAATTCTTTTCACTTGGTTTACTATGAGTAAGGAGTCACCAAAGATATTTAGCTTTTTGATCTTCATGGAGAGAGTTGTTTGGAGACCCAATATTAGAGCCTCATATTCAACATTATTTTTGGTGAAAGGGAAATTGAGCTTAAAATATAAAGGCATAGGAGCTCCTTGTTGTGTGAAAAACACGATCTCTACACCACTCCTTTGTTCACACTTGGAACAATCGAAGAACAAAGTCATGTCTATTTTATTATCTGGTTCTTTGAATTCAGGTGACTCAGATAATGCAAACATTGCATCATCAGGTAGCTCTATAACAAGAGGCTTGTCATCCTGAAGAGGTGCTTCTACTAGCTAATCTGCTATGACCTAACCTTTAATGGATTTTTAACTAATGAATTCAAGATTGAATTCCATCAATAGCATGATCCACTTTGCGATACACGTATTATGATA